>JAPQNM010000013.1:30907952-30925452 GCA_029783475.1 Metacarcinus magister | reverse complement strand
CGGAAAGGGTTGACTTGGGTATTTCTCTGTACATACGTGTTTGTGAAGGTTAAGTTGTTGACTCTCCGCCTCTCTCATCACAGTCATTAATTTTCCTTGTTAATTAACGGCTTGCTTCCCTCTATGAGCTACTCTACCCCTAAACAGAGAGGCAAGGGGACGGTATGGGTGATAGAAACAGAAACAGACACACAGGATCCCATGATATTCAGTTCATATATAATACTTTCGTTCATGCCACATCATACATCTTCCTTTTATACGTCCAGTTATGTTTTTTCTTGTTTATTCCTGCTTCTTCCTTTCTCATTACTCTGTGCTTCTTATTTATCTTCTAACGTTTCCTTCCTACAACTTTAAAACTGACTCTCACCTCTCGCTATTTCATTACCCATCAACTCATACACTTCCCTGTTACTGTAACCCTTCCATTATTCTTATCTACAAAGCTATTCTGAGTTATAAGATAAGGCATCCACAAAGTACCTTATCCCTTTTAACTTGCTTGCTGTCTATGTCTCACAACTCTGTCAGTATAGGTAGCAAATACTTCCTCGGAGATTCTTTTAAATAATCCTAAGAGTCAAGCTGCCAATTTCTTTCCAGTATGGTGCGTTGTATCAAACCATATTTACATGCTCCCTAGCTAGATAAAGCAATTTTTCATGTAAATTTAACTCAGACTATCTTTTCATGGTCTAATATATTATCATTGTCTTTCAAATATCATGACTTTATTCTTTAACCATTTCATTAGCCTAATAAAGCATTGTCTTTCATTCAAATTCTCTTTAAAAAGTCTAGTACATCATTTTCATCCTTCAAATACTATGAAGGTATTAATTATAAACTTACATTTCAGTTTCCTTTGTTCATACTAACGATAAGACTTAGACACAACCCTGGTGAACATCTTTAACTTCCCTACAACCATGTGACATTCTCAGTATAACAATGAGGATCCAGCTTCCATAACACTTGCTCCCACCTCTTCTATTCCAACATCTACATGTATATCAAGTAGTCGGAGGGACATGACATAGCCTTGCCTCACACTACCTATGTCTCGAAATCTACAATATCATACCTTCCCCCTTTAAGCCACTGTTGCTACATCACTGCACTATGATTTCACAGCACTGGACAAATTGCCTCCCACGCCTTCATCCCCACCTCCCACACCACTGCTTACTCAGTCAACTTCATCATGCTAGTGTTTTCGATACATATAATAGCATACATTTATTTTCTTTGTCACATGTTTCTTAATCAGTAAGCTCACTGTTGTAACATGACACACACACACACACACACACACACACACACACACACACACACACACACACACACACACACACACACACACACATAATCTTTTCTCAAACGTCCAGTTCCTATCCAATTACTGCATCTGATATCTATTGCATCTTACGTATTATAGTGTCTTTTAGCATTCATTTATAGTATAATATTGGAACGACTAATTCCTTTCTACTATATTCTCCTTTATACCATGGTACAATAATTGCCTTTTTTTCCAATCTTCTGATACCATTCTCAATTTCCAAGCAAACAAACGTATATACAAAGCACTCACTACTCACTCACTACTCACTCACTTCTACATGTTACCAGTTTTGAAATTACATTCATATCTTCCTATATTGTTGTTTACTTTTTATCCGATATACTAGTAAAAGTAGGTTCTTAAGCTTCCTCCCATCCTTGATCTACCTTCATCTATCTCCTTTCATATGCAAGAAATTGTCACACACCTCTTTTTCCATACGCCACTACAGCATTTTCTTAACATTCTCATCACTTCCTTCTTTACTATTTATATATCATTCTCATCTCAGTGCTTTACCATTCACATACTCCCTTCCTTGATTTTTTGTTGTCCTTACTGTAATTCGTTTTGTTTCGTTTTCTTTCAGCGTGAGATAATCTTGTTCTCATAATCCTTATCCACCGTTCTTTTTGCTTCCCTTACTAGTGTGACTTATACTCTTTACTCCAATACATTATATTATTCTTATCTTCCGCCTTATAAATAACTCGATACATTTTTTTGCCAATAATAATTAATGTTATCTTTGGCGTCCAACAACACGTAGATTGGTGTCAATATCATTACGATCAAGTCAATGCTGCAAGCGAGGTCACGCTGCGTCATTAATTCCTACATGGCCAGTAAGGCTTATTATTTTTTTTCACCTCCACGCACACAAAAATCAGAGCGCATGGCTGTTACCAGAGAGAATCGCTGCATCATGCTCGCTGCACAAACATTCAACGATAATGACTGTCATTAGCAACACCGCACACCATTTTTACCTTTCCCACTGTTATTATATGACATTTTTCACTTTGTTCATGCTCGAGTTTCAACACTCGCATCGCACCACACATTGACTTGTTGAAAGCCACGACCCCACAAGCTTTGGTCATAGGCTTCAGTTTATACACATCTGCCCTGACCTGGAATGGAAAAAAAGGAAATATTACTGTCGCCGGAGCTGAGTTTACTTGGTCTGTGATGCAAAAACTTTGTACCGCGCACTCAAACGGTGAACAGACGGGTTCCCGCAGCTGAAAGTTACGTACTGTCAGGTACGAGGCAAGGTTTGCAGGTCTGTTGTCAATTAAAAAGTTGGACAAGGAACAGCCACATACTACACTCGAAAAAATAAAAAAATAGAATCTACGAAGTTGTTACCCTCCTCAGCACAACACATGGAGCAAAGGTGAGTACAAGAAATCTGTCATAGCTGTTACTGGGTTGTGCTTATAGAGACACACGAAACAAACACAACTGGATCAAGTCACAATACTTAAAACATGACTCATTGTATGTCTCTTCTTGTACCACAGAATTTTGAAGATATTGGTAAGTTACTGCCTCCTCCTTTCTCCCTTTTGCCATCATTACACTAACACGCACAAATATGTCGTTGGCTCGTACTGACTTTATTAGTTCAAAACATTACAAGATTCTGACACAATCATTTACTGACATGGTTGCCAGCTCGTCCGAATATTGACAGCACACAGGCGTCTACTGGCAAAGGGAACACGTATCGAAAACACTTTTATCTCAACAACGCTGGGAGGCTGCTGTGATTAATTACTACTGAGTGACAGCTAAGGGACTCCTGGGGATTAAGACCACACAGGTAGCTGACAACATCAACAAAAACAACAACAACAACAACAACAAAAACAACAACAACAACAACAACAACAACAACAACAACAATGACAACAACAACAACAAAAACAACAACACAACCATGACCACCACCACCACCACCACCACCAACACCAACACCAACACCAACAACAACAACAACACCAGCAACAACAACAAAAACAAATAAAGTCTTTTGAAGATAGGGTGACACAAAAATAAGTCTTGCAGATTACCAAATTAATGAGCTAGGAAAACCTAATTAACTTTTTGATAGCTTTTGTGAAATTCCCTCATAATTACTTAAGCTATAGGAGAATTAAGTCCTTTCACCACCACCACAACCATCATCATCATAACCATTGTCATCATTATCATCAGCATCACCAGCATCATCATAGTGAAATAATACATAATTACACCGTAGAGTTTTCAAAACGTCCAACTTTCCCATGTTGTCTTGGTTCATGTAATAAATTATTTTCATATTCACACAATTTACAGGAGAGAGAGAGAGAGAGAGAGAGAGAGAGAGAGAGAGAGAGAGAGAGAGAGAGAGAGAGAGAGAGAGAGAGAGAGAGAGGAGAGAGAGATGAGAGAGGAGAGAGAGAGAGAGAGAGAGAGAGAGAGAGAGAGCACATAGGACCTAATCCTCCATCCAGCCCCGCCTTGTATATAGTCTCCCTTGGTTCTCAGGTAAGTGGCTGTCACCTTTACAGCTTACCTACTCTTCTTATCACATAGGTAACACGTAAAAAGTTCTCTAAAAAATGCTACGTTTTATCATAGGACCCTCTTTTTATATTTTACATCTCAAAGCCTCATCATTACTTCTATGCTTTTACTGTAGTTGAGATACATGGGTCTGGACGAGGTTCCATTATATATCTTCTGTTCGTTTTGCCGAGTGAAGAAATAACCATTCCACGCAGATACACTTCAAAGGTAACTGGCGCTTACTATTGAAAGGTAACAAGCTCAGCTCAAACGGTGTCGTGATAGGAACGAGTCTTTGTTGACGGTTCCGTGTGTGTGTGTGTGTGTGTGTGTGTGTGTGTGTGTGTGTGTGTGTGTGTGTGTGTGTGTGTGTGTGTGTGTGTGTGTGTGTGTGTGTGTGTTCCCTTTGTGATAAAAATATATACTGTCAGCACTATTCCATACAAATGTGCAGTACATTTAATCTGAAGAAATTTACGGGTAACCATACAAAAGTTAGGCTACATCTACATTGTGTTCATTTATTTTATACTAGTATTTACAGCAGAGGGTTAGAGTCATGTTAGTGGGCTGGATACAGAGAAAACAATGTAGCAAATGAGTGGGTGACTATTATGTGATCCATTGAATTACATGTACACGGTTTTCTTCAGCTGTACGATGCGATCTAGGTATAAGATCATCAATTTATGTTTCTTCAATTGAATGAAGTGTTAAATTCTTACTGAATAAGTTATGTAAACAATGATATTCGACGTTAAACATAGTGTGGCGGAAAATGTATAAGTGATTCATAGACAGTTATCTTTTAGTTGAACACGAATGAGAAAACTGATTACTATATTTTCTTCATAATCATATTTCATGTTTTTGCTAATTGCCATATCAGTGTCTAAGAATGTCTGAGTTTTGCTAAAATTAACGAACAGCAAAATATATGTATCCAAACCGAATTTTCACCAAGATGGAAGCAATTCCAGCCTTCCATCTCTGACATGCATGACAAACTTAACATTTTATAACCTTCATAGTAATGAGAAATGCTGAATACTTTTTATGGCTTTCGGAAAGGTTAAGGTTTCGCGTTTTTCTTGGCGTCTTATGACCTTTAATGCATACCAATATAAAGGTCAAATATCACAATTCACGGAAGAAGGCGTTAGCTTTACTCTAATAGTATACTTCCCTTCCACCATCAACTCCCCCTCCCTCCTCTCCACTACTCCTCCTCCCTCCTCTCCACCACTACCCCTCACCACTTCCTGATGAGGTAAAATGTTATTATAGTGAGTAAGTTTTTAAACATTTCCGTGTCCCGTTGAGCTGAGCATCGCACGACATGGTTAAAGAAAATACTACAGAGTGCAAGTATGAGTACAATGCATTTATGAATAGGTAGATGTGCAATGATTAAGACTTTCCTTATATGTCTGTCCCAAGTGTATTAGGTTTCCATATGATGAGCAATATGGCAGAGTGAAAAATAGAAACAAAATTACCTCTGCAACATTACGTTATTGATGATTTACATTAACTATACACTGACATTTATACAAGTCTCTTCCTCTCCCACCCAAGACAACCCGTTAAAGTTGCAGGGAGAGTCTCGCAAGGTTCCCCCTAAAACTAAAATTCTCGAGTCCCGTTCTCTCTCACAGCAAAACCCTATTTTCTATTACGAGTAACCACGGCACACTATTTTAAAAGTGCATGTGAAGAATGACATTAAAAAAAATTGGTATTTCATATGAGGCGACAATGAGGATGAAAACAATGAACAATGTAGATTAAGCAATGCCAAAAAACAATAAGAAAACAAATAAAGAGATGAATAAAACAACAAATATCCTAAAAAAAGAAAAGGTAAAACAATACAAACTTTACGATGCAAACAAACATTTAGACAAACAAAACGAATGAACAACTAGGAGGACTATACATCAACAAGGCATCCGAACAAAACTAAAACCAGTGAGTGTGTGGCCGAGTGAACCAGTAAACTAGGTAGCTTCTGTGTATAAAGATATCAATGTTCTCGGTTAAGGACAGCGGCGGAAGGAAGGTAAAGGAACACTGAAAAAAGCAGAAAAAGAGAAAGAGGAGGAGGGATAAGAGGAGAAAGGGGAGGTGGCCTAAGAGTGGAGACAGTAAGAGGAGGAGGAGGGAGAGGATAAGAAGGACGAGGAGAGGAGCTAATATGGGGATCATGGTATTAAGTCATTTTTTTTTCCAATTAATCTGCCACGCACGTTGACTTCCCTGCCGGCCTTGACACGCCGCCTGCCTCCCACTCACCCCTCTGTCCTCTTGCCCTCTGCCCTCCGATCTATTGCTCCAAGTAAGGCTAAGTGGGTCTCTCTTTGGGTCTCTCTCTCTCTCTCTCTCTCTCTCTCTCTCTCTCTCTCTCTCTCTCTCTCTCTCTCTCTCTCTCTCTCTCTCTCTCTCTCTCTCTCTCTCTCTCTCTCTCTCTTTCCTCCTACCACCACTTACGTAACTAGATTTAAGGTCAGATTACCTTGAGTGGGCCAAAATGGTCGGTAATTCTCTGTAAAACTCTCTTTCTCTCTTTCTCTCTCTCTCTCTCTCTCTCTCTCTCTCTCTCTCTCTCTCTCTCTCTCTCTCTCTCTCTCTCTCTCTCTCTCTCTCTCTCTCTTTTCATAAGTTGAAAGATTTGCAGATTACCAGCATACGTAGACTTGCTTTGATCATTAAATTCTATCTGAGTTAAATAAAATTCTTTCTCCCAGCAACATCTACCCGACATCAGCCAGTGATGTTGAGAGCAGCCGTCGTCTTGGGGATGATGTTGAGCCAAGCCCTTGAGTCGAGTCACGGTAAGCCCACACAAGGTCACTCCCATTTCCAACATTACCGTGATGGAAAACGAAATAAGAAAAGAAAGAAAATGTGGGTTGATAAATGTCAAGCTATTTTGAATATGCAGTTTTGTTCTAAGGTTCTTATGCAATTAAACATGGATTCCAAGCTTGCTAAAATACTACAATAATCTGTTTTTTTTATTGAAATTATGCATATCTCAATTTCCAGTCATATTAATCACATTAGTCTTGACCCAAACTTTAGTAGGTTACGTAAATAAGACACAAGGAAGGTCCATTTACATGTCTGACAAGCATAACAGTGATACAATTAACAAACTTTGACTACGGAGTTACATACATTAGTCACCGCAATATACACACTATTACAAAGGCCAAGGTGACACGTAATGAAAAGACAGACACGGAAGCTTGCCTCACTAAGATTAAGTTTTCGTTGTCATGGTGTGTCACGCGAGAACCAGTACGGTCTTGTCTTGCAACACGACACTACATCAGCCAGGAAGGACGACTAGATGCTTTGCTTTCATACTCTACATTCCAACATCAAGATAAAGATACTTCGTTATGTAAATATGGAGGCAAAGTCCGTAGAGTATTTTGCGGTTTTATTTTTTTTATTTCTACGCCAAAATATACAAAACTAATAAGTGGTCTGGTAAGTTCTTGTGACGATTGCTATCATATGCAAAAAAATCAAGCACAGAGGAGATTTAAGGTCCTCGTTTTTTCTTGCAAACTTATCAAAAACCTCGACACACGAATATGTAAACAGATAAAAAAAGTAAATTATCCTTGAAAACAAACAATCCTTCAAAAAATATTAGCATGAGAACCAAACATCAAAGCATTGCATACAACTAATTGCTTCTCTACCAGCACTGTGGAAGGTGTGTGAAATAAGATGTTTGGTGCAGCAGTGAAGGCGATAAGCACCTTCAGCAAACACCTGCATCACTACCTATCCTAATGTCCCATGTGTGGCCGGTTACACGTCACCCTTGTTGCTGGAGTTCAAGGCAGATGGTCTTCGATGGATTTAATGGTTAGTGTGATATGAAGACCCTCCGTTTTTTCTCTCTTTCTCTCTCTCTCTCTCTCTCTCTCTCTCTCTCTCTCTCTCTCTCTCTCTCTTTCTTTTTCTCTGTCTGTATAAGAGATCACGGACACATTACTGGCTCAGGTCTTCGTTTTACCGATGCTCGTCTAAGGTTCACACGCACGCATCACAAATACTTTCTGCCTCACTTGACTGTGCTTGCTGGATACCCAAGGACGAGTTCCAGCACTTCTCTGCCCTTGTTGTCACTTGTAACTACGTCGTGTATAGCTCATAACTCGTGTGGATGTGACCATGTTAGGACGGTGCAAGGGGAATGGAGCTATCTGTGTGGTTGGTTTTGGCATTAAGAGGAATGTCGTGTTACTAGTTGGTAATAGGACGTCTGTGTATATTCCTCCCAATTACTGTTTGTGTTTTGTTTTATTTCCCTTAAAACTTGATGAATACTTTTTTTTTTTCTCGCACACTCCTAATGAGGTGAGACTGAGACTGTTCATCCTTCATTACGCCGTATGGATGCACCCCATGGATCCTTGTACTCAGTTTGTGGTGGTTTTGCAATGACAGTATTTTCCTCACTGACATCATTCATAATTCATTTGCGTCAGGTGTAGATTGTCTCGAGTGTAAAATCCTGCCATTTAACCCTGGCACAGTGATTTGGTCTGAAAACAACTCACGATGGGCGTTGCAATTGTCAAAATTTTGTTTTTACATGTTAAATTTCCTTCCAAAAAGAACGATGTAAATTCTTCGCCAACCTGGAATCTGTCCTGTATTTCAGTCGCGAGGTCGAGTCATGTGTCCAGCGGCTTCCGGGCCGGCCGGAGGCTCTGGCAGCGAGCTTTGGCCAAAACTTCGCTCTTGAGAGATCTTCACTTTGATGTACGGCCTGAAGCAGTCGGTTGGAAAGAAGAAACGCCTTTGGTGCTGGAATATCTTAGAAGAGAGAAATGCCTTGAGTTTGAGCCTGAAGAGCCATCCAAGGATTGCCTTAGAATTTGAATTCATAGAACATAAATATCATTTTACAAACACTTCATAACGCAAGTGTGAACGTGACCAAGATGATAAGCATCAGTTGGTGAAACACACGTCGCTCTGGTGCAGAACAATCTTATGATTTCATGAGTTGGTGTTGCCTTGGGAACAACAATGGCGTTCACCTCTTTGACGCAGCTTCCTGCCTCCGTCTTTCACGTCGTCGACTTCCTTGTCGATCTTTGGCCTGAGGCGGCGTCGTGAGTGACTCACAGCAGCTGGGAGCCATGGAGGCGGCGCGAGGGAGTGGGAGTGAGTGGCCCAACCCGTTGACATCGCCTAAGACCTCTGGGTATTGATCTTGAGGCTAAGGTCCTTGCATCTCGCCGACAGAAGTTGCAGTGCAGTCTTTGCCTTCCCTTGATGCCTGACACCCACTCACACACAAGGAATGATGTCGTCGTCGTTGTCGTCGTATGCACAACACAGAAAAATATGATTTGTCATGGCAAATTTAGCAACTTCTCCTTCAGAATATTATAAAGAGGTCCCGTGATGGTCCCTGCCGAAAACCGATTTGAAAGGACACTGATGACCACGCCATAAGGAGGACCAGCTTGTCATCCTTACCCTACACCACACAATAAACACCTCCACCGACCACACTGCTCCCAACACTCACACCACCACAACAAACAGCACCAACACACCCACCAGCCACAACATCACTGACCCACCACACACATTGCAACAATCCTGCAAGTCATCACCACCAAATATCAACATCACAGTACATAATAACCAGACGATAATCTCATTACTGTACAATGCATAGAGAACCACGCCGCTGTGCTATTCTTCCTCCCTCTATTACGCGCCCACCCTGGGATTAGGTATCGTAAGTGGAGGGAGATGTAGCTGTATAAGTATTCACAGACCCTCAGTCAGAATTCTATGCATCATTTAATATTTACTGCAAGTTTTTTTTTCGCATTTTCTATAAATTTAGGGAGTTAAAGCAATTCTTCCTAACGTAAATGATGGTTTCCCTTACACAAACAGACCCCAGCAGAGATAACCTCTTCTCGCAGCAGAACGTACGGACCAAGCGCTACCCGGCCGGTACGAGCCTCTATATGTCTGCTTCTCTATTGTAAAAACTGACCGCTTCGGAGATATTTTCAACAATTCAATTAATAAAACATGAAATTGAAAAGGTAGTGTTACCAGACCAGCATAAACCTGGTGCTTCTAAGGCTGGTCTAACATCCTAAGTAAAGTGGGAGGCACCTTCTAAATGTATCTATATATTCCTTAAATGCTAAACTCAAAAACGACATGTAATCTTAGTAATTCCTTTAGTTTCTACGACAGACGTGCAGGGGAAATACTATGATATTACAACTTTACCTACCAGCGCGTAAGACCAGCTGTCAGTTTTAATTAAAAATGTGGTCTAGCTGAAGGATAAACTTATGTTTGTGTTCAAGAAAATAAACGAAACAAAAGCTCTCCTCTTAGCTTCTTACGTAAACAGCCACACAGGCCGAGACACCACGACGCAGGAGAGGGAAAGAGAGAGAGGTTATAGAGGTAGGTACATAGATAGATAAAGAGATAAAGAGAGAGAGAGAGAGAGAGAGAGAGAGAGAGAGAGAGAGAGAGAGAGAGAGAGAGAGAGAGAGAGAGAGAGAGAGAGAGAGAGAGAGAGAGAGAGAGAGAGAGAGAGAGAGAGAGAGAGAGAGAGAGAGAGAGAAGAGAAAAAAACCGTTGTTCCCCTCCCGCCTTAACCCGACCTACCACAATGTTCACTGTTTGGCTGCGAGGGAGACTACTGGCCGTCGCTGTGGAGTGGGATTGAGGACAAGGAAGAAGAGGGTAACAGGAGGAGGAGGAGAGGAGGAGGAGAGGAGGAGGAGGAGGAGGAGGAGGAGGAGGAGGAGGAGGAGGAGGAGGAGGAGGAGGTCAAATTGGGAACGTAGAGGACGAGGAGGACGAAGTTGTGGAAGGATAACTATGAAGAGAGAGAGAGAGAGAGAGAGAGAGAGAGAGAGAGAGAGAGAGAGAGAGAGAGAGAGAGAGAGAGAGAGAGAGAGAGAGAGAGAGAGAGAGAGAGAGAGAGAGAGAGAGAGAGAGAGAGGAGAGAGAGAGAGAGAGAAAAGAGAGAGAGAGAGGAGAGAGAGAGAGAGAGAGAGAGAGAGAGAGCGAGAGAGAGAGAGAGAGGAGAGAGAGAGAGAGAGAGAGCGAGAGAGAGAGAGAGAGAGAGAGAGAGAGAGAGAGAGAGAGAGAGAGAGAGACTACACTAGCATCCCATCAACACCATTAACACACAACCAACACAAACTCAACTCAATACAAACACAAAGCCGCTAAAAGTCACTCCCTCAAGCCAGCCTCTCCTCTACAAAGCCACGTCCCATCCCATCCCACGGCCTTTGGAGGGGAAAAAAAAAAAATGTGTAAAAAACGAAGCCATTTATCTTAACGTTTCCACAAGAGACCCCCACCACACACACACACACACACACACACACACACACCACACACACACACACACACACATACAAGCTTCCATTCACTATTCCCCTACGGACCGGGCACTGCGGGGCGGCCTGGAAATAGTCGTACCGTCTTTCGAACCTTCAATTTAAGCTTCTATTTACCACTGCTATTCTTGGTGGTGATGGTGGTGGTGGTAGTGGTGGTGGTAGTGGTGGTGGTGGTGGTGGTGGTGGTGGTGGTGGTGAGAGATGTTTCATTGCAGAAAAAAAGAAGTAATTATGTATTTGGAGGTTTAGTGTGTGTGTGTGTGTGTGTGTGTGTGTGTGTGTGTGTGTGTGTGTGTGTGTGTGTGTGTGTGTGTGTGTGTTCCAAGCATCACGTAACACTACCATTGTTTATCTTATTTCTTCGTTATAGGTACTTGTTTACTACTTCATGTTGTCCTTCATCAGTTCTGGGTCAAGGATACACATCGTTGTCACCTTCCTGGTTCAAGTTTATTTATTCATGATTTAACTCATTTATTTACTTTTCGTCTTGTGGAGAACAAAGGCAATGCACCTGATGACGGCAACACTGACACAGTTCCTCCTACTCCTCCTCCTCTCCTCTTCGTACTCCTCCTACTCCTCCTCCTCCTCCTCCTCCTCCTCCTCCTCCTCCTCCTCCTCCTCCTCCTCCTCCTCCTCCTCCTCCTCCTCCTCCTCCTCCTCCTCCTCTCCGTCACGAATCGGTGATAATCAATATGAAGCAAATCATTAAAATGCCGCTAGATTTCACTGCACGAGATACAAATTATTGGTGAGTAATGAGATAATGAAAAAGAAAATGAGTTCAAGAATACGTACTAATGCATAACAAATACGTACTTGTTACTTGTAAAGGTTACGTGCACGCTGCCGTTATTGGGTGGTGCGTCGCCCAAATGAAGGTGACCCTGACTTGTGCGTGGACAATGCAAACACTGATGATATAAAGGAAGAGAAAATATTGTCTCAATTACACACCACCAATCCCTCCGCTTCCCCTTCTTCCTCGTTCTTGTCCTTGTCCTCGTCTTCGTCATTTTGCTCCTTCTCCTCGTTTATTTAACTCTCTGTAGCAAGCCCAGGCCCGGGAGTGGACGGACACCCACACACTATGACCACCAAATGGGCGCCATAAATTTGAGGGGATTGCATGATGTACTGTAACCTAACCAACCTCCCACCCTGACCCCCCCTCACTATTTTTTCTTTGTCCTTTTTCCTCTCTGCCTTCCTTCCTTACCTCTTTTCCACCCCAAACATAACAGAGGCCTCAGGAAGGAAGGCGGAAGAGAAATATGACCATGATAACATTATAGTATGCGTATCTGCGTGTTATATATAAATATATATATATATATATATATATATATATATATATATATATATATATATATATATATATGTCCCTGTTATCACCACCACATGCTAAAGCTCCGACTCTCACTCTTATCACCACTACCAATGTTTCTCCCGCATTTCACTTCCACCACAACGTTAGCACTGACTCCATCGCTCCCCCTTGCCCAACCACGTAAACATTGACAAACAAACAAATAACCAAACAAACACAACAAGACGCTATAGCCTAAGGCTCTCCCAATACTGTCATTTCCTCTTCACATTCCTCCCTCGGCGAAAAATAAAACAACGACAAATAAAACGAAACTTTGTAAAACAATGAGGAAATTCTCAGAGCATCTGGCCCTTGGAAGCTCCTGATTCCCAGCACCACCACACCTGAACACTAAAGATAATGCTCAACATGGACACAGTGGCGCATAAGGTCTGAGCAACACATTAAATAGGATGGGGAGGAGTGTACGAAAGACAATAGTGATGAGGTCCAAGCGGTGACTGTGTGTTGTGATATATTGTGTACAAAGTAATGACATGACCGTATGTGGGACATCATAGGAATCCTACTACTTGCACAACCATTGCCTGGGATCTGAATGTGACGTGCCTCTCGTCCTCCTATTTACATATTCTTCTCTATCCATAACTCTCTCATTCCTCCTTTCAATCCCTCATTTTTTGCTCATCTCCCACAATCTCATCTTCATTCTTACTATCTTTTCCTTCCTACTTCAACAGTTCTTTTATTTTCCTTCCTACTCTTGTGTTCCTGCTTTCCCTCTCGCCCCCAGATGGCGAGGGAGGCCCAAGTAAATCCTCTTCACACAGGTAAACACACACAAGGGTACACATGAAACAGGGTCTCGAATACTCACCTTGCGACCGCCGCAGCAGAGCATATTTGAGCGGGCCGCGACCACCAGCTGATCCCTCACCGCCCCACCGTCCACCAGGACCATCGGCCTGCATGCCCTCACCTGCAGGAAGACACATAATAATTTAGTTTTAGACAGAGAGAAACAAGGAATAAAAGCATATTAAAAAAGACAACACAAAGCATATAGAGGTGACCTTGATTCCTACAAGAGGTCACTGTAGGTCATTGTAGGAGTGAAAGGTCGTTGCTGGTGGGAAAGAAAAGTTTGTAATAAAAGTCTCAGCCATAAACAGTAAAGGTGAAGAGTGTGCTTGTATAATGTTTTGCTAAGGGTCCCCAAGTCAGCCTCAGCGCGGACACTCAGCGGAAAAAGGGATAATTTTTACTTACCTTCCTCGGCAGAGACTGACTCTGTGGGCAGGAATAAGCATCCCAGACACATCCGGCCCTTGCCCTCAACATAACGTCTGCACCCACTCACGAAGAACAACATAAACGCCTTTCTTTAATAGATCAAACTTATATAAAACACACGGTAGTTTCATCAATGAATACAAAGGACGCATAGTAATTCCTGGAGCAGAAACTCACCGAGCACACACACAGCCCTCATCCGGGACACACATGTTTATATCAGTCTCTATAAATGTCTTTAGCAAATGAGACTGACTACTACTTGAATATGCATGATTTATAGCAGTGACGTCAAAAAATTTTGCAATAATGAATATCAACATAATCAATCATTATTTAACTAAAATCATACGTGAATTTCTGAATAACATATGTAATACCAAGGCTTCAAATAACTCAATAACGCCGCAGTGCATCATAGGTGTTGTCACCATCGGGTGGTGTTGTGAGAGTGTGACAGCGGCCTGTTGAGGGAAGTGTTCCCTGCACCTGTGCCGCACGACGTCACACACCAGGGCAACGAGGCAACGACAACACAAGTGGATTACGATACATGAAGATCTATTGAGTCAATACAATCTAATCATTCAAATATTATGAAAACACAATATTCCGTAGAGAAAAGATTTAAGTAATATATGAAGGAAAACAAATCAGCCAGTTATTCGTGGCAGACGTGCCTGACAACACCATGCAAAAGACTGCCGCTGCCTTGCCAAGGCCCACCAGTTGCAATGGTTAAAGTTTTACGTGTCGTGGAAACATGAACTATCATTCTTTGGCAAAATATTAATGTGATGATTTATTCATAAACGAACACAAAGTGTATATGTGTGTGTATAGATTTGTTTGTGAGTGTTTGCGTGTGTGTGTGTGTGTGTGTGTGTGTGTGTGTGTGTGTGTGTGTGTGTGTGTGTGTGTGTGTGTGTGTCTATATATATATATATATATATATATATATATATATATATATATATATATATATATATATACACACACACACACACACATACACACACTCAAACACACACACACAAGTATTACTCTTTGATATAACTTAAAAGCTTAATTGTTTACTTATGTTCACCTTGTTGCAGGAGTTGAGAATAGTGACAGAGTGGAAGTTTACACCCATGTGTTGCAACATTTAGCAGATTTAATGTCGTGGCCGCCAGCCCTTAAAACCTACTTTTATTGCGTACTAAACACTCCAGGTAATGAATGTTAAATCAGGAAGCCTGGAGTGTATTTCTTCCCTAATATACTGTCTGTGCATTAATGCTGATCTTCGCTACTGACAGTTTCGTGATAATATGACCAGCACAAGACACTGTAGCACTTAAGTCACCGTAGCACCTTAGCCATAACAGTCCGGTACAACAATCCGTTTTCTTCACCAATATACACCAAAAGTGTTTCTTTAAGTCTCATGATTTTGTGAGAAGACATTTCAGTGAATAGTGAGCAACAGGCTGGCAGTGATACTGTGATAAAGTTCGGGCGATTCCCACTAGAGAGTCAGTGAGTGTGCCTACTGGATGTTATCGGTGAGCAGAACAGAATACTGCCCTCTCAGCAACAGTGAGTGTTACGTACTTACGCATGCAGGAACATAATACACATGCGTAACACATATAAACTCACAAATTCACACATACACACATATTAAAGGTATTCAGTGGCATTGTTTTTTTTATCCATCACACTATTCCTCTGGTATTCCTTCCCCTGATCTGTTGTTCGCCCCGAGCATTCCTTCGTGACACCGGACGCTCACTCGGCCGGGTGGCTTGGCACCAGCTAACTGCCTCCCCTCCGTCCTGCTGCTCTTTACTTGCCTCATCTTTCTCTCTTCTATATCGTAACTATAGGACTCCGCCAACACAAAGCTCAAGGTCACGTAGAGCTGGCCAGGTCCGATGGGAAGGAAGTTTTGAATAACGCTGAGGCAAGCAACTTCACAAACAGGTAACCTCATCAAGTGAGTCCCGCCTCGCCCTCTGCTCCACCTGCTGTGCCTGTTGAGCAGCATCAAGTCCTTGCGCAGGGTCGGATGTCTTCGTTACCTGCTTCTCCAATGACACCCACCGCTGTCAGATGCCTGGAGGTGGCAAACACAACACTCAGAGGCACTTCAAGACGCCACGATAGGTTATCTCTAGTGCTGGGACCTAAAGCGTAATCGTCTGCGTTCAATTCTTGGGTTGAAGAGCATCTAGCCTCGTAAGGACGACTACCCCCATAAGTTGAGTAGCGCCGCACTGCAACCGCTATGGAATTCTCTCCCCTAATTAGAGAACTTGGTAACTGCACCATCGCCAAGAAGTTCACCTTTAAGGCTACCTGCCGACGACCATAAAGAAAGTAGTATGTATTTTACGTGCGTAGTTCTACCCCCATACTACCCTACTCCTACACTCTCACACAGCCTCCAGCGGATTAAGACGTGGAGGGAGACACAGAGTAAGGGTTTGTGTAATGTTGGCTGAAGGGAAGGGAAGGAAACAAGTGTTGTGAATAACGCGGCCGAGCATTGCCGAAGCCTTGTCTTGACACTCACTACACGGCCTTGACAGGAAGCAAACAGTAATCAGCCATAATTGACTAAGGCTGTGATTGAGCAAAATGAAAACAGAATTGACTCGTACTAATGGGAAACAATCATCAAGAGAGATTCTTACTCAACAAAAAGCTATAATTCAGCTCAAGTTTCCCCCTCGACAGTTCCATTTCCTCAGCACACTAACGATTCCGTGGACTGCGTCAGAACCAACCGAACAACTCCTGAGGTTTGTTTTCCTCTACGCATAATTAAGGAAAAGTCAACAAGAAGAGTGAGACATTTTGCCAGAGTTCCAGACCACAACGTCACCTGATGGCTCAAGGCAACACTACCCGGCATGCACGTACAGCCTTGGCGCGAGGATACGAAAGCCTGCGTCTGGACAGAAATAGGAGCATGGCGTGAGGGTAGGAAGTGCTCGTGCATGTGGGCGAGGAAGTGAAGCCTGTGGGTGGGGAGTAGGACGAAGGGACGAAGGGATGAAGGGACGAAGGGAGGTGGTCTTGAGTGAGAGCGGCAGCAACATCAGCCAGGCCGCCAGTCACCTGCGCGGCGGACCTGTGCCTGGTAATGAAGCGTGTCATTCATAGCAAGACCGACGCGCCGTGGCCACACCCCCAATGACCACCAACCTTGATACGCCTCCACTGCTCACCACACCACCACCCACCACTCCACACCAAACTGCACCGCACCGCCGCACCATCCAGGCCACGTAAAACACGTTCCTGTCACCAGCATCACATTCCCACTACCTCTGCAAAATCCTTACGCCTCATCAGCAACACCACACCTACCATTCACCTCTACTACTACTCCCACAACTATACTCCACCTGCCACGCGACTTACAATCACACCACTGCGGCACCTCCGTCACAGAGCGCCATTCACCTACCTCACTAACATAATATGAGCCCCGCCACACCCGAAACACCAACGTGAGACAGTCTAGCTATACGAAACAGA
>JAPQNM010000013.1:30900452-30902952 GCA_029783475.1 Metacarcinus magister | reverse complement strand
GAGAAGGAACACTGATACAATAGATAGAGACAGATGACAGATAAGGAAGGAAAAAGAAAAGAGACTGAACGAGTAAGATATCAAAGCAAGGATAATATGAACCACACACACACACACACACACACACACACACATACACTAATATATTCACTCGCACCTGAATCCAACGTGAGTAAAAGAATCTTCCTGTAGCGGGATGCACATAAGGTTATATTCTTGGGCAAAGTATATAGACTACGGAAAGTATTAGCTTGGGGTCCGCGAATTCAAGTGCGAACACCCGATCCACTAATCTTCTAAAAGCCTTAACGTCATGTGCTCGACCGCGCGGATGAATTCTCTGGGAGTAAGATATGGGAATTAGGTTATTGGTGTATTCAATATTTTATGGAGAAGCAACATGTTTTGTTTGATCCTCAGATGGAGAAAACAATACTTCAATAGCAATTCATGTATCCTGAAAATTGCAAGCATATGGAATTTACTTGAACTCCATCACCACTAATGTATCTCCACCATCACCACCACCACCACCACCACCACAACAACAACAACAACAGCAACAATAATAATTACTACTACTACTACTATTTCTACTACTACTACTACTACTTATACAACAACTACTACCACTACTACTACTACTATAACTACTACTAAGTCTAGTATACAACCCTTGGAAGGCGTCATAATTTAATCCCCAAACAACTGTGTAATCAAAATAACTACTTTAATGAGGCAACGCAAAATAATCTTCATATTATTCAAAGACGTCTGGTAGGAGCAAATACCACACAAGGACACATGCAACACAGTTTTCCACGCGTGTTTTGTGAGTAATTCGGTGGACAACCTCTATGCCGTTTAACCACTGTGTTGACATCAAACTCAACCCATGACGTCAGTGTTTCAATAAGAATATGATGAAGAGTTTCTTGTTTTCACTTCTAATGGTTTACACTTGGAGGAGAGAAGAGTAAGTTGAGTTAAGGAGGAGAGGGAAAGGGAGTGGTATAGCATTGATAGAGAACTGGAATGAGCGAGAAGAAGGGATAAGAGAAAGAGAGAGAGAGATAGAGAGAAACAAGAAAGAGCAAACAATAATTATGGAAGAGCGAGAGAGAAGAAGGAATAGTGAAGAAAGAGAAGTGGGAGAGGAGTGAACAGTGCGTGGTGGGAGAGGAAGAGTTGCCTCGCCGAAAAAGACAGACCAACTATGTCCTGGTTCTTCCCCTCATCCACCCACCCACCACCCGCTGCCACCATCCCTTGTAAGTATCTCCTTTTACTTTCTTTCTTTTTTTCTGTCTATCTCTCTTCCTTTCATTCCTTATTGCGTAGGCTTTTTTTTCTCGTTGTTTCTTTCTTTGTCTAGCCATTGTTGTTCTTGTGGCGGTGATGGTAGAAGTAGTAATATAAGTAGTAGTAGTAGTAGTAGTAGTAGTAGTAGTAGTAGTAGTAGTAGTAGTAGTAGTAGTAGTAGTAGTAGTAGTAGTAGTAGTAGTAGTAGTAGCAGTAGTTTTAATAATAGTAGTAGTAGCAGTAGTAGTAGTAGTCGTAGTAGAAATAGTAGTATTAGTTACTGTTACTCATCTAACTTTCTTATTGTACTACTTCTTTATTTATTCTATATTTTTATTTTTTCATATACCTCTTCATCGCCATCATCATATTCATCTTTCTTCCCCGTTCCTCCTTATCTTTCTTTTCCTTCCATGTTCGCTTGCTGCCGCCAGGTCGCCGCGGAAGGGGAGTGGGATGGGAGGCGTGATGTTATGCTGAGAAGGTCTTGTGTCCCTTGGGAAGGTGTCAGCAAGGCAGGTAGCCTTGTCACACATCAACAAGCGATACCTTACATTCTAAACATGTGTATTGACTCCTAAGCAGCTCCTCCTCCTCCTCCTCTTCTTACTGTTCATCATCATCATCATCATCATCATCATCATCATCATCATCATCATCATCATCTTTTCCTCTTCCTTCACCTCCATTTCCAAACCTCTCGCTTTCCATTCCTTTTCACCTCTTCCTCAGCACCCTCGTAATTTTGTTGACAAGCCGACGAGCTTTGCATTAATAGTCCTCCACGACAGCACCTCAGGGGCTACACCAGCCACCTCCACGCTGAATAATGCTGTCACCTTCCCTTTTCACTCTTGTCCTCACCAGGAATAGATGGCATTAGACACTCATTTTCCTCTTAATCTGCTCGTCGACACTCTTCCGGGACGTGGTAGGTGGGTCTTCTCGCGAGATATATCCTTCTTTTTCAGTCCGAGTTGGAAGAGGTGAGCAGTCACGACACCTGGTGAGAGCAGCACACACGCTATCACCTCTCTGTGCGGCAAATGGCACGAAGCAAGGCATTCTTTCTTGTGAGCTGAGCGTAACTTCGTCGATATGAGAGTACCAATAACTGAGGTGTTGGTCTTTGTATTGTGTGTGTGTGTGTGTGTGTGTGTGTGTGTGTGTGTGTGTGTGTGTGTGTGTGTGTGTGTGT
>JAPQNM010000013.1:30882952-30885452 GCA_029783475.1 Metacarcinus magister | reverse complement strand
TTTTCAATAGGACCAACAATTGGGGTATTGGCAGGACTGATAAGGTGAGAGTATAACCAAAATGTCACCTGATCGAGCCCCACTTTGTCTTTTCCTACAATACACAAAGCCACCGAGGGAAACTAATCTAAAAATACAATGAAAACCAGAGACTCATGTTATACCAAGAAAAGCTGAACAGATTTATGAATGGAAACGTAAACTGAGAATTTTAATGGTCTTAATACTCTTACTTTTGATAAGCTTCTACGTAAAGAACAACCAATAGTAGTATTAGTTGTAGTAGTACTAGTAGTAATAGTAGTAGTAGTAGTAGTGGTAGTAGTAGTAGTAGTAGTAGTAGTAGTAGTAGTAGTAGTAGTAGTAGTAGTAGTAGTAGTAGTAGTAGTAGTAGTAGTAATGATGATAATGATAATGATAATAATAATAATAATAATAATAATAATAATAATAATAATAATAATAATAATAATAATAATGATAATACCTTACCAATATTAATTCGACACTATAACACTAGTAAATCCTCAAGCGCATTCAATAAAAAATTGCCGATTTTTTTTTTTTATTGAGTTTTGCGATCCAATACAGTCTCTCTCTCTCTCTCTCTCTCTCTCTCTCTCTCTCTCTCTCTCTCTCTCTCTCTCTCTCTCTCTCTCTCTCTCTCTCTCTCTCTCTCTCTCTCTTTCTCTCTCATTTTCTTAAAGTCTGTCAAGGATAAACTGGAAGAAAATAGGATTACAGACATAAAAAAAAAACACTACAAATGGTTTAGAACGACTCTCATCAATGACCATAAATATAAAAAAAATATATATATATAATAAAAATAGAAAAAAATAAAATTGCTGATAGAAGAAACAAATAAACATTAAGAGAGACTGACTGTATTAAAGGTTGACAGAATTACAGGTTAAGGAAATAAAAAAGAGGAGGAGATGACAGGGACAGGATGAGAAAGAGAGACAGAAGTTGGCTGATGGGGAATGGTTGGTTCCTATGATATCGAAGTATGGAAATGATGAAAATAAAGAGTAATTGATACATAGAAGGCAGGCAGTTAGCAGACGGTGGTGCAAATGTTTATGGTATAGAAAGAAAGAAAAAAAGACAAAGAAAGAAAGAAAGAAAAAGAAACAAAGAAGGAAAATAATAAAGAAAAAAAAAAAGAAAGAAGGTATGAAAGAATGAAAGTGAAAGAAGGAAAGAAAGAAAGAAAAAAAGAAAGAATGAAACAAAGAAAGATAGAAAGAGGATAATGAAACGAGAGAGAGAGAGAGAGAAGAGAGAGAGAGAGAGAGAGAGAGAGAGAGAGAGAGAGAGAGAGAGAGAGAGAGAGAGAGAGAGAGAGAGAGAGAGAGAGAGACAGAGAGAATGTTGATGGGAACAGTAGCCAGTAAGGATTGATGGTTACAGACGTTGATTGGTTCAGAGAAATTCAGGTCAACATACTCTAGCTGGAACTATGTAGGAGGCTGGTGAGGGGAGAGGAGGAGGAAGAAGGTGAAGGGGGAGACAGGAGAGGAGGAAGAACACCCTACAATAATCTAAGACTCAACCAAACCTCCACCTCTATATATCCTTCCCACCCCTTATTCCTCTCCCACGTCCTTCTCTCTACTCCATCCCCCACCGCTCTTTCCCCTCTCAACCTCCACCGCCTCTCCTCTCTCTCTCTCTCTCTCTCTCTCTCTCTCTCTCTCTCTCTCTCTCTCTCTCTCCTATCTCTCTCTCTCTCTCTCTCTCTCTTCTCTCTCTCTCTCTCTCTCTCTCTCTCTCTCTCTCTCTCTCTCTCTCTCTCTCTCTCTCTCTCTCTCTCTCTCTCTCTCTCTCTCTCTCTCCCTCCCACTCCACTGTCCCTTCGAATCGATAATCAATGACCCTGCCTGCCTCTTTTCATGCCCCTCTGGTGACGCCCTACGCCGACACCCCACCCTCATCCTTCACCCCTTGTCCTGACGCGGCACACCATCCTAACATCCCTTACACCTCTTCGTCTGCGTCGCTCTACGGCCTATATTTCCTTCCCCCCCCTACACGTATCCATCACTGAGTCCTTCCCTAAGTCCCGCATCCTGTATCCTTTGCGCTGTATCCTGTACTTATGGATATTGTCATTTGAAGAGGAAATGGCATGTAATTTTTATTTTTTATTTTTATCATGTATGGCTCGTCAGTTTCGCAGTTTGGGTTGATTTTTTTTTTTATATATTTTTGATAACACTTATTATACATTGTTATTAGACCTTTTTTTTTTTTTTATATATATACTTGTCTGCTAACTCTATTTTATCCTGGCGTCACCTAAGGGCACGGCATCATCACACCACACACTTGAGCTGGTGACGCCCGCCCGCCCGCCCGCCAGCCCGCCCACCCGCCACGGTCAATGCTGCTCCCGACCTTCACCACCACCGCCACCACCGCCTCCCCTCCACACCCCACTCCTGCCCCTCCACCGCCACCCCACGTCATCACCCTAACTACCGCAGCTGCAAGA
>JAPQNM010000013.1:30865452-30877952 GCA_029783475.1 Metacarcinus magister | reverse complement strand
CAGTCTCGTCCTCCTCCTCCTCTTCACTTTTTTCCTACATCCCTTGCTTACTTCCTCCCTCTTTTCCACTTTCCTTCATGAACTGGCTGTACCTCCGTCCCCCACTCTCACTCTCTCTCTCTCTCTCTCTCTCTCTCTCTCTCTCTCTCTCTCTCTCTCTCTCTCTCTCTCTCTCTCTCTCTCTCTCTCTCTCTCTCTCTCTTTCCGCCCCTCCCCATCACGAAGCTTCGGGGTCAACACTCAACATTGACACAGAGATGAGCCGTACCAATAACTCTTCTATCCTTCCTAGTTACCAGAACCAAGCCATCCACCCACCTTCCCTCTCCCATCCCTCCCCCCTCCACATCACCACTCTTCACCACACCCACGCAGACAGCATCTCCATTAGCTCCTCTCTAGTGGGTATCTCCTCTACCCTTCCTTTCAGCCTCTTCTTCTCCCATAAAGCCTCTTTTTCCACCTCCTTCATCCTCTTCTGTCGTCCCATACATCTTATTTTCGTCAGACATATAGCCACTCACCCCTTTCCAGCCTCTCCATTAGCTTAGTTTTTAGTAAGTTGGCCACACCTTCTCCTTGATGCCTCTCTCCTGCTTTCTTCCTGCATCCCTTCCACACTCCTCTTATCCTGAGCCTTCATAGATGTGAAGTATGAATATATATCAAAGCGTATGTATGTACTGCCGCCCACACCTACTCCCGCACTCACTTTGTCCAGCATGCAGGCACACATGTATGTATGAATACTTATACACAAGATTCCATGTCTGACCTCTATCCTCACTCTTTCAGACACACACACACACACACACACACACACACACACACACACACACACACACACACACACACACACACACACACACACACACATTGCGTCAGGTCGTGTAAACAAGGAAGCTGCACCACAGGTTATACACTGTTACACGCCAGCCATTGCACGCCGATAGGTTACGGATTGCTTCTACAGTAAAATACAAGAAATGGAGAAAAGAATAAAACGAAATAGTAAAAAGTTGACAGGATTCATATATTTTTTTCATAATTGTATACGTAAATAATTCGCTACAACTGATATAATGTCATGATGTGGTTGCACGACTGTATGTAAGGATAATGTTGGAGTACTTTTTCGGTAATGATGGACAACACATTCATAGTAATACCGTTTTGGTGGCTCAGATAAATAATTGTTTGACAGCTTCCAGCGCAGCATCCATATAACAAAACAACTTTTTTATACCAGTGCAATATATATATATATATATATATATATATATATATATATATATATATATATATATATATATATATATCACAACAGTACTCTCGAAAGTTGGTAAAAAAGAAAGTTAAGAACTACAGTGAACAGCACCAGAATAATCAGTTGTTTATTTAACACATTTTAACCTCACCATCTGCTTCTTTAGATGTGTTTCTTCTCACTCGTCCCTTAGGAAACGTCATAATACTAAACACTCCAATAGATTATTGGCCAAACACTTTGTTGGGACAGTGTGCTGCACCTCAGCGTGCTGTGTATTGTGGCAACAGACGCCAAGCAGCGTTACTCCATGATAGCCACAACGCATGACAAGGCTGTATTATGCATGAGCGTCCACCAACTCACGGTAGCAGTTGGCAGGCCACGCATCATACCAATATATGTACTGCACAACCAGAGGCAAGAACAATACAATATTCAAATAGGAAACATAACCAATTAGAGCATGGCATAGTTGCTCCTCTGTCTCCTTTTCCCCAGAGGTGGTGGTTGGCATATACTGTTGGACACTCAATTAACAGTCTTGGTGTCACATGCAAGGCTACGATTTTTTTTTTTTTTTACGATGCTTGCTGCCTCAACATTTGTATATTCATATCACACCAACAGTCCTTCTCATTATCAGTGACGTTAAGAAATAAAAATCTGCGTTGAAAAGATAGGTTACCCACGAAAAGAGATCAGAAACGTACGCGCAAGCCATCACTATCACCCACACTTACATCTGTCTGTCTTGTTTTATCCATGACTTCAGTAAGCACTGGACATGTAACCAATGTAACCATTTCAGGATATAACAATAATAATGATAAAGTACAAAGAGACAGCATTCCTAATCTTAACTTTCCCACACAGCATAACTTACTGAGCCAATACAAACACGAGTCCGATTGGTTACACACAACACATACGAAATTCAATGACCACATACACACACACACCTTTACCTCACACACCGTTACGTCTGTCGTAAATATAACTAATACATACTTGGAAGAAGAGAAAAAAAAGTTTGATCCAAGTAAATCTAAGCCCCAGAAGACCGTAGATCAAGGTGTATAATCAAGTAAAGTGTTAGAGGTTCACTGGAGATAATTTAATACTGGAGCGAAAAAGTCAATGCCAATCTTCAAATAAAACGACTCCAATTTCCTGAGCAATCTTGCCGAGGTGGTGCAAGGGGGCGGGGGGGGGAGGGGGGGAATCAGCACTCTGCCCCTTAGCGAGCATTACGCCGCCTGGCTAGATTGAGGCCACTCACTGTGCACTGAGGACGCTCGACTCTCCCCTACACACCATATTCTCTCTTTCTCTTTCTCTTTTTCTCTCTCTCTCTCTCTCCCTCTCTCTCTCTCTCTCACACACGCACACGCACACGCACACGCACACACACACACACACACACCACACACACACACACACACACACACACACATCGCTGAGGCTTTCCCTTAAAACCATTCTTGAAATGCAGTTTAATTGTGCTGGACAACGGGACGGCAGGCCAGTGAGGGGAAGGAGGAATGGAGGAGGAGAAAGAGGAAGAAGAGGAGGCGGAGGAGGAGGAGAAATAGGAGGATGTAGGAGGAGGGGAAAGAGGACAGAGAGAAGGGAAAAGTTACCCAGTAGGTCCCTGAGTTAGTGTGGCGGCGTACCTTGCAGCAGCGGACCCAAAACTCGCGTGTCTCTCATTCGGAAGTCGGCAACTCAACTCTCCAATTCGTTTCGAGACCTGAGGCAAGTCCTGCCCTTATTTCCCCCATGTTTATAATGCTGTGCCATTTACTGTCCCTGCCGTGTAATTTCCGCTCTTCCCTTGTTATCGTGGAACCTTTTAAGACATCATTCAGCGGTCACCATCAGCTTTACTCAGCGTGTCTCTCGCCAACACCATCGCAGGAGGCATGCAAACGGTGCCTTATCTGTTGTTTCTTGGCTCGCACGCCTCTCATCAGCGGCTCCTTCACGCTGGATGATGTGCTCACCACCACCGAGGATGTCTTTACCGCCTCATACTATATCAACAATCTCATTCTCCTCCTTCGGGTTCCTCAGTATCTCCTTTGGCTTCCCTGCTGTCCTTGCCACATGCTTCCCTAGCAACACCACCTCAAGCGTCAAGAGCCTCACGCACCAGAGTATGCATCAACGTCCTCATACGGTTAACATAAAATGGCGACGCCTCAAAAAAATGAAGATCATGATATGCAGCGACGCAATTCAGTCCTGCGTTATAATATTAGAGACGTGTTTAAGGGTTCTATTTCTGCCAATAAACTCATCAAGAATCGCCAAATTTCAGTGACCTTCAAATATGGTGTCCGTGTATATATATATATTGACAACAAGTGATGACAAACATTCTCAAGGATTCTGCCCATGGTTAAGAAAAGATCGACGCTAGAATGTTAGAAAGTTAAGTTGTCAATACGTGAACGGCTTGGCTGATGGTAGAGCGAGGCAGGAAGATAAGGAAAACCTGATCAGAGGCAGACAGTTGACAGACAAGCTCAAAAAATACAGCAGAATACACATCAAACAGACTGGGAGAGTTTAGAAAGCTAGGCGAGGGAAGAACAAAGATAATAATGATGATGATGATGATGATGATGATGACGATAGATAAGAAAGTGCACTATATGTTACTTTTTTTTTGAGGTTGAAGTCAGATCAGGTCAGGTCAAAAGGTCAGTCAGGCTCGGGGGAAGGAGGTCAACCGGAGTAATGACCAGGACCAAAAAAAAAGACAGGAAAAAAAAGAACTACTGGTCATGAATCTGTGTAATTATTCACATTCTCTCTCTCTCTCTCTCTCTCTCTCTCTCTCTCTCTCTCTCTCTCTCTCTCTCTCTCTCTCTCTCTCTCTCTCTCTCTGTAGCAGCTCTCCTCCTCCTTGAAAATGTCTCTACGCTCTCTTTGAACCCATCTAAGACGTTGGTAATGTGTGCTCTGGGGGGCGGGGGGGGCGGGGGTTGAGTAGAAGTGTCAGGGTGCTGGGTGAGGGGTGAGTGAGGGTGAGGCTTAGAGTTTTAAGGGAGGGAGTAGAGGTTGGGGGGGAGGGGATGAAGGGTGAAGTGTGGGCGTGTGAGGGTGGAAGAAACCTTGTTTGATGATCTTCCTCCTCTTGTTACCTCTAGTCTTTTATTTAATATGGAGGACTCTCTCTTCTCTCTCTTTTCTCTCTCTCTCTTCTCTCTCTCTCTCTCTCTCTCTCTCTCTCTCTCTCTCTCTCTCTCTCTCTCTCTCTCCTCTCATCCCCACTTTTTCTCCCCTCATCCCCATTCTCTTCCCCTCAATCCCCTCACTCCCCTCTCTCTCTCTCACTTTTTCCCCTGCCCAGACCGGCCTAACACGTCCGCTCAAGTGTACGTGAGAGCTCAAGCGGTGACCGAGCCTTCCCTCAAATAGGTTTGGGACCAAATCTTCTTACCCAGCTAGGAAGGGGAAGGGAAAGGGGGACGGAAGGGTAGTTAGTGGAAGGGAAGGGAAGGAACGGGAGGGAGGGAGGAAGGAAGGAATGAGGGAGATAAAAGTAAAAAGGGGGGAAGAAGAGAAGGGAAGTTAAGAAAAAGGAAGGAAGGAAGGGAAGATAAAAGGCTTTAAAAAAGGGTAGAGAAAAAATGAGGGAATTGGAGGAGGAAGGGAGGTAAGAAAAAATTACAAGGGAAGAGAAGAAAAGGCAACAGAGGGAAAAAAAAAATAATAAAAGTGAAGAATGAGAATGATGAAAGGAAAAGTGTAAGGGGGAAGGGAGGGAGAGAGTAAGGAAGGGAACCGAAGGAAGGAAAGGAAGTATGTGAGTGAACGAGGAGAAGGAAGATATGGATAAAAGGTTGGAGGGAAAGACGTGAGAATGATAAGAAGATGGTAGGAAGAAGAATTGGAAGGAAAGGGAAGGGAGTGGGAAGGGAAAGACTCCCTCCCTCCCTCACTCCCTTATTGAATCCTTTACTCCCTTACTCACACTTCAGTTTTTCCTCACTCCCTCATTTATTACCTCACACACTTTTTTATTTCCTCACTCCCTCTTTCACTCCCTCATTCCTTCACTCCTTTACACACACATTCGCTCATTCTTTCACTTCGTTAACGCTTCCCTCCCTCCCTCCCTCCCTCACTCCCTCACTCCCTCACTCCCTCCTGCCTTCCCTCCACCCCACCCCCCTCTGCGGTGTTTACAAGCTTCACGACTCTCACACTTGTGTACGATCAATGACAAGCTCTTCTCGCTGCCAGTTAATGAGAAATTCTCCCTCAACTTCCTTAACAAATCCGCAGCCCTACATTGTTTTGCTTACTTCCTCACGCACGCACGCACGCACACACGCACTCACTCACTCACTGACTCACTTATTAGCTTACTTACTCGCTCGCTCGCTTACTCACTCACACACTCCTTCATTTACTAGCTTATTCATTCATTCATTCATGTACTGACTCACACTCATCCAATCACTCTATCACTTAATCACTCACTCACTCACTCACGCACTTACTTACTAACTGATTCATTCATCATTTAACGTACTTACTCACTCACTCAATCAATCAATCAATTATTCATTCACTCACTCATTCATTCACTCACTCACTCATTCACTCACTCGCTCGCCATCACTCACCAAATGCAACTAAAAGCTCGCACACACAAAGGAAATATACTGACGTTCACCTCATTATATCTTCGTTTGTGTATCTTAAGTGTTCACCATCAATAGTTCCTCCCGACGCAGCCTCACTCCCTTCTTCCATTCATTTCACTGCATGTCCTACTGAAATGTTAAGATTAAATGCAACACGCGAGTTAGTTTACCGTTGTTCCCTTACATGTCACCATCCATTCGACACACACACACACACACACACACACACACACACATGAGAGAGAGAGAGAGAGAGAGAGAGAGAGAGAGAGAGAGAGAGAGAGAGAGAGAGAGAGAGAGAGAGAGAGAGAGAGAGAGAGAGAGAGAGAGAGAGATACACCGTTTGTTGTACTGCTCCATCCCAATTTACCAATCCTGTCTTCTCGCTCCCTCCCTCCCTCCCTCCCTCCCTCTCTCCTTCTCTCCCTTCCTGTTCAAATCGTTCTCTGTCGACAATCGCAGAGCCTCACACCTTAGCCCTAATCAAACCCGTGCTAAGGCCTCGTTCTTGTAGATGGAAATAGCTTCGTACTTGACTGATTCTGCAAGTTTTCCCTGTCAAAAAAAAATGTAATACGGGGCACCTAACAAACTTCATCACTCATATCAATATAATTTTGCGTTAACATTTTATAATGAAGGGAGAGGTTTACCGTAAAAATATATTCGACTCTTAATATTTCTTTGTATATAGAGAAGAAATTAAAAAAAAAAAACTGCCTTGAGAGGATGATGAGGACAGAACGAATAAATAGCATCACAGTTCCCACATCAAACAAAAATTGAGGAAGAGAAATCAAAACTGCTTCTTTGGGGGAATTTCCTAGACTTTACGAACACTGAAATCGCTATGGAGAGGAGAGAGTTGGGTAGGAATAACACCATCAATATGGCAGCAACACCCTGCCATACACTCACCCTCAGCTGGTGGTGACTACTGGGAGAATCTAGACACGTCTTCATACAAACATGATTGACAAGATAACGACACAAACACGCTGACGTCTTGAGGCACCTAATGAAACACTGTGTTGTGACAGACGCACATATACACAGATGAATTGCATATATTAATAGACAGGTGAATGGATAGAAAGAAATATATAAATGAATAGGTAGGTAAATACAAATATTGTGTATAGATAAAGAGACACCAATAGATATATAAACGTTGATTGATACAAATTATCGATTAGTAAACGTTTATTAAACAGAAAGATAAAAAGAAATACACATATAATCATATATATATATATATATATATATATATATATATATATATATATATATATATATGAAATTTTTTTAAATACAGACACATACACTAAGACAAACAAATAGACAGATACCACTACATTTTGACCATCACAATAACTAACTAATTAACTGATGGCTATAATTTCATTAAAACTCCCACACCAGCCTTTGCAACACTCACAAACCGACGAAATTCACTACGTCAATAAACTACAAGAGAGAAGTGATGCAGAGCGGGGAATGAATCTCCGCTTCCACACCCTAAGATCTACGTGAGAAGGAAGGGAGTGGGTCGGGGGAGGCGGTACAGAGGTAAAGGTTGTCATTTTTCTTCTACATCACATAGAAGTCCATCAATGCCTCGCCACACCGCCACCTCACGACAACTTGCGTGCTCTTACATAATTGCCATCGTCTGAAATCACTAAACGCATGCATGACTGGCCTGATTAACGGATGGACGGACAAACGACTATCATTACTGTTTGCGGTAATTACAATGACTCAACATCATCATTACTGAACCGTTGTAACATCATTAGTATTACCATCAACATCACTATTAATATCAGTATCACCGCAATATTAACATTAGTGCTACAAACTGGTAATAAAACAAACAGTAAAGGTAAAGTGGGGCACAGGCTGTAGCTGCGCATAGGTGCAGGTGCTCACATAGGCCTTTGAGCCTGTGGTGGAAATTAATCTGTTACTCCGGGACACAGGGCCACTGTGACATCCGGGTTTCCACAGTTTACCTTTCCAAGGTTACCCTAGGTACCCATTTATCTACCAGCCCGTTTGGGAGGATGAACAGCTGGGTGAGCTGTGCACCGCCTGCCTTCGTCCGGGATCGAACTCGGGCCAGCGGATTCGTAGTCATACATGCTAACTACTGCACCACTGAGGCGGTACTACTCTTAAACATTCCAAACACTCTCTCTCTCTCCCTCTCCCTCTCCCTCTCCCTCTCTCTCTCTCTCTCTCTCTCTCTCTCTCTCTCTCTCTCTCTCTCTCTCTCTCTCTCTCTTTTTCTCTCTCTCTCTCTGCACCATCAGCCCCGCCCCGGCTTTTCGCCTGGACACCCTTTTGCTCCTCCAATAATAAAGCTTCGAAGAAAGGCCACGTGTGTGTGTGTGTGTGTGTGTGTGTGTGTGTGTGTGTGTGTGTGTGTGTGTGTGTGTGTGTGTGTGTGTGTGTGTGTGTGTGTGTGTGTGTGTGTGTGTGTGTGTGTGTGTGTGTGTGTGTGTGTGTGTGTGTGTGTGTGTTTTCTGAAGACAACTGGTGATGCAATCAAGTAATCAATTAGTCCCTCAGTCAGTCAACCAGTCAGGCCTCGTGTGTATTAACCAATTAGCCAGCCAGCCATTCAGTCATTCAGTCGTTCATTCAGGCCACCAGCCAGACTTCGTACTAGCCAGCCAGCCAGCCAGCCAGTCCGTCAGTCAGTTCATCGGAAGGGAGGGAGGCAGCCCCAGCAAGATCCAGTGAACCATCCCCTTAGCCAATCAATCCATCAACCATACCACCCTTCACAATCCACGCAACCAACCACAAAGCACACAGACCAGAAGCACAGTACATTCCCACCACCCGCTATGCAGCCAGCCAGTCACTCCCCGGTCGTCCACCCACCACCACCTCTCCACATGTCAGTAAGATCTCAAGGACGTCACAGCGAACCCGACCTTGTTCTGACCAAGATCCAGATATACCGTCTATCTGTGTTCTTTGTCGAGCTATCTAGCCACCATCACGCTTATCCACGCCTACCACGCATCCTCCCTCCCTCATGTGTGTGTGTGTGTGTGTGTGTGTGTGTGTGTGTGTGTGTGTGTGTGTGTGTGTGTGTGTGTGTGTGTGTGTGTGTGTGTGTGTGTGTGTGTGTGTGTGTGTGTGTGTGTGTGTGTAAATAATGAATTTGAATACATTAGAATACAGTGCTTCAAGTCAAATACTGTTGAAATGAAATTGGTTCATACAATTATACACACACACACACACACACACACACCACACACACACACACACACCACACACACCACACACACCACACACACACGTAGTTCAAATGGAGCGCTAAGAAACTAGTCCTTCCAGTAGCATAACTAAAGAATTGACTGATCATCCCAGTCTCTGCCTCTACAAGAAATAGTCAACAGGCGGCCGATGCACCATTCCTGACGGGAGACGCAGATAACACATTGCTACTGACCCTTTATTTTCCCCGCCGCCAACACAACCACCACCACCACTACCAGTACTACAACCACATCCTCCACATCCTCCTTCTCTTCCTCCTCCTCCTCCTCCTACTCCTCCTCCTCCTCCTCCTCCTCCTCCTCCTCCTCCTCCTCCTCCACCAGCAAGTTTGGAGAAGGAAGGAGGAGAGCCAAGGTCCGCCACTGCAGCATCGCGACCTGAGTTACCGCCGCTGCAGCACAGAATTGGGGCAGCCGTGATGGCGGAAGGAGGAAGGCGCCGCTGCTGGGAAGCTGCCGCCACTACCGTCGCTTCTACTGCTGCTGCTGCTGCCGCTGGTGTGCAGGGAGAGGCGGGAGGGGACATGACGGGATAGAGGAGGAGGGGGACCTGCACGTGACTCCCTGGGCCCGACCCCGCCCCCAATCCGCCCCGCCCCCACCTTCGGACTCAGCAAGGGGGGAGTAAAGGGGGCGTGTCTAGACGGCAACACTTATGCAGTTCTCTCTCTCCCTCTCCTGGGCCGGCCGCGTCCATCGTCCTCCCGCCGCCCCTCCCTCATCTCCCTCCAGCACCATCCGGTCATTGCCCTGCCTCTAGATCCTCAAGCCGACACTGGGCTCGACCTTCCCACCAAACGACCTCCTCTTCACACCCAAATGACCTCCTCCTCCCCAACAGAAAATCCTCCTCCCTCCCCATCAACACCCAGGGGCGTGACTCAGAAAGGCTGGAAAGACTGACGGAAGCTGTGTGGCTGTGTGGTGCTGCCAGATGCTGTGTTGCTGTATGAGGCTGTGAGGGCTGCATGAGGCTGTGTATGTGGGTGTGATGTCTTCATGAGGGTGAATGTGTGGCTGTGAGGGTTGCATGAGGGTGTGTGCTTGGTTGTGAGTGCTGCATGAGGCTGTGTAGGGGGCTGTGCAGCACGTCCACACACTCTTCCTCCACCACAGCCCTCACCCTCCACCTCCCCCCACAATAATCAGCCCCACATACCTGGTCCCCTGCACTTGTCCTCCCATCTTTCACCTTCCCCTCAAACACGTAACCCCTCACACCTGCTTCCACATGTGCCACCACCACCACCACCACCACCACCACCACCACCACCATCACCACCACCACCACCACCACCACCACCACCACCACTCACTCCCCCACACACACAAGTAACTTCTCTCCCGCACCTGATCCCAACTCCTAACTCTTTTCCAACCCACACACATACACACATACATACACACACACACACACACACACACACACACACACACACACACACACACACTCGTCCTCCTCCTCCTTCTTTCACTTTCTTTCTTCCATTTCCCTTGTCTTTCCAGTCTCATCATCTTCCTTATTCCTCCTCCTCCTCCTCCTTCTCCTTCTCCTCCTCCTCCTCCTCCTCCTCCTCCTCCTCCTCCTCCTCCTCCTCCTCCTCCTCCTCCTCCTCCTCCTCCTCCTCCTCCTCCTCCTCTTCCTCCTCCTCCTCCATGGCTTTTCTGGAAGTCTCACGTTCATACCCCCTACTGCCTCCTTTCTTTTCTTTTTTGTTTCTCTCTCTCTCTCTCTCTCTCTCTCTCTCTCTCTCTCTCTCTCTCTCTCTCTCTCTCTCTCTCTCTCTCTCTCTCTCTCTCTCTCTCTCTCTCTCTCCCCATCTCTCAACGCAGCTCAGCATCCTTCACCCCCTCCCTCCTCTCTTCATACATGTTTGAACTATTTATAACCGCGTATCTCTCTCTCTCTCTCTCTCTCTCTCTCTCTCTCTCTCTCTCTCTCTCTCTCTCTCTCTCTCTCTCTCTCTCTCTCTCTCTCTCTCTCTCTCTCTCTCTCTCTCTCTCTCTCTCTCTCTCTCTACAATACTTTTCTCTTTCCTTTCATCAACTCTTCAAGGTTGTACATCAATACCACGAAAGTGTGTGTGTGTGTGTGTGAGAGAGAGAGAGAGAGAGAGAGAGAGAGAGAGAGAGAGAGAGAGAGAGAGAGAGAGAGAGAGAGAGAGAGAGAGAGAGAGAGAGAGAGAGAGAGAGAGAGAGAATAGCCAAGGGAGAGCTCGATAGACTGAGCTTTGAATACAACCTAGAAAGAAGAAAAAAAGTGTGGAGGAGGAGGAGGAGGAGGAGGAGGAGGAGGAGGAGGAGGAGGAGGAGGAGGAAGTAGTTTTATAGCCAGTTATGACCGTTACTGGAACTAAAGAAAGACAACGGAAGCACCAACCAGAACACACTGCTCTCTCTCTCTCTCTCTCTCTCTCTCTCTCTCTCTCTCTCTCTCTCTCTCTCTCTCTCTCTCTCTCTCTCTCTCTCTCTCTCTCTCTCTTTCACTGCATTATGGTGTATGCGCATAGTGTGCAGCATAGTGTGTGGTGCATCACGGCTGGTTTTGTGGTGAGGGCAGCTGTAGGAAGGCAGTGTGAATGTTTGTGTAATGTATGATTCTCGTAAGTATGAAGAATGGGAGCCTGTATAGTATATTGGTTTGCTCTTCCTGGCTTTGCATACTTTTTTTATTTTTTTTTTCTCTCTATCTCTTTTCTCTTTCTCTCTTTGTCCGCCTTGCTCTATCTATGTATCCACCTATATATCTCTGTCTAACTACCTATGTATCTACCTATATCTAACTCCAGGTAAGGGACATGTAGGTAAACAGATACATAGTCAGAGACATACGTAAAACACAAATAAGATCGATTTATACACGATAACCAGAGACTAAAACCGGGGAGAAAGACAGGCTGTTCCTCCTCTACAGCCTTAAGACTAACATGCCTTCCACCAACACACTGGACATTGATGTAAACACGTCACCAGATCGATCTTACGCCTCACTCTGTTCCGATGTTGTGGTTCCTATAGACGTTTAATAGAGTGATTTCAAACATCGTATTTCATTGGTTTTATAACTTTTTTTTCTCTTTTATAGTTTGCAAAGAGAATTTTCATTTATTTATCTTTTTTTTTTATACTTTTTATTGATTTTTTTTTTTTTTAGCTAAGGACGGATGAGTACCAACATTTTAGTTCTGGTAGAAGTCATGTTGAGTGTGTTTAGTTACTCCTGTGTTTTGTCTCACGGCAGCATAGTTACATCTCACCTCCTCAAAGCTT
>JAPQNM010000013.1:30855452-30860452 GCA_029783475.1 Metacarcinus magister | reverse complement strand
GTGATGAGTGACGGTGAAAGTGATGAAGAGGAAGCAAGAATAGATAGAAGATGGAACCACTCCACTCAGCTCTCACAGTGAAGGGAAACACTACTAAATACTTGAGAGAGAGAGAGAGAGAGAGAGAGAGAGAGAGAGAGAGAGAGAGAGAGAGAGAGAGAGAGAGAGAGAGAGAGAGAGAGAGAGAGAGAGAGAGAGAGAGAGAGAGAGAGATAGATAGATAGATAGATAGAGAGAGAGAGAGAGAGAGAGAGAAAAAAAAATGGTCACTGTATTAACTCTTCGGTCATTAAATTCCAGAGTTGACTATAATGCCCGGCGCGCGCGCGCACACACACACACACACATACACACACACACACACACACACACACACACACACACACACACACACACACACACACACACCCCCACACCCACACCCACACGCACACGCACACGCACACGCACACGCACACACACACACACACACACACACACACACACCCACACACACACACACATTCCTCTTTCCTCAAGGATGATTTTAACCGATGAAGAAAGGCTATGATAGGCAGACCAGTGTGTGTATGTATGCATGTATGTATGTATCTATGTATGCATCTATGTATGTATGTATGCATCTATGTATGTATGTATGCATGTATGCATATATGAATGCTAATAAGTGTGTTTGAAGCTTATAAATTAAATTTCAAAGCGTAAAACATAACACATTACTAAAAATAAAATAAAAGAGACACAGAATGGACAATTTGTGATAACTGTTTAAGCAGAAGTATCAATTTTCCATCCCTCGAGTATGTGATGCAAGAAGGTAGTCAGTCAGTCGTTCCTGGTGAGTCTCCCAGTAAAGTAAAGTAAAGTAGAAAGAGTGAACCAAACTCACGCCCAGCATCTCCCTTTTTCATCTGCATCGCCATAGTCACCGCCTCACAGCAACACAAGAGACGTTAACAACACTGAAATCTGCAACACATAATCTACAATGCATACTGTGCCTCCAAACCCTAAGTCACCGTCTCTATGGATCACATAATGTCGGGAATTCAATGTCTTCTCGTACACTGTATCGTTAGAAGCCTCCATACTTCAGTACATTAAAGATGAAAATACATTCCCCTATTAATAAAAAAGTTAAGTATTGGAAAACCGCGAAGGACACAACGTATAAGGGCTATTAGGATATACATACAACGAACGTACAACAGGAGCCGGATGTGACAGGGGGACAGAGAGAGGAGTGTGGAGGGTACCAGCAACACCCATAGAAGTACCCTCACCCAGCCCACGAGATTTCTACTCACCCCCGCACCGGACAGCCACGGAAAGAGAGGCGTCACTAGAATAGCTACCCCCTAACCCCCAACCCCCGACCCGAGAGCATTCCGGCTACTACAGAGGACAGTACGAGCAGACTCAGCTTGACATTTACCCAGAGCAGAAGCAACATCACCTCAGCTCTTAGACTCAGAAGCAAAAGCCAGCCAGACTCAGTGGTTGCCCTAACAGGAGACAAGAAGACACTAGAATAAAAGACAAGAGAAACAAGAAAGAAAGAAGGAACTAGAAAAAAGATATACTATAGAAGGAACAAGAAAGAAGATTCAACAAAGAAGGAACAATAAAGATAGATAAAAGAAGGAACAAGACAGAAAAAAATTAAGAACTTACAAGAAAGAAGACACAACAAAGAAGGAACAAGAAGGAAGGTTGATGATTGGAGAAACACGAGGGTGGAGCCACAACAACACAGAGACAATCATCAGAGTCGTGAGTAGAAACTGAGAGTCGGGTCAAGGTTGTGAAGGACATTTTATTATAGGAGTCTAACGAGGCGATTCGATTCATGTCACTGTTTAATCATATGTAAACAAAAATTATAAGGTGATAACTTTGGAATTTATATATAATCGTATAATATAAAAATTTCAAAGTGATGGTTGGACTTTAGATAACTAGGAGGGAAATTTTTTTAACCATAGGAAATAGCATTATGTTGTTTATTAGCATGTTCAATAAATCTTGAGACTTCATACAATTAATATCACATATAACTTACTCCCTTTCATAGAGAAGTTAGTAGAATTGAAGTAAATATAAACTTATTGAGCCCCTTTAGGCTTCATTTGATAAAGGCAGAAACGGTTTATAGTAGTGGTGGCAGCTTACGGTAGTACATAAACTAGTATACAAACATATAAGTTCATCAAGGCTTAAGAATAACAACATGCTTTATAGCAACATAAAGAAAAGTCAGTATCCGTATGTACTAAAAGACATGTTAACTGGTGAGAGTATTTGTAGCGATTCTCTAGAGTCGTTATGGGACGAGAAATTAGAAATGGATGATCATAGTAGTCAAGAAGGTGTTGTTGATACACCTGCAAACACAACATGCATCATCCTATCAAAGGATTTAGCCCAAATAATCAGTGAGAATACTTTCGCACAAGTGCAAGGGCTGCTTCATTTTTGTGGAGGAAAAGATAGATATGGTAAGAACCCAGAATATATGTGCGAAAGAAGCCCAAAAAAATGGATAAATGAGATAGACGCACAGACTCAGCTTAACTGGACAGACCAAGGGCGTGTCAAACTAGCAAAACACTATGCCCTAGGAGCAGCGAGGACCTATCTGATGTCAACAATACAAGTTCATGGGTATAACTGGAAAGAAGTGAAGGAAAGCTTGTTGGAGGTATTCCCTGAGGAACACAGTTTTAACAAGATAAAGAGGGAGTTGATCACTGCAAGGAGGAAGCCTGGAGAGACGCTAACAGAGTTTTACATCAGGTTAGACGCCCTATGGAAGGATCTGATAAAGATAGATCCAGAGAGCGACAGTTATGTAAAGTCAGACCTCATCGCTACTTTCATTAAAGCTCTGCCTCCTCATTTTGAATTTTTGATGCAGGGTGAGCAGGGCACAAACCCTTTGGCCATGTACAAGAAAGCACTTCAGTTTGTAAGAATTAATCCACAGTGCAAACTATCTAATAAAGATGTCAAAAGAGAGGTGAAGCGCACGGTAGATGCCACTGCTGTAACGTCACCACATTTTGCCAAAGCATTGCAAGCAGGTAGAGGCCAGGTACAATGTTACAAGTGTAACAAAGAAGGTCATGTAGCAAGACATTGTAGGAACAGGGAAGTCAAGTGCAACAAATGTGGACTGAACAATCACTACACATCTGAGTGTAAGAGAACCTGGATGATAACTTGCGGTTATTGTGGTTTACATAACCACCGAACACGTGACTGCAGGCGAGCACCATAGGGTCAAGGACGATAAAAAAAAATGCAAAAACCCAAACATCAGATGGAAGTAACAAGTAAAAAAAAGAACAAAGAAAAAGCAGTAGGAATAAGAGACGACAAACAAACAGGTAAAGTAAGAATGGGTCATGATTTGATAACAAAATGAGTAACGAATATTGCCTAACAGCAATAGAAATCAATGTTAAACAACTGTGTAAGCTAAAAAGAAATATACATTGACGATAAGAAGATGAACACAGCAGCAGCGGACATTTTCGCAATCAATCAGAAAGCTTTAAGTAATAAAGAAAAGGCAGAAATAATAACAAAAGTTGGCGGAGAATGTAGAAGACAAGAAATGGTAGTGATAGATAAATTCAAACTACCTACATCTATCATAGAGGTAGCGACTATCTAACAAAAAAAAATATGGATCTGACTATGAGAAATGTGAAACAAAAAAACCCATTTGAAAGTTGAAATATATGGTGTAACAGTTACAGTTAATTAAATATACAGTTACAGGAGAAGCGACTAAATAGTCGCTGTAATAGAAACAATAGATGAATAACGAAAAAAATATATAAAGCGGGAAACGCAAGAGAGAATGAAAGAAAAGATAAATAAAAAATGTACGCAAAGAAAACTAAACAGAAAGTAGGAGATGATAACACAGAATAAAAAAGAAGAAACACTCACACAGGAAGTGAAGCAGATGGTAGTGTACTAGAGTCAATGAGCGAGGTTACCGGAAGTGTGGATAGTACTCCAGAACACGAGTCAGTCAGTCAGTGGTAACACATTCCTACCAGTGCACTATAGTCAACGAAGGTTACGTCAGCGTGAGTGTGGTACGTGACCCTGACCACACGTCTTATTAGAGTGAGTGAGGCAGTGCTTCAGCTTTGCCGCAGTATTACACAAATTATAATATTGTGTCCAAAAATAGTTAATTCATCCACCTTGAACATAACGATCTGAAAAATGCGTGCAATGGCAGTGCATGTATCTAGATTACAAGGAACTTCTGCTCTCTCACGTAGAAATGTTTGCAAACTTTCCACTCAAACTTTAAAGATTAAAGGGAAGTAAAGGTTGCTGGAAGCCTTGATGAATTTTAAATTAGCATTAATATAAATAAGTAGAGATAAGTTAAACATAAACATGGGCTTATCAGAATTATCATAAACACATGATAGTGTTAGAAAATCTATTGCAAATTGATTTTTTATAAGTTTCAATTATACCTCCTGGACTTCTATTTCCACCTGTAGCATAGTATAACTAGTTGTACTGAGATGTAATAAGAGTTGCCTCAAGACCCGCAACCTTACATGACTCACACAGTTTCTATTTCACCATCCCAATGCGAGGAAATCTGGTTGATACCTTTGATATCTTCCAGACTGACTCATTACCCTACGCATTCCCTCATTCCCAATATCATATCATATAAAAGATAAACTTTGTACTTGGTATAGTAATGATAAGTGAAAACAAAAAGAAATGCTTCCGGATAGAAAACTTTGATCATTATTATAACCATTATATTTTTTTTCTGTGTTTTCCATTAGGTCTAGTTTACGAGTCATCTACCGATACCTGTGAATGATTCTTTTTTTAATAAGAAGACTCAAAGCAACAACCATGTGTGAGCCACTTGTAGTAAAGACTTTTTTCCATTTTTTTCGTTATTGGTCAATGGACCTTTACCACCAGTCAATCTTAAAGTAAATTGT
>JAPQNM010000013.1:30847952-30850452 GCA_029783475.1 Metacarcinus magister | reverse complement strand
ACACACACACACACACACACACACACACACACACACACACACACACACACACACACACACACACACACATACATACACACACCGATGGAAGCTTCACCCATCAGGAAATAGACAGAAATCCCAACGAGCAACATTTGGCGCGCAAACTGCAGAGCCAACACACACGCACGTGGCTCGCCGTGCCTCAAAGCCGCTTACAATGTACACACACATAAAAGGGGAAAAAAATCTTTCTGTAAATCACTTTTGTTTTATATATTCCATGATAAATCTAAGCCACACACACACACACACACACACACACACACACACACACACACACACACACACACACACACACACACACACACAGACACACACACACACACAGACACTGTTCAATCCCTCAAAAAGAATGCTGGATAGTAAAACGTTTAGAACTTCAGACAAATTCTCTGCACGGAATTATATATATCAATGCTGTGCTATATTGTGTTATCATTATTATTATTTTCATTATTTTTTACTATTATTATCATTATTATTATTTCAAACTGCGAGCGAAGCGACCAGGTTGGAAGTTTCGAAACGACCCCATCCAAAATGTGTCTGTGTGTCTGTCTGTCTGTCTGTCTTCTATCTCCTCCTAGATCACTGAAGGGATCGGAATGAAACTTTCAGGGGTCGTAGGCATCAATCCTTTGATGGTTATTATATATTAAAAACATATTGTTATAAAGTAAATTTTAAGGTTATTTGTGAAAAACCGGTACCTCGCTTAATACTGGTCGCACAGGAGACACCGTGACCTACCTACCTCCCTTTCTACCTCCTACCTACCTCCTACCTCTTACCTCTCTTTCTACCTCCTACCTCCCTTTCTACCTCCTACCTCCCTTTCTACCTCCTACCTCCCTTTCTACCTCCTACCATAAGATAATAAGATAAGATAAATATTATTGTCAAATAGTATGCAATACAATTTGAAATTTCTCTTGGCTGGAGCTCATTATGGTAAATATAAAAACATTTTAAAATATATCCCATCTAAACTAAAATTACAGGCTAAAAATGTTGTACACCTCATCCAAGTATCATCTTACATTATGTTCCTAAAAAAATATTCCATCACGCTTGTCTAATATAGATTACTTAGCATCTAATCTACATTCATAGAGTTGATAGAAGGAAGGAAGGAAGGAAGGAAGGAAGGAAGGAAGACGTATAGATAACTAACATTGTAACTACGTATTAACACTTACATAGCAGCGCTGGTAACAGGTAATTGGTAACAGGTAACAGGCGGTAATCCTCTTCTTAACACACGGTATTAACACTACAAAATATACATGAACGCGCGATGGATGGGCGAGGTGAGGTGTGGCTGTGGTTTGCAGTGTTCAGATGGATGAAAGTATAACCACACCGCCTGCTACCTCCCCCGATGCCCCGCTGGCTTCTGTGGAGACCTTAAGGCTAGCTAGGCAAGGGTGTAATATTAGGTCTTGCCAGATAGTGAATGTTAGGTTATGTTATTCCTTGAAATTAATAATGTAATCTAACTTTTAGTAATATCTTTTTAACGCCACGCTGTTATGAATGCATGTAGTACAACAGGTTATGTATTAATTCCTTGTTTTACGATGTTTTAATAATTATTAGTTTTATTAGTTATATAGCAAAACTGTCAGTCATGTTTGCTAGCCTGCTGGAGAGCGATCACCTTTTCCTTACCAAGCCATTTGTCTCATTATAATTATGGTTTTAATCACTAAATATAACCAGAGTTGATAATTATTAATACGCCAAAACGATAAATCCTATTACTACTGACTCGTAAAGTAAGGCAGAGGAAGGCTAAAAGGTTGGTACGAGACGGCTGCCTGGTGCTTCAAACGTCTGAACAACACATAATGAGCGAGTGAGTGAGTGAGTGAAGCAGCTGACTCCCTCCCTCCACAACCCACTTGGTAACTGCGTGGAGGAGGGGAGGAGGAGGGGAGAGGAGGGAAGAGAGGAAGGGAGAGGACGGGTAGCAGACAGGACAGCTTGCCACTTCACACATACAATATATATTTCACCACCAATCTATTTATTCGTTAGAAACTATAATGTTGATCTGACCCCTAGAAGACATTATGAAGGTTTAGTAACACCAGTATACTTATAAATTATATTAATGGCTTAGGTGATAACTTATTTTAAACGAGCTGTTATATGTGTGTGTGTGTGTGTGTGTGTGTTTGTTCAATCTGAGGTACAAGACTCATCAGGCAGTATCCTACACTCAATGGCTCAAATTGTCTTCGGACGACAAGGCAATGTGTTTTGCAGCAACTACCCAAACTGAAGCGAGCAGTTTGGGTATGCTGGGTGAGTGGTTTTGGGGGTCATGGTCACCCAGCATGTCTATTTACTTAATTATTATTATTATTATTATTATTATTATTATCATTATTATTATTATTATTATTACTATTATTATTATTATTATTACTACTACAACTACTACTACTACTAC
>JAPQNM010000013.1:30785452-30835452 GCA_029783475.1 Metacarcinus magister | reverse complement strand
CATTTCCATCATCTCCACCACAAAATAAATCCCTCCATGCTCAGGACAGCACCACCTCCCGCGCCACCAAACCCGGAGGACAGCCTAGAAACGTAAGACAAAGTGCCTCAAGCAAAGCAGCAGGACCACCACCACCACCACCACCACCACCACCATCCCCCCGCCGAAGAGGAAGGCCCAGCAAGAAGGCAAAGACAGAATGAGGTCACACCAACTAGCCTACATGCTCTTCTTGGCGACCGACCGACTGGCGACCGTGGTAAAGTACGAGGCACCATCACTACGATTTGTGTTGCTGAGAAGGCCTGGTGGTGTAGTGGTTGTGTGATGTTCTCTTGCTCTGGTGATGTTGATGTTCTGTTGTATCGGTGATGTTGCGTTTATGTGGTGTTGTGTTGGTGTTGCGTTATTTCGATGGTATGGGGTTGATGTGGTATTATGCTGATGTTGCGTTATTTCGGTGGTATGTGGTTAATGTGGTGTTGTGCTGGTATGACGTTGTATCGGTGGTGTGGTGTTGATGTAGTGTTGCGCTGGTGTTCTGTTGTGTGTGTGTGTGGTGTGGCGTTGATGTGGCGTTATTGGTGTGTGCGGCAGCGGTAATACGCTATGGTGTCAACGGTGTGGCAGACGAGGTGACTAAGTGACCTATATGTACCAAGATGGCGCAGTGACACGTATTTGGTAAGTATTCACGGACATCTAATTCTGGGTCACATACAAAAATAGGAAAGGAAAATGGTCTTCTCTCTCTTTTCTTCTTTTTTTTCTTACTTTCACATAACCTTTCCAACGATCACATAGTAAGAAAACAATAAATGGGAACATTATAACTCGCATCAGGCTACACTGCTCTGCCCATAACCCAGTAATGTGTCCACAAATAATGATCGGTGGGTCCCAGGAACTGTCTATAAGGTATTGACTTGGAACAACTATAGCTGGGTGTGTGGCGTCCCTCGGCCTGGCTAAGGTTGAAAGGCAGGCAGGCAGGAACGTTTGTGTGTACGTGTGTGTGTGTTGGGTGGGAGGGGGGATGGAGGTTATGGTGCGTAGTTTCAAGAATGATTTAATGGTGTGTGGTGTTGATGTGGTATAAAGGTGTAGGCGCTGCTGGTGTGCTTGTTTCTTACGGTATTTGGGGTTAGGTTATTGTGCGTGGTGGTGTTGTGAAAGTGTGCTGACGTGATGTGTGTGGAGGCGTGTGGCGTTATGTTATGTTATGCTAAGTTATGTGATGTGATGTGATGTAATGTGGAGCAATGATATGATGATGTACTCTGGAGTGGCTTATCACAGTGTGGTGTTTCATTACATACTAAGGTGTTAGGATACAATTATAACCACCTCATTACGGACACCATGCACACTTAAGGGCACCCCTAAGGAATACGTGCAAACAAGTGGGTGTTTACTCTCCCGAGGAATCCTAAGTCACATGGTCCTGTCGTGGTGATGAGGGGCACGCTGGGAGCCTCAAAGGGCGGTTCTCATTACTGTCAGGCTCGTGTTTCGCCGTGTGCAGCTGCGGTATGTGTCTGTGAGGGCGTGCGGCGGTATTATTTGAATGTGTCATGCGGTAGTGTTGCATGAGGGGCAAGCGTGTGCCATGCTAGTGCAATGTGGCGGTGTGGTAGGTAGGTAGTACATGCACGTGAAAAAAGGGGAAGGGGTGTAGCAGCGAGGGTGGTGGTGCGTCATTCTGTGGTGGTGGTGGTGGTGGTGGTGGTCACTGTGGTTACCAGGGTGTGTGTGTGGGGGGGGTTTGGGGGGAAGGCTGCTGAGGTGATATTGTGGTGTGGTTAAGTGGGTGTTATGTCTGTTTGGTGGATATAACGCAAGCTTACGACACGTTGTCTTTATTTTTTTTGTGTGTAAGAAACGATATGTTGTTTGTATGTTGTGTTATATACGGTTTGGTTATGTAGTGTAGTATGGTGTGAGCGGCGATATGTAGTGACAAGTGGTGGAGAGTGAGTGCGTGTGTGTGTGTGTGTGTGTGTGTGTGTGTGTGTGTGTGTGTGTGTGTGTGTGTGTGATAAGGTGATAAAATGTAGTGCATACTTAAGCTAAAGAAAATGTGGCGTAGTATAATGTGGCGTAGTGTGATGTGACGTAGTGTGTTGTGGTGTGTTGTGGTGTGTTGTGGTGCATGCTGTGGTGATAGATAAGAGCAGTATAACAACGCAAAACGCAGTATGCTTGAGTGTAAGTGTAGAGTGCGTGATATACAACAGGAGGTACAGCACAATCCAATATGTACTCTGGTATCTTACTACTGTCCGGTGTTGCGCTTCTATGGTGTGGCGTGGAGCACAGACAGGCAACACATCGCCTTAGCTTACAACCCTCTCCGTTAGGCCCTCAGCTTACACCCTACCACCCTTCCCTCTATCCCTTCCCTCCACCCATCCTTCCCTTCCCTCCTTCCTCCTTTCCTTTCCTTATCGACATACTTATTGACCCACGCACCTCGCCCTTTCCTGGTGGGCACCCGTGGCACCAATGGAACAGCTGGGTGCCACCTGTGGGCCGCTCCAGCCCCCACACGCTTCCCCGCATGTGCCTATTACGAGAGAGGGAGGTAATAAGCCTGTATCCAGCTCTATGCGTCCCCTCACCGTCCCCTCCTGCCATTATTTTTGCCCTCCATTCTCCCTTCCAAACCATCGATAAAGCGTGTAGATTATCTTCTATCTACCCATCCAACTGTTTGTCTACTATTTATCTATCTTTATCGACTCTCTCTCTCTCTCTCTCTCTCTCTCTCTCTCTCTCTCTCTCTCTCTCTCTCTCTCTCTCTCTCTCTCTCTCTCTCTCTCTCTCTCTCTCTCAAAAATAAAACAATGCTCTCCACAACCCTGACCCTCTCTCTCAAACTTTGCAAGGTAAGAGTTAGTTTTCTTCCTGAAACAAAACTGCACGTCATGCTGTTTTCTTTGAGTTTGTTCTCCTGTTTTCCTTGTTAGCCTGCTTACCATCAGTGCCAGAGACTTAGTTATATTTCCGAATTGCTAACTTGTTTCATCGAATATACACAGACTTAGATTAAAGAGAGAGAACAAATAGTTACTACTCTTACTACTACCTATGATAAGGCGCAAGTGTAGTAATGACAGGACAGTGTTCGTATCGTTCACTAGTTACGGTTCTCTTTTGCGTATCACCGAGTGTCTTACAGTTATTATCAAGTAAACTTTCGCTGTAATCATTTCAAGAAGACTTTGAAGCTGCAATTAGACCATTTAACCAAGCGCTTTCTCCATGTATGCTGCTGTTGCTCCTCCTCCTCCTCCTCCTCTTCTTCCTCCTCCTCCTCCTCCTCTTCCTAATTAAGGCACTAAATACCCGCCAAAGGTACCACGCCTCACCACTGTGCCGTTGCGGATAATATAATTAAGAATGTTTACTCCAGGACCCAAGAGTTACATAAGAAGAATGTGTGTGTGTGTGTGTGTGTGTGTGTGTGTGTGTGTGTGTGTGTGTGTGTGTGTGTGTGTGTGTGTGTGTGTGTGTGTGTGTGTGTGTGTAATGCAGGGAGAGCAATAGGATGCCATGGTATGAATAGCAGTGATAATAGTGCTTCTTTGGGGCCCCGCGGCTTTGCAATCGTGGAAGGGCAGCGCGCACTGGCAGAATAAAAAAAACAAATAATACTGAGAAGGTCCTCGCTCTGGAAATTATACATTCTCTCTCTCTCTCTCTCTCTCTCCTCTCTCTCTCCTCTCTCTCTCTCCTCTCTCTCTCTCTCTCTCTCTCGTATTCCTTCGCTGATGCAGCATAAGACAGTGAGTGCCGCATTACATACATATTATTCCATATATCATTAACATTTAAACATACTAAACATGTCACTTCTAGTCCGTTAATGAAAGAAAGCATCAACATTTTTTCATTCAAACACAACAGTTCTATAATGTTTACAACCATTCTGGGAAGCGAGGCAGGAAGTAATGCAATCGTTGGAATCCTTCTGTTCATGAAAGGAAAGCGGAAGCTAGTCAACATGATTTGTGTTAGGTTGGCATGATCCCCACATCTAAAATATCAACACAACATAACACCACAATTGATTATCTTCTCGACACCTCGGATCTCACAACCGCGCGGATCAAATCTGACTTATTAATCCCCTAAGCGGCACAATACCTTATTCTATATACGGATAATGTCAGTTCTCCTTCTAATCCATGGTTCAACCCTCGGCTTATTATAAAACAGATGCCTAAGCTTAACTCCATTAATAGGTGGTGGCGGTGATAAGTCCATCCTGCTGCAACGTGAAAAACAACAAATTCCTACTCAATTTCAAACCCACCCACCAGAGGTCCTCCACGCCTCAGTCCACAATATCAACTCGTCCTAATGAAGTAGTAGTACTATATAGTAGTGGTAGTATTAGTACTACTACTACTACTACTACTACTACTTATAATAATAATTATTATTATTATTATTATTATTATAATTATAATAACAATAATAATAATAATATTAGTAATAATAATTAATATAATAATAATCATAAGAATTATAGTAATAACATCAAACATTCGGTACATGTACTACGTAATTATGCCCCTGTTGCGTTTTTCGGCTTCGTTTTGATTAAGTTTTCAGGTTGTGAGGCTTCTATCACATGCAAAACAAATCAAGGTAAAATTGCATTTTTGGTGTCACAATCCCGTACAACAACACGAACATCATCATCTCGGCACCACCAGTGACCACATATTCCTCCACAATGCACCTCGGAAAACAAGCCATAATGACCCCACCTCATTACAACCACAGGTAACGATAACACAGAAAGAAAAGCTCAAAAGACATCCACAATGCTACTAACAAGGCGTCAAACATCACGCCAACAGCAGTAGCAAGGCACCACAATCACTAACCCACCTTGACAATGATACTGTGACACACCTGAATTAGCCACCAGTTGCTCCTTGTCCATGCCCGTCCAGTAGTAAGTTGTTCACGTTGTAATCCAGGGATATTAGCAACCACTGGCACCAACAACAATCACCGGTCAGAGTTTATATGCTCTTCAAATTAGGTTGACGTATACTCACGCAATGTTTACTAGCTGCCTGTGAGGACTGAGGAACACTGAGGGTCGTACTATTAAAACCTGGGTGGAAGTATGGCGAAGTTGGGGCGCACTTGGGACCGAGTGACGGATTCCTTACTTTTAAAACAGATCCGAACGTTCGCCTGGGTAAGCGAGCGTTGTGGTCCGCCACCGCTAAACATGATGATATTCCCGCTTGACTAGCGGAAAGTAGCAGGAAAAGCGCGGGAAATATGTTTGTTTACATCTGCAGAATGACAACAAGCATCAACGCTCCATCCACCTTCAGTGGGTCCCCTCACATGTTGGCGTCATGGGCAACACAGTGGCCGACAGAGCGGCAGCGGAGGCACACTCCCACCCCTTCCCCATACACCTCCCCACTGACCAGACCGACTCTCTGACTAACCTCCACACAGCCTGTAAACTACACTGGGACACAGACCTGACTAACGCTTTACAGTACACTTCACTTGGACACATTAGACAAGACACACGACACCACTGGTGGACCTACTCCCCCAGCCGTGCCCTTGACACTGCCGTCACCAGACTCCGAATTGGACACAGCCGCCTAAACTCCCACCTACACAAGCTGGGCATGACAGAGGACCCCCACTGCCCTTGGTGCCCTACACAACCTGACACCCCAGAACACCTCCTACTACACTGTCCTCGTCACCACTCCCACCGCATGGCACTCCTCCACTCACTGTCGTCTCTTCACCTCCGCAGACCAGCAATAACTGACCTCTTAGGTGGCTCTCAAGACCCTGGCCTGGCCTTCAAAGTACTCAAACACACCAGGACCTTCCTCCAAAGGACAGGTCAACTCAACAGGATCTGATCCACTTACTCATCTGCAACCTGCACTTTTGGGGCACTAGAGGCTGTGGCACCACAGCCTGCACGGCCCCATCAAATTCCCAAGAAGAAGAACGCTGTCTCCCTTAGGGCGAATCCTTTATCCACTGTGGATAAGGATATGTTCATTGATCTCGTCAGAGAACATAACTAGGTCATAAATGACAAAACGGTAAATCTGCATAACTATACTGCTCGGACGATATCAATATAAATATGAAATCGTACATAGTGTATGTATTCAACACATTTGTGAAGGCTTCAGGCGGTGTTAACCATTATCTAACTCGCAAAGCGTCTTTGATTTATGTTAAGTTATGTTAGGTTAGTTATGTTATGTTGGGTTATGATTAGGTTACGTTAGGTTAAGGTTAAATTATGTTGTTAGATTTTGTTAGGTATGGTTTGGTTTGGTTATATAAGCTTTTTATATTTAATTACGCAAAAGTTAAGCATTTCACCCAAATTTTTTTTCGTATATGGCCTGTATTTACTTATAATGACGAGCACAGCCTGAAACCTTCACAGGTGTGTGGAGTGCACTCTGTATAGTATGTAGAACTTCATAGTTATATCGATATCGTCTGAGCAGTAGTAAAGTGTCAGTATAGTGTGGTTTACTTACAAACACAAACCAGTTTGCTTGCTTGTATATCATAGGTCAGTTGTACTTTTGCTATCATCTCACTATCTTAATAAGGCAGTTACAAGCATTATAACAATAAATAGCATCAGAGACTTTTATACTACAATATTTTTTCTCTGAAGCTATTATTTCCTTACTGTTGGCATTAATACATGACCATATATCAAAAGAAAATGGCACAATTTAATAGAAATTAAGGACTACAATACATAGGATTGTTATATTAAAGTTTTTAAATAATTTCAGTAAGTTTTATTAACAAACAATACAAAAATGGGATACCATCAAATAGAGACACAGGGGAAAAAAAGAACACTGCTCAATTATGTCATGTTTCATTTCCTTCAGTAGTGTGAACATTTATGACAAAGAAATGAAGTGTCAATCACTTATTGAAGAAACTTAAATGAGTTCTTATCTCCAAAAAGAATCCAACTATCTGTACCTTAGATAGCACTAACTAACTGTAATTATCAGATTTCAAGATGGGTTGTAGTGGTTTGGAAAGACTAGATTTAATATTCAACGGACTATGCTTTGATAGCCTGAACCTAAATGTAAATTCCTCCTCAGTCAGTCTGCTTCAGCTGCATCAAGCACATTTATATCCTCAAAGTCTAGCAGTGCATCCATAATCTGGAAAATATATGAAACATATTACAATCTAACATTCATGTAAAGGTAGATCTATATATCCGAACATCACATTTAATTTCGTGATGAAAAAATAATTTGCGGACAAAATGTTATAAAAGAAAAGTATCCAAAATTCATGGGATGTTACAATTTACAATAATACACTTTTTTTCCTAACCAAACCTACCATAACTTTAAAGGTGAATTCCATGAAAATGTATGAGAAAGGCAACTGGAAAAAATAGTTTCAAGTAACATTTCTTTATTGGGCAACACTTTAGTATCACAATAGGTATATCTGAAGAATAATGACTCCACCTCCTATCTTCTAATTTTTATATGCCTATTGCCAACAGGCTTGGAGACCCCTTGGGAAAGCGTGGTTTCAGGTTTGGTGAAGTAAACCTCACCTAATCTAACCTAACCTAACAAATTAATACTTTATAATTATAACAAGAGTTATAACTCATTAAATTTGATCTGATTAAACCCCATAGATATAACTTTTTTGTGTGGCGGGAGCACACTGATAATAATAAACTTTTTTTCCTAACAAAACCTACCATAACTTTAGGGGTGAATTACATGAAAATCTATGAGAAAGGCAACTTGAAAAGATAGTTTCAAGTAACATTTCTTAATTGGGCAAAACTATAGTACCTATTCCACTAGGTAAATCTGAAGAACAAAGCCTCCACCTATCTTCTAATTCTCATTCCTATAGCCAACAAGCAACCTTCACAGATGTTCAGTATAGTAAAGTATCCTGTGTACTACAACGAAAATTATTCTGATCGGTGTGGAGGCGGAATCATACGTTTCAGCAGAAATCATACACTAAATAAGATAGAAGTTAGTAAAACATTATAATTATAACAAAAGTTATAACTCAGTAAATTTCACCTGATTAACCCCAAAAATAAAACTTTTTTAGTGGGGTGGGAGCACACTGATATTACAGGCACGTATCACTATAATGACTATAAGGGTGGTAGGCCTCTATAGCTAATTTAAGCACGCCATTCCCAAAACATCCAATGAAAACCTAATATTATGCAAAATAGTTCTTAAACCAAAAATAATTGGGTGGAAAGTCAATATACACTCACCTTGGTAAGTCTTGTTCTTCCTCTTCTTGTGCCTGTCGCTGTAAAACTTCGACGGTCTTTAAAAACAATATAAACACGACTTATTTTTCAATGGCAAGCTTTTAATGCTCATTGATAATATTACAATGTGTTTTCTACATCATAAGATGATTAAAAGTATTATACAAATTATAAACTAAACGAAAAAAATGCTTTTCGTTCAGTGCTAGGGCGGTCTCTCCCGCACTCACCGATTCCAATACTATTCCAACCAGCCCTTTCGCCATGCGAAGGGCTAGTGGAGTTTAAAAGTAAGAAATTATGCTTCGCCCCGCTCGCCAGGCTTGCCTACCCTGGCGAAAGATTTTGACTCCGTTTTCTTCCCCACTAATCCAAGGTCGTGTAGTGTCATGCTCATTGAAATATATCTACTATTCTTTCCTTTACGTTGATTCACATATGAAATTGTATATATATACAAAACAAAACAAAATTGAAGTGTGTATGTTAGGGCAGCAAACATGATTGAGGGATGAGTTTTGTGTCCTTCGGTTATCAACTATCAACTATGTAAAGGTGGGCCATGATGAGACGGTGTTCGACTGTTCGTGTGTAAAGGCTTCATTCGGATGCCTGCCAGCGGGTTACCTATTTGAGTTACTATACATTCGTAGTCGTCTTCTCTTGCATCTGTTAAACACCATAGTTGTGTGAAGAATATAAATAGATGACCAGAGCTGACGACATGAAATATATATTGGACTGTTTAGTGCAGACGTGTTATAAATAGCCTATTAGTGGCATGTATCTAGTAAATATACCATGTGTAAGTGGCAACGGGCATGTAATTCTACTGTTAATGTTAACATACATTCTTTTTAATAGTTTGCAAGGGAGAATAGCGGTGAATAACTGGAAAACTGATTATTTAAGACAGAGGCTGGGAGGCAAGGAAGGATGTAACTGCTAGCTGCCACGTAAACAACATTGCATTTATTACAAGATTTTATTTTCAGATAATCATGTTAAGAGTTCTTTAAAATCTACATTAAGTAAGTTACATAATCAAATGCCTGACGTTTAATAACTGTCTGTTTTCTTCATGAATTGAACAAAACTTATTATAGCCAAAGTATGGCGCAGCAATAGTTAGTACGTGTTCCTATACACTGAAACAGGAATTGGCATACGACGTCTTATGCATTTCCTATCATGGTTTTTTTCTTAATTAACGAAAAAGAACAAGAGGATAAAAAAAGGAAAGTATCTATTAGACTTCCAGCGACAAACCTACACCTATTTGATCTGACCATTTCGCTTTAACTAACCGTTCTTTCTTTCCCATGCTTCACCATGCCATTATTTCCTCGCTCTGCCGTTTGCCTTTTAGCTTACCGTAGCGCCATATAACCTGTGATGTCTGATGCTCTCTTTATTATCATTATAACTCACTCACGCACTCTCAGTAAGAGGATATATACTTCAGGAAGGAGGTTAACTATCGGCAAACGTCTATATGTCTATGATATAATACGGAACACAACGATCGAGCATAGCTCAATATTCTTGACGTAAATTATCGTATTACCATAACCGTCCCCACACACAGCTTACAACGAGGACAACGAGGAATAAAGAACAACATAATTTCAACAAAAACATGAAATTAAAACAAAAAACGTAAGTAACAGAGGAAGGAAAAACTCACGAAAATATCCCACAGCGCGCCTTGCCGTCTGGTTGCCTGGAGCGAAGGCAGTGACGTGTTGAGGAGGAAAGCAGCGTCGCAAACCAGCTGCAGCCTCACTGCCTCACCGTCCCACGCGCGCTATCATCATTTCCTCTCTGGTACAAAATAAGGAAAGTCAACACCGTTAAAATAACACCATAGACATAGACGACATCAGTGTGGCACAAGGAATACAAGAGAATTAAACAGATAAGGTAGTTAATGGGTAAGTAAGTGTACAGTCAACCCTTGCTTTGACTTGCCGCACAGCGCCGCACCTTGCCAGGCCTCAGTGCTGCTGTGCTCCAATACCCACAGCCATAGCAACATCATCCTCGCGTCCTGACACGCCGCTGCTCTTCCACCACCACTAAAGTGCAGTACACCGGACTTAAAACTATGATCTGGACGACACAGCAAGTCAAGGTATGTGATGCCATACTTCTTGTACTTTCAAGTAACGCCCGCTAAACTGGGATTGTCAGAAAGACAGGACACGCTGCAAGTGTCCTCACAGTTACTCATTACATATATATATATATATATATATATATATATATATATATATATATATATATATATATATATATATATATATGAATATGTATATACACAAAAAAAAATACAAAACATGGATTAACGCAATAGTTGCTTGAATCTACATTATTTCACTCTGTAATCCAATCACATTAGTAGAATGTTAATATAAATTAAAGAAATGTCCAGTGAAAGTGACTGGTTTTGGGGTATGGCGGGACAGGAACGTGGCGGGCCGCGTCCTCGGGCGGTGAGAAATATAGCTGCGGCTTCAGCACTGTTGGTGACGCTGGCGGTAGTGGCGGCACTGATCTACGTTTTCCTGTGGCAGACGGAAGCAGTAGTAGTCAACAACATCCAGTATGAGGATACGTTGAAGGAGGTCAGTTATCCATCATTGATAATCACGAAGTTTATGTTATTGTTATAAAGTAGCTGCAGCAGCAGCAGCAGCAGCAGTAGTAGTAATAGTAGTAGTAGTTCCAGAATTACTATACACTGCAGGAATTACACTAAGAGAGAGAGAGAGAGAGAGAGAGAGAGAGAGAGAGAGAGAGAGAGAGAGAGAGAGAGAGAGAGAGAGAGAGAGAGAGATATGCTCATACCTAAATATTTCGTATTCATCATACTGATATATTATTTCAGCATCACACATAATTACGTTGTTTTGCAATGAAAAACCTGAACATCCTAATATTTGGCAATATTTCAACAAAAATATAATCACATGATTTTTATGCAGTAAAATGTGTGTACTCAAGAAAATGAAAGGATAATGTATGTGTATATTATTTCAACAGTATCAACATTTTATCATATTAATACATGTTATTCTCCATTGTTTATATATCTTATGGTCATCTTTCCTGAATGTCTACAAAAAAATGTTGTTTAAGAATTTGCTTCGCACTCCACAATACCGAGATTAGACATCAGACGCTCACAAATAAAAGGGTAATACTTTATTCTCCCTTGCCAAGTGGGTGTTCAGTTACTCGAAAACAAACTTGATCGTTTAACAGTTTTCCTTAGCAAGCGCACCACTCATCTTACAGCAAGGCGTACACTTGTCCTCCAGGTGTGCTCCAACCCCCGCCTTCCAATGCTTGAGTACCGTGGTGTCCAGAGCTTCTTCGACTACATCATGAACTCGGATGGTGATCACTGCTATTCCTGGGTCGAGTTTGGGGGAGAAAAAATTCCTGTCCCCTCACAGGTATGTCCAGTATGTGTGTATGTGTGTGTGTGTGTGTGTATGTGTTGAATATCTGAAAGTAATATGCACTTGCACTGTGCTATGTTTGGGATAAGTTACCTTGGCTTTCACTGCTCGACGGATTTTGTATTGACAGAGTGAAAAGGATTGTGCAGACGAGGTGCGCAAGGCTAAGTACATCTGCTTCAACGAGGAGTACAAAATGACCCACGACCCTTGCCTTGTGTACAGTTTCGGCAAGGACCTTGACAGTCAGTTTGAGCGGGACATGCAATTGTTCAGCTGCGAGGTGCACGCCTTCGACCCAGATAGGGTGAGAACTCGTCCTGCACATGTACCAACCATTATGTATTGTTTGATAAAATACTTTACTTTCTATTTTCATACTCTATGTAATATATTATGACCTAAAACTGGGCCAGGTGGCGGAGGGAGAGCATGTGCAGAGGTCGGAATTTTGGAAAGAACATGCCTGGACCATCTCAGAAATACCCTACGACAAACCTGAGGATGACGGACGTGTTCAACGACGACGCTCACTAGATTACATTGTGCCAGCCCTCGGCCATGGCGGCAAGGAAATCAAATACCTCAAGAGTGATTTGGAGGGACGCGAGTGGATTCTATTGAAGCAGATCATAACCCACCGCAAGCTGGTGGACGTGAGACAAGTCAGTGCCGACAGTGCTTTAACAAAACTTTTATAATTTTAGGTGTTGACAGTGTAGCGGCAAAAAACCTCATTTGTCATATCCTTAATACGTTCTTACTCGTGAATAAGTTCATTCTCATCCTCTCATGACAACAGGAAAGACGGAGAAAGGAAAATATATTAAATTTCCTGCTTTTTTTCCAGATCGGAGTGAGGCTTCATATTCCCATTTCAGTCAACCAGATGAGCGGGCAGGCCAGACACCAATACTTCGCAAAGTTGTTCCAAGTATGTGCCTCTCTCTACGTATAACCATTGGGGAAAAATTATAAAGGCGCATGTGTATGTTACAATACATGTACTATGTGTCAAGATGTTTGTATGGGTAATAGAGAGTAACTGATTCATCCCTCCTAATACAACCCTATTTGTCGAATGGTGTCCATCAAAACGCATACTTGTTGCTAAATGTTCCTTCCTCTAACATCATATACATACGAAGATGTGATAGAGTAGGTTGGAGGTGGAGGGGGCCTCTTAAGGGGGATGGAGGTGCAGTAGTTTGCATGAAAAAGGAAGTATTTCAATCACTTCCAAATATGAATTTCCTTACACTAAGTGATGTAGGTTCGAAATCTTTTATATAACTTTTCAAAAAAAGGTTTTGACCAGTGAACTGCATAGTTGAGATATTTTTTTCTAAATTCTGGATGAAGAAATAGAGGAAATATCTTTCCCACCAGTGGACTCATGCAGCAATAGATGCATGACGACTGAACATGCCTGAGGTGTTACATTTTTGTATATTTGAATTGAGTCAGGCTGGTGCTGATCACACACTCTTTCTGGCAGGTGTTCCAGGGGCTTCAGTGTGCTGGGTACAAGTACGTCATGGGCCGCGCCATACGCTACTACAAAGGTGCACTCAGGATACCAGAGATGGGCAACCAAACTTTTCTCCCTGCTTATGAAGTCAATTGGGTAAAAATCATTTAAATGTGTGAAAATATTTTCTATGATATTCTGTTTTCTGAATGTGACAGGATTTCGATTATAATGGTTATAACAATTTTCATTATTATTCCATTCTAATTGAGGAAGAAGCAGTTGCTGTATGAAGTACATGGAGTGACGGATCAGTTAACACTGACCAAACTTCACTTGGACCTTAGTGATCATTATGGTCTGATTGGTAAGGCTTCAGTACGTCAGGTACTGTCAGGGGTTCGATCCGTCTGCAGCCCTCCCATGGCTACCTTTTAAGATAAAAAAAACATGAGGCATTACATGCAAAGTACATCAATATACTACAGCAAATATTATGTGTCATCTCCTGAGATGGACACTGACACATTCTCTCCAGCTTTGGATATCAAAGAAAAAAGCTCTCCATTCAGTCGCTTGATTCTTACCTGCATATTTTGTTCACACACACACACACACATATATATATATATATATATATATATATATATATATATATATATATATATATATATATAAATATATATATATATATAAATATATATATATATATATATATATATATATATATATATATATATATAAATATATATATATATTATATATATATATATATATATATATATATATATATATATATATATATATATATATATATATATATAAATATATATATATATATATATATATATATATATATATATATATATATATATATATTAAAATCACATCAATATACATAGTAGTTTTGCTCTGAACATAATAATCCTGTACTGGAAAATAGCTAACAGATTGAATATACAATTTCTGACATCATACTGTACAGCAAAATAAAATTTTGGTACAAGTATGTAATCTTTTATCCATAACCCTTGGGGACCAGACACTCTCAAGAATTCAGAATTTCATAGATTTCAGGATTAGTTTTCTAAGTTATTTTTGGTAAATGGATAAATAAAGATCATGAAATTACTATAACTTTTATATCTTTTATATTTAAGTGAAGTAACGCCAACAACGTGACAACACTGTCGACAGAAACATGGTGTGTGTTGATGTCAGCCAGTAACAAGGGAGAATCTAGTAAAGGTTCAAGGAAGCATACCACCAACAGCTGGAATAGACAGGGAGCTAATTGGCATATGTCAAAAAAAATTAGGGAAGGCCTTTGTTCTGCAGTGGATTTATAAACTGATGAAGATAATGATAATGATGATGATGGTGGTGGTTGAGTGGTTATCATATCATATCATGGAAGTAAGGAGCACATGGTCTTGCATTCAAGTCCTGGAAATGGTACAGAACTCACCAGTCATCCAGATACACTGCAACTTTGTTAAGTGTAGAATCAGAGCAACCTGGGCTTTCGCGATTGAAGCAGCATAGTCTAAGGCCAGCCACAACTGTCTCAATCAGAAATAACCAAAATGAGCCATTAAAAACAGAGAGAGAGAGAGAGAGATTGATATCGATGAGATCCTATTGTTCTGAATCTTACTGCCTGCATGTACACTTTTCAATCTATCTATTCTATCTGTAGTTTCTGATGCCTCGTTCCCTCCAGAAACGTCCCCAAGGGGATGGCCACGGCATCAGAGCCTCCACCTCTCCTTATCTAAACACTCCCTCCTAGGGGTTCCGGACAAAAGTTTGTATAGAAAAACTTTGTATGGCAATAATTCATAGGATAAAGTTCGTTTGCCTAAAGTACGTCAGGATAAAGTACGTAGGGTATAAAGTTCGTAATGGAAAAAAATCGTAATGGAAAAAAAATTGTAGGTTAAATGTTCGTTGTGCCAATGTTCACTAGAAAAATGTTCGTAGCGTTAGGTTAGGTTAGGTCGTTACGAATATTTTACATACATACATACATACCATACGAACATCTGCATACGAACTTTTTCGTACATACTTTTTTCAAACAAACTTTATCCCTTACGAACAATTGCGTACGAACTTTATGCATACAAACTATTTCCATACATACTTTGGTCCTACAACCCCCTCCTAGCTAGTTCAATCTCTTCTCCTCTATCTGCAACTCTTCAGTATTGTAATCCCTCACCCTATCCTTCCATGGTTGATAAACAAATTTATCCCCTCTATTCAGTTTATCAATAAGTTACCCAGATATTGTTGTACCAATTATAAAACTCAAAATATCTATACAAATTGCCGACAAAGTTGCATAACAGCCTGTTATACCCTAGATCTAATGAGTTTTTGGAATTTTTGGAAATAAAACAACTTTCTTAATAAGCTGCTTACTGCTTACATACATAAAGGTTAATAAAAGTAATTGTTGTAATATGACAACATACAGTTTTGCGTTGGAACAAATACATTACATATAAACTCTTCCATCAAAAGCAAACAATAATACATTCAAACATTTATAGAAAAATATATCACAGTAAAATTACATAATTTCATGTTGAAGAACTGTTCACATTCATCCAATAAAAAAGGCCGTCACCCTTATACAGCATTGCAATTCTTGCAAATTCCTATGAATGAATCTTTACATTTACACCAACCAGCCTACTTTATTATGCTACCAATTAGAAGAAAAAAATACATTGCAATTAGGCTGTAAGACAAGCCACAAATCAGAAGACATGCTTCAGCTCCAACTATGTATTTACCTAGTTATAATGTATATGATTTGAGATTTGTGAGATTTTCAGATTTTCATTGCCCAATCTTTGTGTCTGCCTTCATCCTGCTTCCTTTTCAAATCATGAAAGTTCCTTGCTCTCACCATTTCCATCTCCAACTCATTTGAATTATTGATTAACTTCTCAATTTCTCAAACATCATTAGAGTATATAGTCTTTTTTAGGTCTATATTTTATATCCTTCCTCCATTATCCCTTAACTAAAAATCTCTATCCGCTTTTTCCCGTTCCCTTAAATATCATAATCATGTTACCTATTTCTCTTCCTTCCTTTAATGTTACCACATTGAATTTCTGTAATATCTGGTTAATACTTATAAGTATTTTCATTACAGTTTTTTGTTGCTCCTCTACTTTCTGTATATGCCATTTATTTTGTAGGGTGACCAAGGCACTGCTACATCCTCGATTCTTAACCAAATCAATGTTACTATTAATTCTCTAAACATTTTCTTATTTATATAATTAAATGCTATTCATATTATCAACAGTCTGCAAGTTCTTCCGATAATCATATTTACATATTTTCTGGTGATACAGTACGTAGCTTTGTTTTGTATTATCATACTTATAATGTACGTATACCACCTTCACTTAAAGGTGGATCAGAATGGAAAATTAATCATAACCCAAAATCAATTAATTCTGTTCCCTGCAAATAGTTGTTGGCTTTTACTCATCATCCTTGGCTGAATCTATTAAATTCCCAAAAGTTTTTCCCTTGCCAAAATATGATACAAAATTATTGTTCAATAGAACTTTTCTGGTTGTAAGGGAAAATTATACTGAGAACTTTATCATAAATACTGTCACATACATCACTATGTTGGCTTCTCTAACATCATTAATTTCCATATAATCTATAATTTTCTTTCAATATCTTGCTTGTGTAGTACCTTTTGTAGTGTGAGGTAGATAATTTCTGATCTCTTGTAGCGTAGGTCCATGAACACACAACACACACAAAGAGGAAATTTGATAGCAGTGTATAAGGTGAAGAAAGAAATGGACAAAGTTGACCGAGATTACTTGTTTGTGTGGAGCACAGGTGAGACAGGAGTTCATACCAAGAAACTGAGGAAGACTAGATGCTTGAGAGATATCAAGAAACACATCTTTCCCTAAAGGTGTATTGACACCTGGAATGGCCCCGAGGAGGAGATAGACACGGCCAAAATTATTCACGGATTTAAGACTAAACTTGATACCTAGAGATATGGAGACAGGGCCCCATGAGCATTGTTCACTTCATGTACATGTACATCATAACTATAATAGGTAAACACACACACACACACACACTGAGAGGTTGAAGCAAAAAGAACTGATAAACGAGGCTAAGCAAAAAAACGACCAGCGAACAGAGGAGGAGAAGAAACAGTTTTACTGGAAAGTGAGGGATATGAGAATAATAAAGAAAAGGTATACAAGGATTTAAATAAAGTATGTTATACAAATGTAAATGGGCTGCTGTCAACAAAAGAGGAAATAAATGAGTTACTGAATAGAAATAAACCGGATATTGTGATATTGACAGAGACGAAGTGGAGAAGTGAATGGGGTATTCCTGATGTTGGTGATGGAAAGTACGATGTGTGGATAAGGAATAGAAGAAATAAAGGAGGAGGAGGAGTAATGATTTTGACTAAAAAGTGTGTTAGAGTGGAAAAGGTTACTAGGAGTGAGGATAAGTCAGAGATTTTACAAGTGGCTATGACAAGTGCTAATGGTAAAACTGTAAACTATGTAGGAGTGTATGTGCCCCCAAAGACAAATGATTGGGAAAGAGAGGAGCATGAAGATATGTTGGTGGACGTGTTAAGGGGACTCAAAAAAATTGTGGAGGATAGCAATGACGTGGTTATCGCTGGGGATTTTAATTGTAAGGTGAACTGGGAGGTGATGACTGCCAGTGGAGGAGAAAACTCTTGGAGTAATAGACTTCTAAATTGGGCGGTGGAAAACTTGTTGACACAATGGGTGGACTGTGATACCAGATTTAGTGGAGGTGATATACCATCTAGGCTTGATTTGGTGTTCACCAAGGATAGGGAGAGTATTGAGGACTTGCAATGTGAAAGCCCCCTGGGAAAAAGTGACCATGTGCTGATAAATTTTGAGATGAGAAATGAAAATGAGATCATAAATGAGGAGTATACGGAGAAGAGATTTAAATATGGGAGAGCTGATTTTAAGAAATTAAAAGACTTCTTTGTTGAGGTGGAATGGAAGGACTTTGAGCAGGCTGAGAATGTTCAAGAGAAATGGAATGAATTTTTGAAGATTTACAATATTGCAGTGGAGAAATTTGTACCTAGAGGAAAACCAGGAGGTAGAAAAGGGAAAGAATGGTTCAATGCAAAATGTAAAAGTGCAAGAAATGACAAGAAAAATGCTTGGAATAGATGGAAGAAGAGGAAAACTGAAAACAGATGGGACGAGTACATTAAAACTAGGAACGAATATGTCGAGATAATAAGAATGGAGAGAAGAAAATATGAAAGAGATGTAATAGACAAGTGTATAGATGAACCCAAGCTGTTTTACAAACACATCAATGGGAAGATGAAACAGAAGGAAGGGATAACAAAGCTGAAAGTGGAAGAAACAGTCTACAAAGAGGCTCAGGATATGGCGGAGATGATGAATGAACGCTTTAGATCAGTGTTCACTGTGGAGAGAGAGTTCGAGCCTGTAGAGGAAGTCTTCAAAGGGACCTCGATGAAAAATGTCTCTGTTACGAATAAGGAAATATTTAAGGTGATGAAGGAGCTGGATGTCAATAAATCAATGGGACCAGATGGAGTATCAAACTGGATTTTGAAGGAATGCTGTGAGCAATTGGCTGGGAAAATTCATAGTGTGGTGGTAACATCATTGACGCAGGGAAGAGTGCCTAAGGACTGGAAAAGGGCAAATATCACACCGATATTTAAAGGGGGAAATAAGGAAAAACCGCTAAACTATAGACCAGTGTCCTTGACCAGCGTTGTGGGGAAGATGTGTGAGAGAGTGATTAAGGAGAGGTGGATGGAGCACTTGGAGAGGCATAAAGTATTAACAAATTGCCAGTTTAGATTTAGAAAGGGGAGATCATGCTCCACAAATTTGTTATCTTTTTACTCAAAAGTGATTGATGTTATTCAAGAAAGGGATGGATGTGTGGACGGTGTATACCTGGATTTAAAGAAGGCTTTTGATAAAGTACCGCATCGAAGATTAATATGGAAAATTGAAAAGTACGGAGGAATTGGAGGAAAACTACTGGAGTGGATGGAGGATTATCTTCATGATAGAGAAATGAGAACAGTAATACGTGACCAGTGTTCGTCTTGGCTCAAGGTAACCAGTGGTGTCCCACAGGGATCTGTGTTGGGACCATTAATGTTTGTGATTTACGTTAATGACTTGAGTGATGAAGTTGACAGTTACATAAACCTGTTTGCGGATGATGCAAAATTAATGAGGAAAGTTGAAAATGTAAATGACTGTATGATGCTACAAAATGACTTAAACAAGATCAATAGTTGGAGTAAATCATGGCAAATGGAATTTAACTTGAGTAAATGCAAGGTGATGGAGTTTGGTAAGAGCCAAAAGAGAGTGCAATATGATTATGAGATGAATGGTGTCAGGTTGGAGAAATCAAAAGAAGAAGTGGATTTGGGAGTGACTGTTACAGAGGACTTGACTCCAGACAAACATATTGACAAAATTGCTGGTGGGATGATGAATTTATTAAAAAGGATGAGAGTGGCCTTTTCGTATCTGGATGAAAGGATGATAAAGAAGATTTTGACTTCTGTGGTAAGACCGAGGTTGGAATATGCGGCAGTCGTGTGGTCTCCCCATAAAAAGAAAAATATTGCAAGGTTAGAAAGAGTTCAGAGAGCAGTTACGAAGATGGTTCCCGAGATGAGTACTTTGACCTATGAAGAGAGACTGAAAAGATTAGAAATCACTACACTCGAGGAGAGAAGGGAAAGAGGTGATTAGATAAATGTCTATAGAATGGCAAATGGTATGGAGGACATGGATAGGGAAGACTTTTTACCCTTGGATACACGGAATACAAGAGGACATGGTTTAAAGTTGAAAAAGGAAAACTGTAGAAGGGACATCAAGAAGTATAGTTTTCCTCATAGAGTTGTAGATAAATGGAACGAACTGGGCGAGGAAGTTGTGAAGGCTGGGACTGTGCATACTTTTAAGAAGAAACTAGATAAAGGATACAGAGACAGATACCATGAGATTACTCCCCTCCCGTAAACCACAACTAGGTAAACAACTAGGTAAATACACACACACACACACACACACACACACACAAAGTATTTACAACTGAATCTGACTTTAAAAAGCCACAAGGACAAGTGAGGAAAAACGAGATGTGGGAAATCAAGATAAGTAAAAAAGAGATAGAAGAAATGATGAAGGAATTGGATGGAAGAAAAGCTATAGGACCAGATGGAGTATCAGGATACATATTGAAGGAGTGTAGACAAGAAATGGCTGAACCAATTCATGATATAATTGAGTGTTCTATTAAAACAGGAAAAGTCCCTAAAGAATGGAAAAGAGCTGATATAATGCCTATTTACAAAAATGGAAACAAGAAGAACCACTTAATTATAGACCAGTGTCATTGACCAGCATAGTATGCAAGATATGTGAGAAGGTCAAGAAACAATGGACTGATTACTTAGAAAGAGAAGGAATAATATCAGATAGACAATTTGGATTCAGAAGAGGAAGATCGTGTGTCACCAACTTATAAAGTTTTTATTCAAGAGTGATTCCAATTCACAAGAAAGAGATGGATGGGCGGATTGCATATATTTAGACTTAAAAAAGGCATTTGATAAGGTTCCGCACAGGAGATTACTATGGAAGTTGGAACACATTGAAGGATTGAAAGGCACATTAAAGAACTGGATGGAAGACTACCTGAAAGGAAGGGAAATGAGAACAGTAGTAAAGGATGAAAAATCTGAATGGAGAGAAGTGAAAAGTGGAGTACCACAGGGATCAGTTTTGGCACCAATAATGTTTTTAATATATGTAAATGACATGACAGAAGGAGTAAGCAGTTACATAAGTCTATTTGCAGATGATGCAAAATTAATAAGAAAGATAGGAAACCACAAGGATTGTGAGGAGCTACAGAATGATATAAACAAGATGTATGAATGGAGCAAGACATGAGAAATGGAATTTAATGCAATAAAAATGCCATGTATTGGAAATGGGAAAAATATTATATCAAAGCAAAAGAAGAGAAAGATTTGGGAGTAGCAATACAGGACAACTTATCACCAGAGAAACATATAGATAGAATATTTGGTGACACTTTCATGATGTTAAGGAATATACGAATGGCTTTTCATTTCCTAGTTAAAAATATGATGAGAAAAATTATAACTACAATAATCATACCAAAACTGGAATATGCAGAATATGGTCCCCGCACAAGGAAAAGCATGTGTTGAAATTAGAAAGAATACAGAGAATTGCAACTAAGATAGTGTCAGAATTGGAAGACGTAACATATGAGGAAAGATTAAAAGAAATGCACTAAACAACATTGAAAGAAAGAAGAAAAAGAGGTGACTTAATCACAATATATAAATTGATTAACAACCTGGAGGAAACAGATAGAAAAGCCATAATATTAAGAAGAAAAAGAGAGGCTAAAAATACTGCATAAAGGAATTTGCTTGAAAGATAAAAAAAAAAAAAGTACAGTTTTCCCCAAAGAAATATAGATACTTAGAATGGACTGAAGGAAGAGGTGATAATGGCAAAGAATGTACATCAACTGAGGGAAAAACTAGACAAATATAGATACGAAGACAGGACCACATGAGTGTAGCTCAGGCCCTGTATACTACAACTAGGTAAATACAACTAGGTAATACACACACACACACACACACACACACACACACACACACACACACACACACACACACACACTCAGAGAGCCAAATGACTTAATACAAAACATATAGATAAAATATTTAGTAACACACTTATGATGCTGATGAATATACGAACGGCTTTTCACTTCCTAGACAATGATATGATGAGAAAAATAATTACTTTGATGATTAGACCAAGACTGGTATATGTAGAAGTTTTATGGTCGCTGCACAAAGAAAAATATGTATCGAGATTGAAAAGAATACATAGAATAGCAAATAAGATGGTGCCAGATTTGAAAGTTTGAACATACAAGGAAAGATTAAAAGAAGTGCAACTGACAACACTTGAAGAGAAAAGAGAAAGAGAAAACTTAATTACAATAAATAGATTGATGAACAAACTAAAGAAAACAGTTAAATAATAACTAATATTAAGAAGAAAAGGAGAGACTGGATATTTGAGGGGACACAAGAAGAAATTGCGAAGGGGAATTTGCCTGAACGACAGAAATAAGTACAGCTTCCCCTAGAGAAGTATACTTAAGATACTTAGAATGGACTGAAAGAAGAGGTGATAATAGCAAAGAGTGTACAACAATGAAAGGAAGATCTGGACAAATATAGATATGAAGATAGAACCACATGAGTGTAGCGCAGGCCCTGTATACTACAACTAGGTAAAAATACACACACACAAAGGACAGGAACTTTGTCCTTTTGCTTCTGCATTACCACATCCATATACAAGAGGAAAGTATTGCCAGCCTTCTGTTTCTGCTAAGCAGCAAGTTCATAACTCCACAACTATGTACTGTACATACCACACAGGCTCAAAATGTCTCTTCCTGGCTGAGAACTTAAATCCCAGTCATGAGCCGAGTACACTTACCACTACACTACTGGGCTGATACAAATAAAAAAAAAATCAATTAATCAATTAAGTAGTGATCCCCATCATCTCTAATTCTTTTTCTCCATTCTGAAAGGTTCCTCACCATCATTATGAATTCAAATATACAAATATAATATTTTTTTGAAATTAATATGGTAAATGTACTCACTATACTAGTACAAAATAATCATGAACCAAATGCTCATCATGCATTGCTCTTGGCTAAGAGGCATGTCTACAGCACTGAATTGTATCACAATACAGGGTACATTAATCAGATGTGTCCATAATCCAACAGGAGTAACATTTACATTCAGTACACATTATGAAATATCTATGCATATGGAAAACTTCCTGAGATTCTAGTCTTATCAGATTGCTTACATGTACATTGGTTAAACAAAATAAATAATGAATCTCACTTCACATTTACCTTATGACAGTATATATCAAAAATAAAGAAAATAAGATGATTGGATAGACAATTAAAGCTGTAAAGACAGAAATATTATAAAACAAACAATAATAGATGATATTCTAGGTAGACAGGTACATATTTCTTACTCTGGAACCGAGTGAACATAAAGTGGAATAATTGCCTCATAGCAAAGTAAGTGAGATTCGACTCCGAAGTGCATGCCATCAGTATTTTAGGCACGCTGAACACACCCACACAGGAGCTCACTTCAATAATATATAATGGGTCATAGAAAGGAACTGCTTGCAATTTATCTTCTGCCCTCTTATGAAAAAGTACATAGTGTAACATTTCTGAGGCAGCATAGCACAGCGCATCCAATAATCATTTGCATCCTCTTATGGCCATGGCACTGGTAGGACGGCAGGAATAAGGGAAGGGTAGTGAAGCAAGTTGTGAATGAGCAATCTTGCACCAGGACGCTGCTGATGTCTGTTTTTAAGACTGAAATTGTATACTGTGTATACTGTGAGGCCTCATGCTCTTATTATTTATTATACATACAAAATATACAAAGATTACACACGTTATTAATTGCTTAAAAATAATGTATTAATCTAACACACTTGTAAACAAATATTGACTTCAAGGCTAGTTTTGGGGCAGCTGGCAGGCATATAACATGGTAAAGTATTACCTCAGTACCACACACTGCAATGGTGAGGGAAAATGTGCATGCATACAGTCTACTTCAGGTTGTATCCTTATTTTATACATCTTATACTTATTTGTGAGTAATATCTATGTGAAGATGTGAGGTCCAGCACACACTATGCCACCATAACATGCTACTGATTCTGACCGCTGGTTCATCACCATTATTTTTCATGGATAAGCAACCCTTCCTTATATTCTAACAAAAAACACTGCAGTAGCATGTACAGTGAGTAATAAACAAATGTGTAATCTTGCGTCACATATATATCTTCCATCTTTTAATTTATTGCTGTTGTCAAACACCATTATGTAACTTTATGTAAGCTCATACTGAGTACAAATTGATAACTAAAAAGCTATGCATACATACATACATATATATATATATATATATATATATATATATATATATATATATATATATATATATATATATATATATTAAATTTCCGGTTTGGCACTTTTTTCTTTGATGTGTTTGGGTTGGCGCAATTTAAAATATCTTGTCCTCATTAATGGTTATAGACTGTTCACTTATGGTAAGTTCAAATATAAATGCAATGCAGTTATCAATTTTCTATACTGACTGCAACTGAGTTTCACTTATTATTAAGTACTTCAGATCAGTACTGAGTATTATATATCAAGTTAAATTCCCGCCACTTCATTAAGTACTTTTGTTTGGTGATTATGTGATTGGCATGTTTTTTTGCCATTATTTCTTCACCAAACTCAATAATCTCTTATATACAGTACTCATAATTTCAATGGAAACAGCATATACTTGTTTCATACAGCTCTTTCACTTCACTGGCAATCAACATCATGTACAAATCATAAATCCTCCTAATTAGAGGTCATATTTTTTGTTATTGCCATTCAATTTGAATGGAAATCATGAGTTAATATTTGGAAACTGTATGAATGATGACTGGCACAATATTGGTCCCTATGATACAAACATGGAGGATTCTGAGACTTGCTGAAAAAAATAAATGCTTCCTCTCACTTATGACTGGATAAGTCAGTCAATAGAACACATGACTCTTAATCTTGGGTTATGAGTGAATGTTGGGCAATATTTCGTCAACAATGTTATCCCTGAGACGTGGGGGATTGGGGTGGCTCTTTTCCAAGTGTCATCAACAAGAGCAGATCCCTTTTAGGATTTGTATATTCCCGCAAAATAAGAGAAGCAACTGGTCTTTGTTATAATTTATATTACACATTTTTGTTACAGTCTTGTTATATTTTCAGCCTTTTTCATGAATGTCACCTTGTGGCCAAGTGGCTAGTGTGTAGGTAGACCAGCTCAGAGTCCCGAGTTTGAGTCCCGAGACAAGCTGGCCACTTTTCTTTGGAAAAACTGCCGAGTGACCAAAGATCACCCACATGCTGCCAACACTATCCTCAACTGGGACTGCAACGTTATATGCAGCGAGGAGCTTCCGCGGGCACCATTAGCCTCTCAACACGAAACGAGGCATGACTTAAAAAATCTAACCTGCCCTGCTAATGGGCGGAGGCCGACCATTCAAATAATAATAATAATAATAATAATAATAATAATAATAATAATAAAAAATAAATAAATAAAAAAAAATAAAAAATAAAAAAAAATAAAAAAAAATCCATCAAGCCTACTGACGCTATAGGTTAAAATATATATATATATATATATATATATTATATATATATATATATATATATATATATATATATATATATATATATATATATATATATATATATATATATATATATATATATATATATATATATATATATATATATATATATATATATATATGATAAGACATTTCTGTAAAATTAAATTTGAAAAAAAAGATATTAATTTGTCACAAGATCCGCCACGTGTAAAGCTTGAATTTACAAAAACCCTTTTTTTTACAAACATTAAATGAATATTATCTAATCTCTAGTTTGTCATGATGAAAACACAAAACTGGTTAAGCAAAACTAATGTTTCAGAGTCAGTTGGCATGATCCCAATAATGTTTTAACTAGAGACCTTCTGAATTAAGACTGTCCTATCACTGCACTGACAAATAATGTGCAAGAAGTGCTAAAAAATAGATTCTATAAGAATGTAATGAGACAAAAATATGAATAACAGCACCAGCCAGCCAGCACAGATGTATATGTATATTTTGGAAAGTTCTAGCACAGACAGACAGGGATATGTATAGACAGACATGAAAACTTTCAAAACTATTTTGTATGTTATACAATAATCAAACTGGATCCGTCAAAAAAAAATACTGACTTATCATCCAATTGTAACAAGCTTTAAAGGTTTATACTAGAAGTTCTCTTGATATTGGGAAGTGGGAATATCTTGATATTCTGGTAAGAAAATCGAGGCTATATGAAAGATACCAGATGAAAACTGATTTGTGTACAGTAACATATTTTCAGGAGATGAATACGATTTTGTGAATTTCAAGGATATAAGCATAAAGATGATAACATCATTTTGTTAGAGAACTGGGAAATTGAAAATTATTAATCAAACGGTGTTAGAAGAATTTACTGACATAATCAAATTTAGGAGAACAAAGAAGTTAAAAAGGAACATCAAATACTGAGGAAGCAACATGAGGAAATGTAACAGAAGGAAAAGAAAAATGAAGACTTACAAAGTAGATTAAGTGTGAGGCCTTTGATTGAGAGTACGCAATGAGCGTCAAATGAAGAGTTTAGTGATCACAGAACAAGAAAGACACGAGGGAAAGGGAAATTTGTAACTAGAAAAGTGTAGTGATGGGACAGTCAACGTCGACCAAACTCCATTTGGACCTTGCTGATCATTATGGTCTGAATGATAAGGTGTAGGTATATCAAGTGTACTATTAAGGATTCGATTCCTGGCTGCATCTTTATTATGGCTACTTACTTAGACCTTTAGTTAAATTTCTCAGTGTTTTAAAAAGTGAGGCATTACAGTTGTAGCAGTGGTGGGGATTTTTTTTTTTTAACCTCCTCCACTGTCACCACTAACTAATTATCGGCCACTGATATACAATTTATTTCATATTAAATTTAATGCCATTACAATGGTGGTGTTAGTGTAGGTTGTACAGTTGTACCACTGGGATCTCATACCTAGCCATTTTTGAAGAAAGAAAATGCTCCCAGTAAAAAATTGTTTAAGGGGAGGATTTTGAGGAAAATGTAGAAACACCAGAAGTTGATCTAAAAGGAGGAGGAAAGACTATATAATGATGGGTCAGTCAATGTGGAGCTAACTTCACTTGAACCTTAGTAATCATAATGGTCTGATTGGTAAAGTGTCAGTACGTTGAGTGTACTGTCAGGGGTATGATCCCCAGCCGCACACCTGTGATGGTTACTTCATTACTCTTTTAGATCAATATCACAGTGTTTCAAAATGCGAAGCTTTACAAAAGGATATCACAAGAGTTTTGCAAAGGAAACAGAAAGTATCAAGTACCATGGGTATGATGGTTGCTGCAAGTAGAAACAGGAGACAATGTCACACAGTATGTCCCAACCATTAGAATGTGAGAACTGAGGATAGCAAGATGTTGTGTTGCAAGAATGAGTTTGAGAGCATAGGGTGCTGGAGGTTGGTGGGCGGCAGCCTTGTGACATGAACAAATAAAAGTTTGACAGAAAATACTTTTTTAAGTTTAAAGTAGTAATTAATTTTAGTATGCCGTCTTTGACTCTTATAAATTAATGTAAATGATTTTCAACTGATATGCTGTTCATAACTATGGGTGTCACTTTAAATTAATGATTTCAAGTTCATTTATGTTACATTGATATTATTCTGCATATAGTAAGTAAATATCAAGTTGTGAAAGGCAAAACAAGACAATATTTTCATGTAGTGACATTATTGATAATAATTGTGGGAATGAATGGGAATAATAGTGGCTGGTTCTCATTCATGCATCCCATTACCCTTCTCATCATTTCTTTCCTAACACTGCTCTTGAATTGCGGTTATATTCCCATTTTCCCTCCATGCTTCGCCCCTCCACCTAGTGCATGATCTTTACACCACGACTTTCCTTCTACTTTGCCCTGAACCCAATATGTCTTTTCTTTTCTTGCATTTTTCATATGTTCAAACCTTGAGAAAACTTATGAAAAATTACTCACAAATAATTACCAATTTCAACACATACCAAAAACATACTGGATATGATGAAAAAAATGTATATATTCTGTTTGTTACAGTTCAGAAGAGCCACATCCAATATGTTCTAATTTGGTGACCAGTCTGGGTCTAGTATTTGTGCCATGTAAGCTTTCTTGAAGAAGTTTGCAGCACAAACTGCATACACAGTACTTAAACAATGAGTACCATATACAAAATTATTACAGATCTAAGCTTTGGTTTAGGCTGCTGAGGTATAGTTCTAATGATATAACTCCTTAATGGAGTGTTCGTAAAGCAATTTCATCCCTAAGGAGGTCTAAGAGATTGGGTACCACATCCTCCTGTGCCTTTTGCTTATTTAAAAGGTCAATTTTTTTCCTGATAGCATTTCTGTCCTTCCCAAGTATCCTCCACAAGTTGTCACAAAACACCAGCAATGGGAGATAAAGTTCTTTGCAAATGTTTCTGTTGATTGGTAATTGGAACTTTCTTAGGGCATGTTTGGCAAACAGATAAGACCTCTCATAGTTACTAAGAGCAAAAAGACATACAATGAGCTGACACAGAATACGTAACATGAGTCCTGTGTCCCATTGTAGGTTATTAAGCAAAACATACGTGTTTTCCAAGATGGGTTGAGCTTCCTCAAACTGGGAGTGAAGGAGATGGTTATTGCTTGCTATGATCTCAGGGTGGTACAAGAATTTGGAGAACACAGCTGTTCTACAGAGAACACCTTCTTCCTGGACGAAGTTCATGAAGCGTGCCAGGCCCTTGCAGCGCTCACTGATCACCTCTGTACTAAAGTTGCCTGCAATTTCAATAGGATTAACAAGAGCCTAATGATGCACTTAAATGTTCTAATCAATTATCAAACACCACACACTCTAATTATGAATACACTACTGCCAATACAAATATGCAAACATTAAGAACGTAATCTCCTCCAAAAGACGCTTCTTCCTTAGATTTCTATTCTATCACTATTATGTATGTCTATAGCATGAAAATAAAAGATACAAAACACAATGACATTGGGATGCATTCCTAAAAATATTAGTTTCAGAAAACATCATGAATTAAGGGCATTAATATAGCATGTGATCAATAGGGATGGTTTCAGAGGCACACTCTCACGGTGCATAATTCTATATTTTTCAATGTAAAAGGATATCTATCCCTGATCAGACCAGCGTTAAGGGAGTCTGATTGATTAAATCTCTATCTATCTATGCTTTCTGATGCCTCATACTCTCCCTATCAATACACTACACTCAATCCATACACACTGAATAATTTGATTGTTTTCCTGGTTTCAGAACAACAAAGGTCATAATGCTGCTGAAGATATAATTATGTAAAAGTTAAGCAAAAATGTAATTACATGCTACATTACTTCATTAAAATACTTAAACACTAATATGTAGAAATAAAAATTGTATGCTTCTAAAAACATTAAATAAAACATTTGCAGCAAACATAGAAGGTTAATGTTCACACAAGTAACCCCAAATCAGCAAGTGCTGCACAGTCAGGGAAACCAAAGAGGTATCATTGAAGGTTGAACCCCCTGGGACATAAGGTATACATGAATTATACAAATCATTACCTGTATAGTGTATACTTTCTTTCTTATCAAAAAAATTCCTTCAGAAGAACAAGTAAATAAGAAATACATACCAATGAGAACTTTTTTAGGGAAGCCTTCAAATTCCTCCATCAGTGAGCGGTGTGACTCCATCAGTGCAGAGTAGACGGCAAGGAACTCTGAGTATCTACGGGTGAAGGAAGCACAGCACTTGGGCACTGGTTTGTACACCATTTGGTTCTGACTCTCAGGGCACTGCGCAAACCTCTGCACCTCAACTGTGTAAACCTGCAGATAGAGGAGAGGCTTGATCAAAGACCTTATTATGGATGCTCTCAGCCATGAACTCCCTATCAATAATTTCATGTTCTTTCTTGTTGTGTTTTTAATCTTTATTTCAAATTAATCCTGGTGCATTAAAGATAACTAGTATCGTTTATATTTTCCTTGTCAGTCATTCCTTATCAGAGATTCCTTCTACTATTCTGAAACTGTGCCTCTATGTTAATGCTCTGTCTAGTCAACCTTTCCCATTTCTTCCTATCTACATCCAGTTTTCTTTCTTGCTGGAAGTCTGTTTACATTCAACTTGTCCCAAAGAATAGTGAATGCTCTCATTCTTCAAATTATAATCCTACAACTTCATCTCCTTGCCTTTCTGCTGAAAAGTGACACAGAAAGTTGGGAAGGATGGAAGTGAGCGTGGATGAAGAGTACATTTCCCTGCAAAAACTACTTGTGCATAGTTATATGGTAATGAAAATCCTAAACTTCCTTCCAATATAGTCTTTTATCCTCCTTACACTTCTCACTCAATCATTTTCCAAAGTCTAAATCTCTTTTCTACCATTTGTTTTGCTCTCCTTTTACATTTCATTAAGCACAGACATCCACCAACAACTCTCCATTCACAATATGTCCAGGTTGTGGCTGGACAGATAGATGACCAACAGACATTTGGCAGACAGACATTTCACTGACGAACATTTAGCCAAACGGATATCTGACTGAATGGATATTTGACCGAAAAGTCAACGACCGAACAGACAACTGACAAATTAATGTTTTTAAATACTTAAAGATTGTGGGCAATTACTCTCAAGGAATTAATTATAGGATACTCCTTATATTTCTCAATGATAGGTTAGGTTAGGTTAATAAAAATTCCTACATCTAAATTTTGTATATGCATCAAAAGGAAAAACAAATTTGCCAGTTATCTGTTCAGTCGTTCAATTTTCGGTCAAATGTCCATTCGGTCAGATATCCGTTTGACTAAATCTACGTTCAACCAAATGTCCATTCAATCAAATGTCAGTTGGTGAAATGCCGTCCAGGTACTGCCCATTTACTCACCACTTCAACCATGCTCACATTCTCCACTTTTGCATTAATGTCACCCATCACAATCACCTTCCTTTCTTTCTCAATTTTCTATGCATTCTATCTATCCATCTATAGATTCTGATGCCTCGTTCCCTCCGGAAATGTCCCTTGAGGAGATGGCCACGACAGAAGAGCCTTCACATCTCCCTATCCGTACACTCTTTTCCTTGCTTGTTCAATCCCTCCCCCTCTATTAACACCATTTTCATGCATATAATCTTTTACCCTATCCTTCCATCTAACAATTTTTACATTTCGTATATTGTCTATTTCTTGCATTAAAGCTCTAATTGCTGTTAATTTTTCATATCATCTGCCACACTTAGCTTAATTTAAAGTGACAAATGTCTAATACCTACAACACTGCTTCCCGGGAAAACAGGCCAAGAATTGTTAACACTAAAACCGTACAAAGTATCATTGCGGATGTTCTGCAGCAACCTCCTCGTTAGTTCTATTCCTTAGAGTATACTAACAGTGCAAACTACATAAAGGTGAGAATAGGATTGTCTACTACTTATGTAAGTGGTAAATGTGATTGTTTTTATGTTTTACTTTTCCCAATATTTGTGGTTGTGTCTCTGCACAGTAGCAATCGAACACACCTTGTTTAAACTCCATTGGTTACGATACTAGCATTACACAAAGCATCTACACTTCATCATTTCAAATCAGACAGTCTTTTGCTATTACTGCCACTATTTAAACATGTATAGAGGGCCACAAAATGTCATGAAGAAAAAAAAGAAATTCAAGGGAAGGCACAATTTATCCAAATCAATACTGTAGTCTTATTTGTGAGAGAATAAAGGCTGTGATCAACATAGTGGTAGAAGACTGCTTCTCTTTTTGATACAAAATTCAAACTTATTATGTAAAAGCTGAATTTGAGGTGTTTCTTTGATGTCATAGTCAAAGCTGAATTTGAAATGATAATCTTCCATACCTAAGAATGGGTTGTACATATAATTTTCAACATTGGATAACTTTTTGCTTTTATAATTCCAATGCAACACAAATCATAGATTATATCACTGAAGTCAGCATAAAACAAATACTGTAGAAAGATTTTTGGTTGATGTTTCTTAACCAGGTAACCAGTCTCAGTATTCCTTTCCTTTCACTCATTGTACACAATTAGTCCCAATCTATTGACTACCTCTGTTTAACACATCAATCAGTCTTACCACAAACTTCTCTTCCTTGGTGAGGTGAGTGCGAGCTGAGCGGATCATGTATCTGACCACTGTTTTGCCCTCTTTCCTACCGGCTGGGACGGAGCGCCGCCTCGTAGAGTGTGATGGTGAAAGTGCAGCATCATCTTGAGAGAATGCAAATCCACTAGACATAATTATACAAATGCAAAGAAATTAAATGAATACTGAATACCAATTTAGCTGGTGTTGGGCAAAATAGTTTTGCTTGTTTTCTATGTACTAAAGATTATAATGTATGTACTAAAACACTCAATAACTACTGATGTATAAACCTATATTTTAATAATTTTGTAAGTATTTGCATTAAAAATCAGTGTGAGTAATGTTACCTACTCAAGATCCTTAAGAAACTAGAACAGGTATGGGTAATGAAGCAATTTATGCAATAAAGTAAAATATACATACGATATCATGTGATCATCCATCATAGTATTAAAAATGTTAAACACAAGACTACACAGTAAACTACTTAACAAACCCTCATTGTTTCTATGAACAAAATAGTTTTGACACTGATAAAATGTGATTATGAACAGAGAATAAATGGGATGCATGTTATTTGCATCAACAGAGTAGAACAAACCATGGACTTAATATTCAATGTGGCACAGAATACAAGAGGAAATACAAGAAAGCAAGTTTAGGCGTGGGTGAAGACATAACACAGTGCTCACTCCAATTTGAAAAACAACCCACAGTAATAGTACACTTTGAAAACAGGAGAAAACTGGCAACAAAAAAATTTTGGTGCAAAATCATAAGTTGAAGCCAAGGATTCCTTTACCTTCACTATCGCAGGAAACAAATTCTTCAAGAGAAGTATTCAAGCTTTGAGTGTGAGGGCAAGAGAGCTCTGAGTTGCAAGGGGAGGAGACAGTCGGCTCTGGAGGTGAGAGCTTTAGTTCACAGGAAAGATTGGAATGAGACAAAAGTGCAACCTCCTCCTCCTCTTCTTCCAATGCACTGATATCATCATCTGTATCCATAATGCCACACTGCAAAGTATTACACTCTTAAGAACAACAAGAAAAAAAGGTTACTTTAACTACTCATTAGTTGATTATATTAAAATGCTACAAAAAATACCTAAAGCTGACTCTACAATATTTCTCTGATTAAGTCAAACATGCCAAGTTTCATATGATTATATTTACATAACATCAAACAAAATGTCATGCATTTTCAAAAATTAATTGAAAAAAATAATATTAAGCAGATGTAGGAATAGCTTTGCAGTACTACACCAGAACTTTGACTCAGGCATTGCAAGAGATATGAAAAAAAGGAAAATTATAATTTAAATTCAACATACCATATACAGTATTAAATTTTTTTATTGAAGAAACCTAAAACCCTCAAAAAAGGCATCCCAAAACACACTACAGTACTACTCATCATTAATGCTGCAACACCACAAGTTACTGGTCCCTCTCCCCCTCCATGCATGATTTGTGCACCTCTCAACCCTCCTGGAATAATTCAAGCTATGTCACTGCTTCATTTTCAAACACAGTCTTAATCGATCTATATCAATCTAAATACCCTATCCATATGTCTATATCAGCGTAGAATTCTAAAACAGGCTAAGTGTGGCGGAAGAGAGTAACAAAGATGAATATAGTCCAATTAGGGTCGTATGCTTCAGTGCAAATAAGTTGAAAAATTAAAGAAAAAGAAGAATGGTAGTTAACTGTTATTTGAGAGGGAGGGTGGATGTTTTAGGTTTGAGTGGAACCCATCTGAGTGGTCAGGGTTAGATTTTTTTTCTAAGTGACACCTCATTTTTTATTGAGAGGTTCATGCTGCCCATGAAAGCTCCTCGGTGCACTTGACGTTGCAGTCCCAGTCGAGGATAATGATGGCAGCATGTGGACGATCTTTGGCCACTCGGCGGTTTTCTTAAAGAAAAGTGGCCAGCCCGTCCCGAGACTCTAACTTGGGGCTCTGAGCTTGTCTTGTCCGCACCCTAGCCACTAGACCACCGCCTCCCCAATATGGACAGGGTTAGATGAAACTTATAAAGGAAAAAGTAAAGAAGTTTGCCCAATTCTGATATTTGACAAAGTGTGAAAACGAATGACTGAGTATGGGTGGAAGGGCAAGACAATAGTTTTGGGTAAAGTGTAAGAAATTGGAATGGTCAAGTACATTTAGGTGTGTTTGTAAGCACCAGTGAACATGAAAACAGTAAATGGGAAATGGAAATTATGATATTTTGAAATGAATTAAATCAATGAGAAGGAAATGAAGATAATTGTGATGGTGACACGAATGCAAATGTGGGGAATAGAAGCATGGATTAAGTTGTGAGTAAATGGCAAGTATCTGGACGAAATGAGAATGGAGAATGGCTGCTGGACATCTGTACTGAGCAAGGGCTGTTTCTAGCAAATACTTTTCAGCACAAGATGATCCACAAGTATACATAGAGAAGAGGCATACAAGACAAGAAAAAGGGATTGATAGACTATATGGCTGTCGATAAAAGATTGAAGGGAGGTGTGAAAGATGCAGTACTAATGAAAATGAAAATGAATAACAACTGAAAATTTGGGAAGGGAATAAAGGATTAGAGAAAGAGGCTCATAATTGAAAGATTTAAGGATAAAGAAATAAGAGAAGAATACAGTAGAACCTCGCAATACAAGTTTAATTCGCTCCATGACAGAACTCGTATTGTGATTTACTCGTTTTACAAATCAATTTTTACTATTGAAATTCAGTGAAATATAATTAATCTGTTCCAGCCCAAAAAAACACCCAAAATTTTGTTTTATGGGTTTTTAAAATAGAAAGATTGTACATCGTCAATATGCTTGTCTTATTGGCTTGTTAAGTCCACTACATGCACTCCTCTCTCATGGTTTTTTATTATTTCCTTCTTCAACTCTATCGTAATAATCTTTTTCTTCTTACTAGCACTATGCTTTGCACTAACTTTCTTCGGACTCATGGCTAACACAATTAATTAATTAATTTTTTTATTTTTATCCTTTACCCGTAGCGCCGGTAGGCTCAATGGAGGCCTTAATCAGCCTCCACCCATTAGTAGCGGGGGTTAGATTTTTTAAGTGACGTCTCGTTACACATAGAAAGGCTCATGCTGCCTCGGATAGTGTTATGGCAGCATATGGGTGTTCTTAGGCCACTCGGCGGTATTACCAAAGAAAAGTGGCCAGCCAGTGTTGGGGCTCGAACATGGGACCCTGAGCTGGTAAGCCAAAAAAGTCAGGAAACAGAGAAAAATCACTAAAACAAAACTTTCACGATGTTGCCTCAATGAGATGAACACGTGAACTGTGAGAGTGGAGGCTATTACTGTTTGTGGAGCGCATGAGAACTCAGTGCCGGCTATCGGCAGCTATTAGGAATCTTGCTCGTACTGCGGATTTCCACTCGTATTTCAAGACAAAAATACTCACAAGCCCCAGCTCGTTAAGTAAATTACTCGTACAATGGGGCACTCGTACTGCAAGGTGCTACTGTATAAGCAAAGAATGATTGAAGCACTGAACACTGAATGTCAGGATGTGACTAGAAATGCAAATGATGAGGAACTTTATGATACCTTCAGAAATGTGTCTGTGTGTAATGGAGGGAGTAATGGTGATGAAAATGAAAGAGGGAAAGAAAAAAGGAAATGCATGATGGATAGAAGAGTTTAAGAAAGTGGTGAAGGAAAAGAGAGATGTATAGAAGAAAACATTGGAAAGAAATGTACCAGTGTGAATGAAAATTACAAGGAAAAGAGACTACATGTATGTGGAATATATAGGCAGAACAAAGTGGCCTAGTGGTATAGTGGTAGCGTGCTCGACTCACAATCGAGATTTCCTGACTTTGAATCCTGGGTCAGGTAGAGACAAAATGAGATTGTCTTCTTTAAAGCTGTAATCCCTGTTCACCTAGCAGAAAATAGGTACGTACAGGAGTAAGTCGAGGGATTATGATCTTAAAGTGGCAGGAGTGGAAGGCTGGGAAACCTGCCCTTCTGTAAGTGTGAGTAAGTGTGTGTGTGTCGGATGCTTCCTCTAAGAGACCAGAAATGGTCTATGCCACACCCTGAGGGGTAAAACACACTTGGTAGATAAATAAGAAAAAAAGAGCGTAAAACAAGTCATAGAAGAGAGTAAAAGGAAAGCAGATGAAGACTTTGGAAGACAACCGAGTGAGAAGTATAAGGAGGATCAAAGACTATATTTGGAGGAAGTTTAGAATACGAGAGAAAGGGGAGCAAATGTGAGCAGTGAAGGGGATTAGGTGAAAGATGTGGAGGGAAGGATGTTGAAAGAGAGAGGCTATGAAAATGATGGAAGGAACACTGAAAACTTACGGAATATTAAGAGTGGAGGTGAAAAAACTGTTATGTGTATGGGAATGATAGATGGTGGTAGGAGGGTGCATGAACAAAAAGAAGTTAAAAGGAAGTGATGAAAGGTAAAGTGGGGCATACGCTGCAGCTGCACGTAGCTGTGGGCATTCATCTCCCATCACATTGGCCTTTGAGCCTGTGCTGGAAGTTAATCTGTTACCCCGTGACGCAGGGCCATTGTGACATTTGAGCTTCCAGTTTACCTTCCCCAAACTTCTCTAGCTACCCATTTATCGACCAATCCGTTTGGGAGGATTAACAGCTGGGTGAGCTGTGTGCTGGCTGTCCTCGTTCGGGATCGAACTCGGGCCAGCGGTTTCGTAGTCACATGTGCTAACCACTGCACTACTGAGGTGATTGGAAATTCTAAGAATGGAAAGGCAGCAGAACTGGATGGGATTATGACTTAGATGTTAAAGTACTATGAAGGAACTCTTTCTCTTGTCTATTATATACCAAGACAACCCTACTTAACCAAACCAAAATAATCTGACAAAATGTATCAGTTTCCTCCAACTTTTCTTTCACCAAATTATGAAGATTTTCCTTGTATTGGACAGAAGAGATGACCTTCAAAACAGTTGTAAGGGTAGAAAGAATGGAATGCTATAACACTAGAGATAACAGCAAGGGAAGAGATAATTTTGTAGAGATGCAGATACACTGTACAGTGAGATTATCTCACTGTGCAATGGACACATCTAGAGAATGGATGAAGACAGACTGTACAAGATATTGTTTCAAAGTAACCATGGGGACAGGATGGGTGCAGGAACAGAAGCTAACTCTACATCAAGAGTCAGGTGTGTGTGGAAGAAGTTCAGGGAGTTGATCCCTCTCCTAACAATGTGAAGGCTTTCCTGCACATGAAAGTTAAATTGTCCATCTCAAGTGTGAGTAATAGAATGGTTTATGGTAATGAAACTTTGTTTGCGAAAAATGATGTAAGGAGGCTGGAATATACTTAAAAGAGTATGGTGAGATGGATGTACAATACTGATGTGATATATGGCCAAACAAACGAGGAATTAAGAAGCAGACACTTGGGAATGAGATCAGTGAAGCAATGAGAATGACCAGATTGTATTGATTTACCCCTTTTGAGAGAAAGAAAGAGAATGTTTGGGTTAAGCATATTTAATACCTAGAAGTGGAAGGTAGAGTAACATTAAGTGGATAAAAATAAAGCATTCCATTCCTCACAGGAAAAATGTAAAGTCTACTTTTTTCATGTACAAGGAGATACCTCTCAGTCTCAGAAAGGGAAATAAATGCCTCAAATTCTCCCATCCAATTATTAGTCTTACTATACAACAATAATTTCTGCTTCACTCCCTGTACTAGGGATATTTCTGTCCGTGTAGTGTAAAGACTCGTTTCCAATATAAACGTGTTTTTTTTCAATCCCAACTTCATCATTCAATTCCAACTACACACACCAAGGAATGTCAGTTACATTATATTACATTCCTAAGGCTACCCATTACATCACCGGACCCTCTAATGTGTGCCCCTTATCAACATACAATACTCTGCACATGACCAAACACAATTTCTAGTGAACTGTCTACATAACGTATCATTTCCTTCATTGTACTTACATTCACTCTTAAGTCTCTAAATCATATACCCTTTCTCCACCTCATGAGCTTCATAATCCGGGTTGTCAGCTATTATTAAGCCAAAATCTACGTACAAGGTTTCTGGGCAGCTCAGTTGTAGTCTCATGATAAGAGCTGCGTAAGTAGATCTGTTTTACAATAGTATACTAGCATCGTTTTTCTAGTACAAGATTTCGCGAAGAGTTGTCATGGAACTGGCAAAAAAAGAACAAAATAATTTTCCACGTCACTTTATCAATCTCATGTCATTTTAGACCAAGTGACAATTTTCACATCTCAGCCAATCCATAAGTGAAGGAAGAGGAGAGGTTTGCAAGAAATAAATCAACACAATTATGATGGTGAAGGATTGTATATTTTAACATGTGATATATACGATAGTCAATCACACACTACGATACATACATTCACACATACACTGACCAAGTCTACATCAACAACTCTGACAGTGCATCAAGTCTTATCTCAAGGCGAAATTCCACGATAAGAAAAGAAGCCAAGACTACCGAAGCGCATGCAAACGAGATACAGTAATGCGACCAAAAGAGGTGAAGCTTAATAACGAAGGAAAATAACCTCAACTCAATACACTAGTGGGCAAATATTTCCATACTACAACTGGAGCTCCAAAGTGTGTTGTGCTTTACCTAAGGGGAGCGGGACGTCGTCTGCTGCCAACACACACACACACACCCAGACACACACACACATAAACAGACCCTCGCCAGTGACCCGCGTGGAGGGGAAGCTCGTACAATCATGTTTGTAATGTGCATAGATTCATTATTCATTGTGCTCATGTAGGCCTGTTTACCTTTGAAAACAGTTAACCCATTGTAGGTAAATGTAGATAGTCAAAAGAACTAACTAGCTGTTCATAGGTACTGTATTGTTGAGAGAGAGAGAGAGAGAGAGAGAGAGAGAGAGAGAGAGAGAGATGAGGAAATTATTTGTTTAAATGTGATGAGGTCAGTACCTTCCACTATCAAACCTTCGCAGTTTAAGTTTCTACACATTCTAATAATATCTATTATACTACTACTCGTGTAGTGACGGGACAGTCAACGTCGACTAAACTCCATTTTGACCTTATTTTTGGTCTGATGGTGCTGTTATGTTGTTGTTTTATTTTTGCTGGCACAAGGCCAGCAGGGGTATACAGAGCCCTCTAGGGTTGGTTGGGCTTTCTGAGTACCTCAACTGGTGCAGTTATGCGTGTTAAAAAACAGAGTTTCTGGAGTGCGTGTGTGTGGCCACCGTGCCCCCAAGTTAGGGGACATGGAAGCACACAACACACACACACACACACTGGGATCTGGGCTCGGATCCATGGTCTGATGGGTAGTGTTGGTACCAAGACTACTGTCAGGGGTTCGATCCCCGGCCGCAGCCTTTCATGGTTATCTTACATCCTTTATATCAGTGGTTCCCAAATTGGGGGTAATATAACAGTTTTAACAGGGGTAATGGAGGGGTGACAGAAAAAAAATACATCTAGTGTTTTAATATAGATACATACATCAATATTGACAACATTTTGTGTAAGGGGTAGCACGCCAAATATGGCATGTTAAATTGGATAACAAGCTGAAAAAGTCTGGGAACCACTGCTTTAGATCAATTTCTCAGTGTTTCAAATTTCGAATCACTACTACTACTACTACTACTACTACTACTGCTACTACTACTACTACTACTACTACTACTACTACTACTACTACTACTACTACTACTACTACTACTGCTACTACTACTACTACTGAATGATAATAATAATAATCATTATTATTATTATTACTGTAATAATAGCTATTATAATTTCAGAAATAATAATGATAATAAAGTTAATCATGATAATAATAATAATAATAAAAAATAAATAATAGAAATAATATTAATAATGATAAACACAATAATAGCATAATGATGATGATATCAATAATAATAATAATAATAATAATAATAATAATAATAATAATGATAATAATAATAATAATAATAATAATAATAATAATAATAATAATAACTATAATAATAATAATAATAATAATAATAATAATAATATAAATAATAATAATAATGATAATAATAATAATGATAATAATAATAATGATAATGATATTATTAATAATGATAAAAATAATAACCATGATAATAATAATGATAATAATGAAAATAAAAACAAAATAATAACAATTACAATAGTAATGATGTAAGCACCATCATCTCACCCATATAATAATGATAATAATAATAATAATAGATAATAGATAATAATAACAATGATAATAATAATAATAATCTTGTTTTTGATGTCGCTGTTGTTGTTAAAAGGACAATAATTGTTGTCAATACTCCCTGTCATCACCACTAAGTCTTTACATCCTGGTATACAATAAATATTCTGGTGCCGCTATTCAAGAAAGAAATTAGAAGAATTCGCGAATAAGTGTGAGCTGCAATACACGAGTGTTTCATGGAAGCATCCTGTCGAAATTCACGCCCTGAATTCCATTGATTTTAGAAAAAAAATTTGTGATCTTCCAGGCAGTAACTACACCCACCTACTATTACTCCAGTGGTCAGTATCTGCTCCAGATTTTAAGAGGGATGGCGCACCACTCATTACTCTGTGTCGCTAGAATCACTTGTGGCGTCTTCTTCTTCTTTTTCTTCTTTTTCTTCTTCTTTTTCTTCTTCATCTTCTTCTTCAGGAGCAGTGTCCTTGTCCACTTTATGGCAACAAGTATAGCAAGAGCTGTATATAATCAGGAGAGTCATCAAGATGAACAATACGATGCCAATGTAGATGATAACAAGGAACGGCACGTCGAGTAAGAAAATCAAGATGAGAGTGAAGACCTGCAGGCCATCGTTGCAGTTCTTATCTGCGGGGCAGTTTTGGACGCGGAATTCTGCGGCCCGAACGTTGCCTGCACACACAGGGAAAACAGTACATCAGAGTGATCGTTGGAGAGTTTTGGAAGTTAACGTGTACGTATGAAATAACAAAAAAGTATGAACTGTAATGAATTAGTAAAGGAAGATGCTGTAACTGACTTCACTGACATCTTAATCCAGCTCATTAAATTAGCAAAATTCAATTAATTCAAAATTCTAACAATTGTCAGGAATATATTCATATAGCGCTGGTTTATAACAAATAATAGAAAGTGAGTTATTTTGACAAATAAAACAACACTATTCTACATAATAACTCACGACTCAGGATAAGTAACTTACCGAAAGTAAGCCAAACCAGATGGAAGAGCATCAAGATAAGCACGGGCAGGAAGGCGATGAAGTTGGTGCGGTCCCAAGACATCTCCACCCAACTCGGGAAACCCAAGCAGCACAAGAACGTACAGAACGTCACCACAGTCACCACACCTGTGCAGCATACACGAGTCAGCAAGGACTATGCAAGATGTTGTATATAGTTAGCATAACACTAAGGCCTGCGATGTCATCACTCAGCCCTCAGTGGCTCACTATGAACATCCAGACTTCGTTGCCAGGAGCTTCCTCAGACATATTGGGTGTTATTATCTACCTTGTAAAGTATGTACACTTTTTTATTAACACATTAAATTTGTCTCCTATCATTCGATTACTACAAGACTGCATTCCTCAAGCAAAGGAGTTATTCAACCCAAAATTCTGGAAATTCAGATAACTAAGAAAGGTGAAGAGCAACACCAGGGAATCCGCGTAGAAATACCAATTTAATGTGACATAAATTGGTCACTTACCATGCACAATAAGCCAGTAGGGCACCCACAGGGTATTTATACACTCATTGATGAAAGCGGCGCCCAAGGCTATGGCAGTCACTGCCAGGAGGGTATAGCACACCAGTGCAATGACGATGGTCCACTCCTGCCAGGTTGGTGCTGAAAAAAAAACCAATTAATGCTTATTCTACTTGCGACCATAGTCTTTCTTTTTTGGAAATATTTGGATGTAAGTACGATTTGAACATTAACTTATGTTTGAGTAGTGTTGTACTAGTTGGCGATGAGGTAGGTACTCATAGTGATGGGACGATCAGAACAGACTAAAGGTGTTCCATCCCCGGCCATTATTCATATATTCATCACTTGTGATGGCTGGCTCCAGCTCAATTCCTCAGTATTTCGAAACACGAGTCATTACAAATAGAGGCTCTACTTTTAATTGTCATTTCACAATAGGGTCCCCTACTTGTCTTTCCTTCTTAGGACGTGAATCTATTTTGACCATGGAAATAAAACACGGTATAGATGCTGGGGTAAGCAAAAGGTAGTACTGACTTTCGTAGCTGCAGTATAATGAAGCAAAGAAATTGGGACGGGCACAGCAGCCGGTCTCTCCTAAGGCAGGGTGGGTCCAGCCTTCCACTCCGTCGTCGCTATTGCAAGCGATACATAACAGCTGCGGAGGAAAGTATTTGGAATATTAGCAAGTAAACGAGCAGCGACCGATACATACAAATGCTAATCACTTCATAAATCCTCAATGATTAATAAGTTTCATATCTAATTTAATTATGTAATAAATAGAGCTCACTACCCAAGGTGTGTGTTGCGCTGGTAAGTGAGGAAGAGGAGGAGGAGGAGGAGGTGGAGGAAAAGTACCTTAAGTTCATTTTTCTAACTTAAGTATTCTTCTCAAAGATTACTGTACTCAGCACCAACTACAATACGTCTTTATGTGTTTGTGCATTCTATTTACCTGCCAAGCTATATTTTAAGGTATAATGTACTCACTTTTGTGAATTATACATGACTGAATATTAAAAAATCAATAATTAGTTGGATTCCTGTAATAAAAAAATGATTCATGTGACTAAATTTGCTTTAAGCCAGAATTATTGAGTGAGCGTCAGCACTCACCACGAAGAAAGCAATGTAGGCGATGTCGAAAATTATCATGACGACGAGGGCGAAGTGCAGGAAACCTGACCTGCAGGAGACCGTGCCCAAGAACGTCGGATTGTCGCATTCCACGTAGGCGCAGGTGATGAGGATGTTGCCTGCACCGGTTAATTGTTTATATTACTACAGCAATTTAGTTTGGTGGTGGGAATGTTACTCTGCTGATGCTATTTTTCTATCTTAATGAAAACATTCCATATCTTAGGAAAAATACTGTGCATCTCTATCAAACAGGACGTGAAGTTGTACCATGTGGGACCATTAGTATTGGTCGCTGCAACGAAATACTAATACGGTGCAGTGACCTTGGTAGAGCAAGTATTTGCTGACTATAATGTGCTCGTTTTGAGGACTTCAGAACCCACCGATTATCAACCATATGAAGTTGAGGGAGATGAGGAGGATAGCGAAGATCTTAGGTCCGTTGACGAACTTTCCTGTGGACATCTTACTGCTCCAGACTAACAACCCGACCATGGTCCCCAAGGCACTCACACCTGTAACGAGGCATGCAGATCAAGCCAACACCGCACTCCACGGAAACAAGTGGCTTACATATGTGGATTATTATTGCAAGTCATGACACTTCTCCATTGATGACATTTGTTTTTTTTTCAAACAAATCGCGAAAAACTATACAGTTGGTGTCTGCAATTAAATAACTGGCTTACCTGACTCTCTCAATCATTAGTGTTCATGTACAATAACTTTTTTTCTCATGAGAGCTTTGAATCCATATAAATACACGATACATAGAGCGTTACATAAAGTGGAATGATGTGCATTGTATAGTCATAATGGTACTGTCACTGTACTCTTCAAGTCAGCATCCGGGTCTCACCGTGAGCTATGAGCCAAACATCCAGGAGCATAATGGTTTGGCAGCGGTAGAGAGGGATGCCCCCGACCACTATACTGGCGACAGCGAGCCCAGCCAGGAACATCACAAAGAGCACCAAAAAGATGTGGGATATCTTGCATGCTGTGGGGAAAAACGCATCAGCTATATACTCAAGGTATACGAAAGGTTTAAGCATTCAAGTTTGAAGGGATGTATGTACGTATGTACTCAGTTGTATGATATGCAAATGTACAGTTGTATGACGGAGGCTTACTCTTGGGAGGGTCAGGAGTATCGCCCTCCTTCGGCGCCGCTGTGAGAAAGAAAAAACATAATAAAATAAGATAAGTCACTTAATTTGTTAGATTTAAGAAAGTCTCATGGAGCATAAACTCGATACTGTGAGTGAGGCGGGTTGTATATATAACATTGAGCAGGTGATACTTACGAACCACTTTAAACATGGCCATGTTGTTGATGGTGAAAGGTATACCAAAGATACGCGTGGTTGTGTCTGCAAGTGCTTGCCGTAGATCCTTTCCACTTAGTACCTGAAGAAACGAAAATAAATAAGTAAAGATATTATGGATGCTCTTGTGTTGTGAGTTATGGCAGATGAAAGACTAAAAAAAAATTAAGCATTCCTGATCAAAGATGGCTTTTTATCGTTTTAGTATTATGCTATTCATGAGTTTTCCTTCTGTGGTGTGTGTTGACGTACGTTTCATACAGTATTTTGATGGAGGTTATATTCCTAGTTAGAGTGAGAGTGGGATCTTCAGAGGTGATATGTTACACGATATTCCTTTGGATTATATTGCCTCAATATTGTGTTCAGATGTACTATTAACGTTATGTAGTAAAAAATATTAAAAATGTTTTCCTGTTGCTGGAATTATATACAATGATGTGTGTTACTTTATTTACACAGGTGACTTGTTGAGGAATGTGCTGAGGCTGATAGATTCTGAAGCTTCTGATTTTCGTTGTAAACTATGTTTTTAAATCAAGCAAAGGAAAGTTTGGTCACCATGAACCACAAGTTTTCTTATTTCTACAGCAGTTTATTAACTTTTACTGAATACTGACTCCAGTACGTCAACAAAGGAGGAGTGACGACATTGGCACGAATTCCTTCATAAGCTTCATTGATGAGTGTAATGAAAGGCACCAGACAAGCTCAGAACATTAATGAACAGTGTCACCCACCATGCAAATGTATGAATATATAAAAGAGTGTTCACACTTAATTCTTTCCAGATATTTGCAATTTCATAACAAAGGCAAGGTGAATAATTAAATAATTTCTTAGGAGAACTGCGTAGCTAAGGTAAATAACGTAAACTTAAATATATCAGTGCAGAACAGTATCAATGGCATTGCCTTGAACTTAATACAACAGTGTCTCTTGGAAAACAAAATTATCGACCTACAAACTGACCTATGATTAAGCTTATTCAATAGAATTAGCACAACGCAACGCTGATGCATACGCCCTTCAGGTTGCTCATACGGCTGCAGTAGTGACTTCTGAGTCACTACAGATCCATGAGGAGGATTCTTTGGTAAACGTTAAGAAGAGAATACTTAACAACACCAGTTGTTCTTGAGAAATTAGTAGTGGCTGCTACTTACACTGCAAAAAAAATGTTTTTTTAGTATATTAAGATCAATTGTCCAGCACGTGAAACCACTTGCAATAAAAGTGTCAAGAAAGATCGTTTTGCTCGAGTGCGAAGTCCAAAACACCATCAAGTTCAACGGCAGCAGTGCTCACCTCCCATGTTCCGTGCTGTCATGCAGTGCTAACACTAATGTTCGTAAGAGAGTTGCACAGAAACATAAACTAAAAGTGCATCCAACCCGTAAGGACATAACTATAGCACAGAAAACTTTGAATATCTTGCAGTTCTCCGGGATTACTTACACTTATTCTAAGTCCCAGTAACGAATCTCATCCATGCAGCTATATGTCTTGGTATAATGAATGACCTGTATTCTGGTGTCATACTTGGTCAAAATTTCCTACAAGAACTTCTGAGTGTGGTGTTTGAGTCTCCTGAACCCAGGCCAGAACTGACTTAGAATGGTGAGGATTCATACCGTGCACTCACAGCAGCAACATTTCAAGAACCATTTCATCTACGAAACTTATCACCTAACTGTAAGTCAGTTGCTACCAAATCAAGATATTGTAGTTAGGACGACCAGGAACTCATAAGAACTAGCTGGTTATTCTTAAGAAGGCATAACTGAAACAAGCTCACCTCCATTGAAAACTTAGGTAGTAGTTGTGAAGGATCCTGATAATCAATATAAAGACACATTTCTGAACATTGATGAAATGGTGAATGACCTTGTAAAATACGTTTTCTCTACCTTTGACCTGAGAAGTATTTATCATCGCATCGTTGAAGGAGTTAGATAAAAAGTATGCTGTCTTTGAAGCCAATAATGAGTGGTCTGTACCAATTTTATAGTCACAAATAGGGTTACTGCCTTCTACCGAGCTGAAGACAAGTTGGTTGAAGAAAAAATCAACAAAGTATTTTCCTTTACCTTGACAATATCACCATTGCTAGACATACACAAAATAGTTATGACTAAAATGTAATGTACAAGACTTACTAAAGACTGTCAATCAGACATTTAATTCTTAATGATAAGACTGTCAATTATGTATATTCCATCCATGTTATTGGTTGCATGGTGAGGAATGGTGTTATAAGGCCAGATCTTGAGAGGCTCCTTTTAATACAAATTCGTGATATTTGCATACTATTCTAAGTGGATTCAAGAATTCTCAGACAAAGTAAAATCAGTGGTAAAAACAGTTTCCACTGGATGAAAGACCAATGGATGCACTAATCTATTCAAGAAGAAGCTCGAGCAAGCCAACTCCACTCAGTGAATGAAAACTCACCTTTGGAGGTTGAGTGTCAGACATCTTATGCAGCTACTTGTATTTCTGCAGCACTCAAGGTGGCCGACCTGTCATGGACGCTACAAGGAAGTGAAATACATTACTAAATTGAAGAGAAAGAAGCCCCTACCATAAAAGTCAGTGTTCCACAATACGATATCGTATTGGGAAGTAAAATGGGGTTCTTGACTCTTGTTTGGGCTTTTTGCTGCTTGACTTCCTCCGTTTCTACACTTGCCTCAATGGAGTTTGTCAGACAGAGTGGCTTGTATGCTGCATTTTGTGAAGTCGATTTTTTTCTATTCGTACATGTCTTGAGCATGATTTGTGCAGCATTGAAGCCTCCGTTCTAACGACATTCAGATGAGACCTTTGTAAAGGTAACACAGCCTATTGATCTGGTTAACATTGATGTCAAGGAGCGTTGACCTACAGCAGCACGTAAGCCATATTTACTAAAAGTTGTTGATGCATACTCGCAATTACCGTTTGGCTTTCAATGTTCTAATATGCAACTGGAACTGTGATAAGTTGCCTGGAACAGATTGTTTAGCTTGTGTGGAATGTTCAATCACATTAACCCTGATCAAGGAACCTCCTTAATTTTTAAGGATCTCAAAATGTACATTTCTCAAAAAGGGTGTGTTAAAACAAGTCATACAACCTCGTACTATCCAACAGGTAAGGGACAGGTAGAGCGAGTTATTGATGTCATGTGGAAGACAGTCCAGTTACCTCTCCCATCATTTAATTTGTCTGGGAACGAGTGTTTCCTAATGTGTTACACTTATTAAGATCACTATTGTGTACGTATATCTACAAACATCACGCCACATGAACGGTCCTTTACATTGTAATGTCGCTCAACTTATGGAAGTTCATTCCCTTCCTGGCTAGTGACCCTCAGACCCGTCCAACTGACACAGCTTGGTCAAATTGACATATTATCAAAATAACAAGAATGAACCCCCTGGTAGATTAAATTCAGGTTCCCTACAGCAATCCAACTATGCAAGTATCAAGTATCCAGATGGACGGGAGTCGACAGGGTTAGTTCACAACATGGCTCCCTGTCCAGAGAGTCAGGTTGTCCACCCAACTCCCACCAAGGAACAAGACAGGGAGGATCTTTCAACATCGGTGCAAGACAATATGGATAATATGGCCACAACATGCCAAAAACTGATGGATAATGAGGCTGTAGCTCCATCAGCAACAATAAGATCTGGTTGCGTACCAAAACCTCTCACGCCTTACAACTAGGACTAGTCTTTAGTTAATAAGTTTGTTGTGATCGATACTACTGTTGTTTTGTTTCCGTAAGAGAGAATAATGTGATGTTCATGACTTTTCCTTTCATGTTTTCCTTTGACATTCGTTTGGTTTATTATGATAGAAGTGTTTTTCAAAGACAGAATCAGAGGAGGATTTTCGGAAGTGATGTTACATGACATTCTTGTAAGTTGTTCTATCTCAACATTGAATTAGGTATTGGAATGTGATACAATGTCATTGATATGTGATATATTATATATAAGGAAGTGTGGTATCATTTGTACAAACGTTTTGTTGAGATGTGTTGTGCTGAGGCTTGTTTCACTGTTTTATACTACTACTACTTAGAAAAGGTGGCAAATTAGATATCTTAATTGTACTACTTAAAAAAGGTGATTTAAATTAGATACTCTATTTGTATTACTTAGAGAAGGTGACTTAAACTAGATACCCTGCTTATAGAAAAGGAAAACGACATAAATTAGATGTTCTATATATACTACTTAGAAAGGCAACATAAATGAGAGAGCAACGCCAAAGCCTAGATAAAGGAAGCTGCTTCATATCCATAAGACGAAGCCCATTGTTTGAACTATATTTAAAAAAACGCTTTCTAAGTCATCCTTTACTTGTAAAACATCGACACAGCAACATCAATACTGTAATGTGTTTGTAAGTAATTACAACACCATCGCAAAGTTACTTTATCTACTTACATAATATAATGCACGTTGACAGATCCATGATATCCATCGCTCTATATTGAGTCATATCTATCTATAAATCGTGTTATTTATCTTCACTGAGCGCATTGATGTTCTATCTATTCAATAGTCTATGACGCCTCGTTCCCTCCGGAAACGTCCCCCAAGGGGATGGCCAAGGCAGAAGAGATTCCACCTCTCCTTATCCAAACACTCCTTCCTTGCATGTTCAATCCCTATCCCTCTATCAACAACTCTTTCATGCATGTACTCCTTTACCCTATCCTTCCAATATACAACTAGCCTTCTTCTTCTCCAAGGACTTTCTTAGCAAACTCTTCACTCATCTTTCTCTTTATATGACCAAACCACAATGTATTTCTTTTCATCCAGTCCACTACATCACACTTCACTCCATTTGCACAAGGTCCCATGCCACATCTTTCATACATGCTTTCATTGCTCTCACCCTCCCATCTTGTCACGTCAAGTGATCCTCTCGGATAACTCATTTCTACAGCACGCCCTCTTGACTATTGTGCCCTATTCTATGTCTAAGTCTCTCATCCATACGTCAATGTTGGTAGGATAATATTGTTTCTTAAACTTCCTTTTGCCTCCATGGGCACATTTCTTCCTCTCATATCCCTTGCAAGTGATCCTATGACACCATTGCCTTTCACAGCTATTTTTTTTTTCTCTCTCTCTCTCTCTCTCTCTCTCTCTCTCTCTCTCTCTCTCTCTCTCTCTCTCTCTCTCTCTCTCTCTCTCTCTCTCTCTCTCTCTCTCTCTCTCTCTCTCTCTCTCTCTCTCTCTCTCTCTCTCTCTCTCTCTCTCTCTCTCTCTCTCTCTCTCTCTCTCTCTCTCTCTTTCTTTCTCTTTCTCTCTCTTTTATTTCTCCATCCATCTCTCCATGCTTGCATAGTACTGTTTCCAAAATACTTAAAC
>JAPQNM010000013.1:30780452-30782952 GCA_029783475.1 Metacarcinus magister | reverse complement strand
AAACAGAATTAGGCTTAAGCCCCAAAAAACAACTAAAACTACACGTATTAAAGCCTATTTAAATTACGTGAAAATGACTGGAAACATAAACTAAAGATAATCAATTAAGGACCATGAAGTGAGGTTAATATGTAAGTCAGGGAGGGATAATATTTAAGAGACATGGAAGCTTTATAGAAAGTGTGTGAAAGCATAAACCAGATCAAAGAACCCATTGATATACTACTCAATTCACCCCTTCAGAGATAAAATTTTGCACTACGACCTCAACTAACCGAGATTCGATGAGGAAAGACACACACACACCCACCCACACACACACCCACACACACACACACACACACACACACACACACACACACACACACGCAGTTAGAGAGGCCAATGTACATTGGCCTCTCTAACTGTGTGTGTGTGTGTGTGTGTGTGTGTGTGTATGTATCAGACAATCGATCGTGGTGGAGATATGGGTCAACAGGTTATGTACTAGGCAGGATTTTGACCTGTCTCTGTAGTGTGTGTGTGTGTGTGTGTGTGTGTGTGTGTGTGTGTGTGTGTGTGTGTGTGTGTGTGTGTGTGTGTGTGTGTGTGTGTGTGTGTGTGTGTGTGTGTGTGTGTGTGTGTGAGTGAGTGAGGTAAGTGTGATGAAAAATGAAGCATGAATGTTGAAGACAAATGCACAATACTAATGGTGGTGGATAGGAATGTAATATAACAACCTTGCAAAAGAAGCTTTCCGTAAGAATGATTTTATACTCCTTACTTTGCCTCCACTCGCAATATAACATAATATAAACACTCGCAATATAACATAATATAAACACTCGCAATATAACATAATATAAACACTCGCAATATAACATAATATAAACACTCGCAATATAACATAATATAAACACTCGCAATATAACATAATATAAACACTCGCAATATAACAAAATATAACACACGCAAAATATAACAAAATATAAACACTCGCAATATAACAAAATATAAACACTCGCAATATAACAAAATATAACACACGCAATATAACAAAATATAACACACGCAAAATATAACAAAATACAACACACGCAATATAACAAAATACAACACACGCAATATAACAAAATATAACACATGCATTGTTTCAATATCCTAATTAGTACATTTCTTAGACCAACTCAGGTAAATTTTTTTTATGCAGATTACTAATGTTGTTGTTTTGAATAGAGTGATGGATTTTTTGGTGTGGTGATATACTATTATTAACTGTTCAATAATGTAGGAGTTAACACACTCGGCTCATTGTCCAAGAGTACCAAGTTCGAAGCACGGGTTGCGAGTAGACAATTTTTTGGACTTGTCTCCTGACACGCTATAACCCTTGTTTACCAAGCAGACAGGAAGTAGGTCAAAGAGTTATGACCTTACAATCCCAGCAGGAGGAGAAGGCTAGCCATTCTGCCCTCTTGTATATGTGTGTGTGTGTGTGTGTGTGTGTGTGCGTGCGTGTGTGTGTGTGTGTGTGTGTGTGTGTGTGTGTGTGTGTGTGTGTGTGTGTGTGTGTGTGTGTGTGTGTGTGTGTGTGTGTGTGTGTGTGTGTGTGTGTGTGTGTGTGTGTGTGTGTGTGTGTGTCATTCACCTTTTACCATGGTCTTGAGGATCACGCGTTGGATTCGCGATCGCAAGTCATTACCCTCCATAGAGAGCTTTGAGCTCATTATAGCCCGATCTATGGGTAATTCTGAGACCTTTCACACACCACACACCCGTCATCTTACTCAAAGAGGACAGTAGCTGCTCGATCATCAGTAAAAACTTTGCACCTTAAGCAAGGCGGGAACCTCAGCCTGCCGAGTGGCAGACCAAGACGTGTGCAGATTTGGTGCCTGCTATAAGAGATCAGAGGTGGTGCACGCCACACCTTGAGGGGTAAACATTTCATTTAAATTTTATTATAGCTCAATAGAACGAACGTCTCCTGTTCTTTCTTTTATATTATATATGTAATTTACGTAAACCCCATACATTTCGAGTCATTTCAAAATATGTGATTTATCTAAAAAATTATAAGAAATTTCATGCAAATTTCCACATCTCCGAAACTCATGAAATTTGGTACAATGAGGTTTTCGATTATGCTGAACACGAAACTTGTGAAAAAAATAATGATAATACTTTACACTCCTACATCTATAATTACATTCCAATTCGATTTCATTATAGCTCAATAGAACGAACGTTTACTTTGGTACGCAATCTAGAGGTTAGGTTAGCTTAGGTTAGGTTAGCCTAACCTAACCTAACCTAACTATTTCAATTAAGTTTTCTTTGTTTTATATATATATATATATATATATATATATATATATATATATATATATATATATATATATATATATATATATGAATATGTGTGTTATAATATGTTTTATTATGTAGATATCATTCCAAAATAAAAGTTGTATGGTGTAGATACTTTTTCCTTGTAGATAACAAGCCAAAGTAGCACAAA
>JAPQNM010000013.1:30769761-30772928 GCA_029783475.1 Metacarcinus magister | reverse complement strand
AATGAAGAAGACGAGGGACCGGGAAAAGGGACAGGCGGAGGGGGGGAGGAGAATTGATGGGATAGCAGAGAGGAAGAAGGGAACGAGAAATAGGAGAACAGCGAAGTGAATGAAGAACTGAGCGAAGGAAGAGAAAGGGAAATAAAGAGGGAGGGGAGGGAGGAAATGAAGGAAGGAAGGAAGGAAGAAAGGAAGAGAGGGGGCTAGAGAAGATGCGGACATACTTATGGTGGAGGAAAATAGAAGAAGTTAAGCTGAGAGAGAGAGAGAGAGAAGAGAGGAGAGAGAGAGGAGAGAGAGAGAGAGAGAGAGAGGAGAGGAGAGAGAGAGAGAGAGAGAGAGAGAAGAAATATATTAAGACGATGTCAGGTGAAGGTAGAAAGGAAGGTGAAGCCAAAGAGAAAGAGAGGAAAGGGAGGGACGGGTAAAAGAAGTTCAAGCTGGTGTCAGGGGGAGGAGGCAGGCTCAGGTGGACTTCGATCCACGGTCAGCCAGCCACTCAGGCACTCCAAGAAACGTTGCCGCCTAGGTAACCAGTCGGACAACCACACACAAACGTTGCAGCTCGGACCACCACACAGTCAAGCTCACCCGCCACGACCAACAGCAAATCACCGGACGGAGTAACCACAGAGGCTGCTGATAAGTAGTGTTTAGCTTGTTTTCTACATTTCAACTTCGAGGTAAACACACAACATTCATCCCGAGCAGCCCTAGGCGTCCCCAAGTAGAGGCTGCACCAATCTAAGCACAGATTAACGAAGTCCAGTGTTTATCCGTGATACGTACAGCGACCCGTGGTCCGTGCAGCCTCATCCTATCAGCACGGAGATCAACCCACCCAAAACAAAAAACATGCACGCACTGATACGTAGACACATGAGTCTTAGCTTGGAAGCAATACAAATATGCGTGACCATCACGTCTGCGCATGACTGACAACTTGATACGAAAAAAAACGACGTGGCAGATATGTTTATGAAGAGGATGCACACCAAGGACTATTTCAGCAAAGTCATTAGAAAGAAGCGGCGTACTCACTATTCTCAACTATAGACAATAAGAACTTTGATTCCGTAAAACGTTTCACTATAAGCAACGCGCAAAGTTTCATTACCAGGTTAGATGTTACAAACTATCCGATATATTTTTCAAAGACCTGCACTAAAAACAGACAGGATCGACGCAATAAACCGCCTCATACTGTTATGATTCATTATTCACCTCTTAAGATACAGCGAGTGCTCCATGACGCAGGCAGAGGACAGTGAGATCCTGGCGAAATGAACAGGAACGCAGCGGGAGCTGCACGGTCAGGTGCCCTGACTCACCATGGCCAGATGACCCGCGACACAACTCCAGCAACACACATTCGGCATGGTGCCACGAAGCGCAACGGCACACTGTCATCACATTCCAACAATCACGTAGCACACAGTATACACCGTGGTATGACATGGCCTGTTGTCGGCACCAGCGCGACGTACAGTGCTCAACACAACACAGGCAGACCAAAACTCTCCTTGGCCGGTGATTGCCACCGGCCGCGAGCGACTATGAGTTCAAGGACACAAGAGAGATAGTACTTGCACGACTGTTTTCACGTATGGAAAGAATTTCTTGTTCTGGTGTACGACTGAGGTAGAAGAGGTATACTGGGAACGACGCGAGTCCAGCCAAAGCCAGCGTGACTAAGTCACGCCCGCCATATCTGTCGTACGACACTCATTCCCTTCTCTGTTTTCTGTACTCTCACTCAACATACACCATCTTAGAAGTACAAGTGGTATAAATACACAGTGAAGCTATGGGACTTTGGCTTCACAATCCGCTCCCAGAGTAAGGAGTTGTTGTCTGAGCGAATAGGACTAGATTATGACTGAGGCTCTCACGCCATCTCTATACAGTTTTAAATGTGTTCTGGTGGCTGTAATTGCGCGCGCCGGACGGAGTGGAGCTTAGACATATCACAAATATCCAGCGCTAGGAAAAGTTAAAACGAGGCGCACTGAGGAGAAACACCATGGAAATCCCGCTCTGTCTGATGCCCAATACAGTTCTTATAATCCTGGAGATGTACCTGCAATACTTACATTACGAGAATATATGTAAGGGATGTGGTGTGTGTGGCAGCCAACAGATGGTGCGTGGTTCGTCCCCGCTCAACACAACCACTGCTCTCAGTTACACGAGAAACGTGTAGTGGGACAGACATCACGCCGCTGCACTCTCCTAGCTCACTAAACTCTCCCCTGTGAGTCGCCCTCCCACCACACGCTCCAGCAAGCAGCACAGCCAGCCACTCCCCGCCTCACTCAAGCTTCCAAACACCACATACACATCTTCGCACGGACAACATACACACACTTGCTGACGATGCTTCACGATTGTTTTAGACGACCACTGATGTGTATGTGTATGTGTGTTGTGTGTGTGTGTTTCGTGTGTGTGTTCGTGTGTGGTGTGCGTGTGCGTGTGTGTGTGTGTGTTTCGTTGTGTGTGTGTGTGTGTGTGGTTCGTGTGTGTGTGTGTGTGTAGTGTGATGAACGGGCCGGCGAGGTGATAAGGGTGAGTGACCACACGTTTCATCATGTTACGTACTACCTGATGCCTTTCGTGCACCTGCTAATCCCCTCAGTAAGTGTCGAAGGGAGCACAGGTTGTGGATCCCCCTCATGGGCTCAGTATCCCAGCCCGCCCACCCGCTCATACCTCCTCCTCCTAACTAACACTTACACAACACTAACAACACACTCCATCACAACTCGCGGGATGAGATGCTTCAGTATTCACATTAAAATATCTTCAACCCTCTGATAGAACACTCCGTAGACCTAAGACATGCAACTTTACCTACTCCCCTCTCTCTCATCTCCTCTCTCTCTCTGATCTCAATCTCTCTCTCTCTCTCTCTCTCTCTCTCTCTCTCTGCTCTCCAGCTCTCTCTCTCTCTCTCTCGTTTTTTTCACTCTCACCTCGGTACTCTCAATTTCTATGCAGTACGAGACTATGCGCTACCCTCTAAATCCTGTGACGTCATGGATCCCGTCATCAGATTTCCAAGTGATGTCATAATTTTAGTCCCTCCCACAACACCGCAACCAGACAGACTTGCAGGAGGAGAGGCGAGCCGAGGCGCTGTAAAGGACTGTGTGTGTGTGTGTATG
>JAPQNM010000013.1:30752261-30762261 GCA_029783475.1 Metacarcinus magister | reverse complement strand
CAATATGTGCGTGCTGATAGACGCGACTTTGGTGGCTCGCGTCGTTCCCAGTAACTCTTCTACCTCAAGCTACACAAACAAGAAAATCTTTCTACGGAAAACAGTCGGTGAGTACTATCTTCGTGTTGACTCAAGTCGCTCGCCGGCCGGGCAACAGGCAAAGGAGATTTTTGTCTGCCTTGTGTTGTTTACACTTACGTCGCGCGGTGACAGACAACAGGCCCATGTCATACCACGGTGAACTTGTGTGCTACGTGATTGTTGAATGTGGATGACAGTGAGCCTTGCGCTTCGGGCACCAGCCGGAATTGTGTTGTGGAGTTGTGTTCGCGGGAGATGGTGAGTCAGGGCACCTGAGTGCAGCTCCTCGCGCGTCCGTTCATTTCGCCAGGACTACTTTCCTCTTGCCGCGTCATGCCTCGCTGTTATCTTAAGAGGTGAATAATGAAATCATAACATTATGAGGCGTGTTTATTGCGTCATAGCTTTTAGTGCAGAAAAATATATCGGAAGTTTGTAACACTAACCTGGTAATGAAAACTTTGTGTTTCTTAATAGTGAAACGTTTACGGAAAATCAAAGTTCTTATTGCAAGTTGAGAAAAGTGAGTACGCCGCTTTTCTAATGACTTTGTGAAATATTTCCTTGGTGTGCATTTCCTCTTCATAAATTACGCGTTTTTTTTCGATCAAGTTGTCAGTCAGCAGCGAGAGGTCACGCATATTTATTGCTTCCAAGCTAAACTCATGTCACGATCAGTGCGTGCAGGTTTGATCTCCGTGCTGATAGGAGAGGCTGAGGACCACGTGTCGCGTATATCGGAAACACTTGACTTCCGTTAATCTGTGTTAGTTGGTGCAGCCCTACTTGGAGACGCCTAGGGCCACCGGATGAATGTTTGTGTTTACCTCGAAGTTGAAATGTAAGAAAACAAGCTAAACACACTTATCAGCAGCATCTGTGGTTACTCCGTCCGGTGAGTGGGGGCGGTGGCGGGGATGACGTGGGGGTCCGAGCTGCAACGTTTGTGTGTGGTTGTCCGACTGGTTAACTCGGCTGGCAACGTTTCTTGAGTGCCTGAGTGGCTGGCTGACCGTGGATCGAAGTCCACCTGAGCCTGCCTCCTCCCCCCTGACACCAGCTTGACTTCTTTTACCCGTCCCTCCCTTCCTCTCTTTCTCTTTGGCTTCCACCTTCCTTTCTACCTTCAACCTGACATCGTCTTAATATATTTCTTCTCTCTCTCTCTCTCTCTCTCTCTCTCTCTCTCTCTCTCTCTCTCTCTCTCTCTCTCTCTCTCTCTCTCTCTCTCTCTCTCTCTCTCTCTCTCTCTCTCAGCTTAACTTCTTCTATTTTCCTCCACCATAAGTATGTCCGCATCTTCTCTAGCCCCCTCGTCTTCCTTTCTTTCCTTCCTTCCTTCATTCCTCCCTCCCTCCCTCTTTATTTCCCTTTCTCTTCCCTCCTCCCTCCCTTCTTTCTTCCTTCTTTCTTTCCTTCCTTCATTCCTTCTTTCCTTCCTCCCTCCCTTCCTTCCTCCCTTCCTCCCTTCCTCCCTTCCTTTTTTCCTTCCTTCCTTCCTCCCTCCCTTTCTTTTTTCCTTCCTTCCTTCCTTCCTTACATTAACAAAAGGAAGTGAGTCAAGCAAGTGGCACCTCCCATTACTTTCTCTTGAGGAAAAGTCTGAAAACGCGAAACTTCACTTTCAAGCGGTTTTTTTTTTTTATTTATTATTATTATTTCTCTCCACAAATATGGTTTAGTTGAGATGGTGGCATGGGTGGTATATTGGTGGTTGTGGTGTTGGTGGCCGCTGAGATGATGGTGGAGGCAGTAATTGACGTGATGATGACAATGGTGGTGGTGGTGGTGATGATAATAGTGACGTTGGTGATAATGGTGTTTGAGATGATGACGGAGGCGGTGGTAACTTGCCGAGATGGTGGAGGTGGTGGTGGCGGCAGAGGCAGGTGGCTATGGCGGCGGCAGGTGGTTGTGGCGGCGAATGACAGGTGGCGGTGACGACTGTGTGTGTGTGTGTGTGTGTGTGTGTGTGTGTGTGTGTGTGTGTGTGTGTGTGTGTGTGTGTGTGTGTGTGTGTGTGCGCATGCATGCCCCTCGCGTGCGGTGTGCCTCGCATGTTAGTGAACGAACCTGCCACTTAGGGTCCACGGTAGTACCTTCGGCTGCAGGGGCATGACGGAAGGCTGGATGACTAGAGCAGCGCCTTGTCAGCGTGGATGCCTGTCAAATGATGTGCCTTATGGGTGGACAGCGGCCAAGCTACCGGCTTCCCTTTGATCTCTCATCACCTGATACGAAACATTTGGCAGTTTGAGTGTAGTGGATGGCATGTAGGGATGGATGGATGAATGGATGGCAGAACAAGTGGTAAGGATGAGAGAGGGAGATAGAGAATAATAGAGATAAAAAGGAGTGACAAGGTTGGTGGGAGATCTGAAAAGTTGGGTGTCATGAAAGATTTTTGCGAGGTGAATGCAGAGAAGGAAGGATGTGGTGGTGGTTCAGGTGTCACTACACAATAATTTAGGCAACAGGTCCGGCTGGTTCATGAGTATTGCTGTCTATTTTATCTATCTTTTTTTTTCTTTTTTTTTTGTCTCGTCTTGTGTTTGCTGTTGCTCCAGTGGCTTGTTTGTCACTCCATCTCGGGTATTTCCCGACACACATTCCTCCTCCTGTACTTCATAACATTATATTAGTCTTCGCTTCTCTATGCAGGAATGTCAGAAAGGATGACGTAACTTTAGGACATTGTAAAACGAGACAGGTGTGTGTGTGTGGGTGAGAGAGAGAGAGAGAGAGAGAGAGAGAGAGAGAGAGAGAGAGAGAGAGAGAGAGAGAGAGAGAGAGAGAGAGAGAGAGAGAGAGCTCAGTAATCAATTATTTATCTGCTCCATCTAACTGGTCCGTTTAGGAGAGAATGAAAGTGTATCTTAAGGAGCCATGACAAATCCACGTTTACTTTCCGTACTTGTTGGTTTGTTTGTTTTTTTTGTTTATTTGCTTATCTGTTTGTTTGTTGTGGGTTTTTCGGGTTTTGTTGTGTGCTAATTCTTTCAACTCCTTGGGTAGCTTGTGTGCCATTTGTTTATTTTATTTATTTATCTTGCCTTCGGTTTTGTAGAGGAATTGTCTTAGTCAACTGGCCAAATAAACCCGGTATGAACAAAAAAAAATGTTAATCTTTAGTCTCCGGTAATCTCGAGTAGAGGAGGAAGGTAGGTGAGGGAGGAGGAAGGTGAGGAAAGCGCCATTAGATACAATGCAGGAGAGGGTGGAGACTGAGGCATCTGGGGCAACGGTGGGTCAAGCCGGTCTCTTCCCAGTTCCACCCCGACCCGACCCGCCCCGCCCCGTGCCGTCCTGGTTCGCCCCGCCCAAAGATGCTCACTCTTATTTTTCCTGGTGAAGAAGAGGAAGAGTAGAAGAAAGGATTATAGGGAGGAAAAGGGAGAATGATGAAGGTGTAGAAAGGCAGGGTGTGGTGGAAGAAGAGGAGGAGGAGGAGGAGGAGGAGGAGGAGGAGAAGGAGTACAGGTACTTCTACGTGCAAAACTCTTAAACACTCCCTCGCCTTACCTCTTCCTTCCCCTTAACTCTCTCTCTCTCCTTCTCTCCATCACTCCCTCCTCTCCCTCCATCACTCCCTCACTCCGTCAATGAAATACCTCACACCTCTCTCTTGACCCACTCCTACCCGTTCCTCCCTTCCCTGGCCGCCCCGCCCACGCCTGCGCAGGTAATAAGGGATATTAACCAGCATCAAAAATCTTGATTGGTGCGCCGCGGGGCCGATCTTGACGCGGGCTGCGGCCAGAGCGTCAACCGGCGCCCACTGGCCAAGCGAAAAGGTTCCGCCAGACTGTCCCGCCGACCTGAAGGAGGCTGTGGGGAAGGGGCGGGGCTCGGGTCGTGTGTCTGGGCCGCCAATCACGACTTGGCTGACGCTCTGCCCTTACCCGTCCTCTCCCTGCCTTCCACTCGTGGCTGTTTTTTGCGTTGGGTCGCGCGCTGTGGCGAGGTGCTGGCCTGTGTGTTTAACATTTTTACTCAAGGTGACCCGCGGATGGCCACCCGGCACACGCACGCACACACACACGCACACAACCATTATATACGCACCCACATACTCTCTCTCTCTCTCTCTCTCTCTCTCTCTACACACACACACACACACACACACACACACACACACACACACACACACACACACACACACTTAGGGACATATGCAAGCATACGTACATACATGCATTAACAGACATATAAGTGCACAACCAGACGTTTACATCAGTTATTACTTGTACTATTATTATATCAACAACAACAACCACTACTACTACTACTACTACTACTACTACAACAACAACAACTACTAATACTATTACTTCTACTACGACTACGACTACTACTACTACTACTACTACTACTACTACTACTACTACTACTACTACTACTACTAACGCTATTTCCAGCCACACATGCATTTAGGACCCTGAAAACACTCATTCATAGACACACACATATGGATACTCTCTCTCTCTCTCTCTCTCTCTCTCTCTCTCTCTCTCTCTCTCTCTCTCTCTCTCTCTCTCTCTCTCTCTCTCTCTCTCTCTCTCTCTCTCTCTGAACCACGTCACAACTCACCCACACCAGCAAGAGTACAACGCCCACGCCCGCACAACGCAGGGGTGAGAGGGACGGAGCGTAGATTAGAATCATGCCAACAGGTACACAGCGGGGGGGAGGGGAAGCAGGGGGAGGGAGATGCTGAGGGAATGGAGGGACTAGAGAGGGAGGAAGGGCAGGGGGGGTCAGCTTTATTATCCACCTGCACAGTCGTTAAAACTCCCCCAATTTCCTCTTGTTGGTAATAATTCAATATCTGAACCACTAATTTCGAGCCAAGGGAAGCGTCATTGTGTGTGTGTGTGTGTGTGTGTGTGTGTGTGTGTGTGTGTGTGTGTGGTGTGTGTGTGTGTGTGTTTATATTTATTTTCTCGTATGCAAAGAACGACGAGTGAAAATTTGGGGTTATTGAAATAATTCCTGTTACTACGTGTTATTCTTTTTTTTTGGGGGGGGTCTCCTTTTTGGCTGCTTCTGATGCTGATGTTGTTGATGATGATGACAATGTGTTCAAACTCTCCTCAAGTCTCAACTCTAAAAAAGAAAAAGAAAAAAAAAGAGAAAAAAAAAAGCATGATAAGTTTACAAGAGGAAGGATTAACGTAGAGAGGGAGGGAGGCAGACACTTGTAGTACCGTGCTTTGAAGTGGAGGGCCAGCTAGAGTTAGGGTGCGCTGTGCAGGAGGAAGGGATAGCCAGTGAGTGAGTGAGTGAGTCTGCCCCTCTCGCACGCACTCAACCACACACACACACACACACCGTCACTCAGGCAGGCAGGGAAATCCGTCACTTTGCTTGTGTTGATTATTTCATCATTACACTGACTAACACTCGATCACTGAGTTACACGGAACACACACACACACACACACACACACACACACACACACACACACACACACACACACACACACACACACACACACACACACACACAGACGAAGGCAGATCCCGTTAGTTGACTTAGACCATCACCAGTCACTCCTCATTCCTCACTCCCTCAAAGTCACACCTGCAAACGAGTGAACGTGAATGCACACCATGAGTTGTTTGGGGGGAACACTATCTCCTCACGTAATAACAGGTGTGTAAGGGCAGAGTCACCTGTTAATGAGGAGGTGAGGGGATTGAGGAGGAAAAAAGTCAGATAGAGAGGCTAGGCAGGGAGGCAGGGAGGGAGGGAGGAGGAAGGGGGAAGAGATGGGCAGCCTCACCCATGTACAGGAAATTATGTTTGGGACACGTGATGTACAGTAGCTAATAGGAAAATGGTAATAATAACGGACAGGGACGTGCTGTGAAAGGGAGATGCGACGCCTAAGTGAAAAAAGATGAGGGAAAAGAGAGAGAGAGAGAGAGAGAGAGAGAGAGAGAGAGAGAGAGAGAGAGAGAGAGAGAGAGAGAGAGAGAGAGAGAGAGAGAGAGAGAGAGAGGGAGAGAGAAAAAAGGAGAGTAACAAAGAAGTACGAAAAAAGAAGGCAGAGTAACTGACTGAAAGAGAGAGAGAGAAGGAATGACAAAGAAAAGAAAATAGGATGACAGAGAGAAGGACAAAGGAAGAGGAAGAGGAGAGACAACTCGAGAAAGCTACGGACAAAGAGAGAAAGCGAGAGCGAGAGAGAGAGAGAGAGAGAGAGAGAGAGAGAGAGAGAGAGAGAGAGAGAGAGAGAGAGAGAGAGAAAGGAAGGAAAGGGAGTAGAGAGGAGTAGAGTGGAGAGAGAAAAGGTGACGTCAGGCTCTGAGGTGTAGGCGGGGAGGAAGGCAGACCCGGTCGGGAGGTGAGCTTACCTGTGTTAATAAGGCAGCTCATACCTGCCGCCAGTCTGTCTGCCCAGCCTCTGCCTCCTCCTGCAAGACGCTCAACTCTAAGGGATTTTTGTTACTGTTTGTTTATCTGTTTGTCGTGTCTATCCCTCAGTGTTAATCTTGCAGTCTGATGATCTGTGTGTGTGTGTGTGTGTGTGTGTGTGTGTGTGTGTGTGTGTGTATTGTTGCATGTTTCCTTCCAGTAGAGAGAGAGAGAGAGAGAGAGAGAGAGAGAGAGAGAGAGAGAGAGAGAGAGAGAGAGAGAGAGAGAGAGAGAGAGAGACAGACAGAGCAGGCGCGTTTTCTGTCCGTTTTGTTCATTGCTTCGTCAGTTCATTGATTTGTTTATTTTGTTATTGCATTGTTTTTTTGTTAACCACTTAAATCTCTCTCTCTCTCTCTCTCTCTCTCTCTCTCTCTCTCTCTCTCTCTCTCTCTCTCTCTCTCTCTCTCTCTCCCCCCATCTACCTATTTCTGGATGAATTGAAGAAACGACCTTGTCTCACTAGACCTGTGTGTGTGTGTGTGTGGTGTGTGTGTGTGTGTGTGTGTGTGTGTGTGTGTGTGTGTGTGTGTGTGTGTACGCGCGATATCTTACAACTTCCCTCTTGGCCTGAGTCATGTTGGGGGTCTCTCTCTCTCTCTCTCTCTCTCTCTCTCTCTCTCTCTCTCTCTCTCTCTCTCTCTCTCTCTCTCTCTCTCTCTCTCTCTCTCTCTCTCTCCGGTGATGGTCTTGTAATGTCACTCTCAGATCTTATTCTTGCTAAAATAACAGAAGAAAAGTAGAAAACAAAAAACAGTCGCGATGATATAATAGTGTGTGTGTGTGTGTGTGTGTGTGTGTGTGTGTGTGTGTGTGTGTGTGTGTGTGTGTGTGTGTGTGTGTGTGTGTGTGTGTAGTATACACGAGACAGATTCTGGGAAAGCTGTGAATCACACCAGTCGCTACACCCCCCCACCCCCATCCTTCCCTCCCTCCCTCCCTCCCTCTTCCTTCCTTACGCACACACACGCACAAGTATACTCCTGCTCTTCTACACACACACAACACACACACACACACACACACACACACACACACACACACACACACACACACACACACACACACACACACACACACATATTAACACACGTCAATCATGTGAAAATAGTTGTTGAATATTACAAAGCTTTGCAAACTACACACACACACACACACACACACACACACACACACACACACACACACACACACACACACACACACACACACACACACACACACACACACACACACACACACCGATGTAAACAGACACACGTGGATGCAAGTCGTTCAGGAGGAGGAGGAAGGAAGGAGGGGCAGGAGTTGGGTTGATTGATCTGCACCTAAATTATTGAAGTCGAGTCAGTGTGTGTGTGTGTGTGGTGTGTGTGTGTGCGTGTGCGTGTGTATGTGTCCTTGAGGTTTGTTTACCACCCACATTCCAGTCGTGTTGTGCCGGTGGAAATATTTATTACCATCACCACTTTTCCAAACAAGACAAGACAAGACAAGACGTTCACCTGCTTGTATGTAGGAAGTGTGTCGGCGGAAGGTTGTTATTTCACCTGTGTGGCTACTTACGTTTATTCGTGTGTCTATTTGTTTATTCATGTAGTTATCTATTTATCATATTAGCGTCAATTTATTATTTGTTTTAGGAGTATCCCATATCGGTGGTAGTTTATTGAATAAGTCACTCTCTCTCTCTCTCTCTCTCTCTCTCTCTCTCTCTCTCTCTCTCTCTCTCTCTCTCTCTCTCTCTCTCTCTCTCTCTCTCTCTCCTTATCTATCTATCTCGTTCTCACCATGTGCGTCTCTTCCCTGCAGGGTGGGCGCGCCTACTACTACTGTTCCTACTAGTGGTGAGCCCCGCCTCTGCCGGGCCTGTGAGGGAAAGGACCCACCGCCCCACCACACACACGCGACACACAAGCCTCGAGTGGCAGATCACACAGCAGAGACTCAGGAGATCCGAGCCACGCCATCACTCAAGCAGCAGCAGCAGTAGCAGTAGAGGAGGAAGCAGCAGGTACAGCAGCATGAGTGACCGAGTAGACGACGCGGGCAGCAGCAGGAGCCGTAGGATGACCTCGGTTCACTGGTCGCAGCCATGCACAGGGCTGCTGAGGAACCCCAACAATACCCAACGGGACCTGAGCGGGCACATCCTGCACGAGCTGTCCACAGCCCACAGCTTCTTGATCGACTTCAGGATGAGATATGTGAGTATGATGACCCCTGACCTTCCATCCTCCACCCCTGCATGCCCTCCTCTTCTTCCTCTTCATCTGTCGCTTTTGTTCTGATGTGAGTTTAATTTTTCTGCTTCAGCAATCTGGTTATCCGTCCTCTTCTCCTTGTAGTATTTGCTCTTGATTGTTTTGCTGTTTCATTCCTTCTCCACTCTCTCTCCCCTCCTCTATTTCCTTCTGGTTTTCCTCCTTTTCTTTTTCTGTTTCCCCTACTCGTCACGGTCAGTAGGTGTTGCCTTGAATCACCTGTGTGTACCCCTCGCTTGATTGTAACTTTCCCACGTCCACACCCGCCTCTGCCCACACACGCGTCCCAGCCATCCTCTCGCCTCGCCCACACACACACCACTCGGCCAGCCAGGCTTCCTCACACCACCACACAGGCCGGAGAGTCTTTCTCTGAGACTCCCAAGACTACAATGCTTGTTTCTTGTCCTCTCCATCTCGTCCCCCTTCCCTTCCTGCTGTCGTTCTATTCACTGTTCCCTGTGTCGGTCCACTCCTCCGTCTTCCAATGTTCTCCCCGCATCCCCCCTCGAGCGGACCAGCATTTCAGTGTGCTGAGATCATGAGTCCAGCCAGTAACGCGGCGCGATAAGATAGAGGCTGCATACCCGGCGTGCCACTATGACATCAGTGACGAGCTAATCACTCCTTATGGTGTAACACAGTCCGCCAGAATGACTCTGTCCTTGTGCCGACCACATATTTCTTCGTTTCTCACAATGTTTGCAAACTTTTTTTTTTATCTCCTCCTCCTCCTCCTCCTCCTCCTCCTCCTCCTCCTCCTCCTCCTCCTCCTCTTGTTATTATTCACTTCCCTTAGTCCTCTGCCTCGCTTCATCCTCTCTCAATGCCGGAAAGTCGAGGCAGCAAGAGATTTATCTGCACATCAGCTGAAGTGAAATTCCCGCCAACTTGTTTATCCACACGCCTGAGCTCGATTAGTCGTTTGGTTTTACCTTGTTTTTTTTCTCTTGTTCATGCATGAATATTTTTAATCTGTAGCTGACCTCCTTATGGCTCGACAGGCCTCGTATGCACCTTCCTACGGCTCAGAAGACTGAAGCACCGGCGTGATATTTGCATCCGCTCACTCGTCTTTCATAACAGGTCCTGATATCCCTAGTTTCCGCCGCTTCCTGCTTCTAGGTTCACTGCCTCAATGATCTTCCTGAATTTATACTTATATATTTATAGAGTCTGACCCCAAACTCATAAGTCTACACAATATGAGTCACTATGTAAAGAGAGAGAAAAG
>JAPQNM010000013.1:30734761-30749761 GCA_029783475.1 Metacarcinus magister | reverse complement strand
ATACACACTTTACACAAGGAAATGCCTTCACTCGGACCACGGAAGGATGCTACGGACGTCAATCGGTTTGGTCAGTGTTCCGAGGACAAACACACGCTGAGGTAATGCGGTAATGGGGTCGTATAATGACGGGGTGTAATGTTTACCTATAAAATGCACCAGTATTTCCGGAGGCCGAGAAAGAGACTGAAAAAGAGAAAGAGAGAGGGAGTAAGAGAGAATCCGTGAGTGACGTCACCAAACGGATGGGCGTTGGACTTGTGGAGTGACGCTTTTGGAACACCGCGGAACAGAGCCGAATATTCCGCGGCCCTGCGTCACTGGGGGGCAGGGTGTGGGGGGTATAGGTGAGTAATACAACCAGGGGCCGAGAAATGGTTTTATGTTTCCCAGAATCGGTGTAGGAGCTCCCTGGGGATGTTTTGAGGCTGCGGTGGAGTCTGGCGCGGTGGTGAGGGCAAGGGTGGGGCGGCAGCGACCGTGGCAGCGTGACGGGACACTTCCCTGCATGACACACAGAACGCTTTGCTCATTCAAGATATAAGATTTTTTTCTTCATCTTCATCCCGGTTTTCTGGCAAAGTCTTGGAGTGGGAGACGTAACACAACTTTTCCCGTTCGTCTGCTGGAAATGTTAGAAGGCTGTTGTGAGTGTGGTTGTTAGGAGGCTGCTGTGAGTGTGGTTGTTATGGCATAGGAGGTGACCAAGCGAGAACGTGAAGAGGTGAGTCAGGAAAGGTTGCGGTCAAACACTGGAAGCTCGTTCACAGGACCTGTACCTGTCGTTTACCTGGTGTGCTACCGTGTTGAGGACTCGTTTCTGGTCATGGTGGTGACGGTGCTGACAACCATTACTGGGGAACTCCTTTCAAGCCAAATTTCTTGCTGCACTCCCCTTTGCTCTTCCTTTTGGTCCTGGAATTACTGTTTCAAACACAAACTTTTATAACACGATAGATACCATGGATTTGGGTTTCTGAACATTTCTTTTTTTCATACTTTTAAAGATTTTATTTTTCTATGAGTCTTTTCTTTACCTTTTATCTCCCTTGCTCTTTGTTTTTTTTTCTCTCTCTGTCTCTACTCAGTTATTTCCCCTCGTTATCTATTTTCATATCTATTATTTTCTCCCCCTCTAATCGTTTAGCTTCAAGTTCCTCTTCCTCTTTCCATCCCACCCTCAACATACCTCCCTTTTGTCCTTCCCTCTCTCTCTGCTTCCCCATTCCCTCTCCAATCCCCTTTCCCCTTCCCCACCTCTCCCTGTGTCACGGCCCACTTGCCATCCTGTGTAGGGAATCCCAACCGAAGCCAAGATTGGTACGTGCCTGCATCTCTCTCTCTCTCTCTCTCTCTCTCTCTCTCTCTCTCTCTCTCTCTCTCTCTCTCTCTCTCTCTCTCTCTCTCTCTCTCTCTCTCTCTCCCTCTCCCCCTTCTCTGCCCTTCGTTCTTGTTTACATCTTATGTTCCGTCTTTGGCTGTCTCAATCTCGCCTTCCCATGCAACCCACAACGCTTGTTTGCAATATTTATTCCTCCTTCCATTTTCTGTTTGCATTTTCTTTTTTATTTCACATGACGTAGTGACATATTCGTCCTCCCTTCCTTCCTCTCTCTCTCTCTCTCTCTCTCTCTCTCTCTCTCTCTCTCTCTCTCTCTCTCTCTCTCTCTCTCTCTCTCGTCCTCCCCGTGACCTCCGCGTGTTCCTGGCGTGGGCGTGAGGGCGTGTGGGCGTGGATCTTGTGAGTCGTGTGTATGGGCGTGGGAGGGACTGACAGCCAGAGCAGCACCGGAAGTACCTCGCACGGGCGGGGAATTTCCGAGCTGTCTATACGTAGGGCTGCTGATGCTGGTGGTGGTGGTGGTGGTGGTGGTGGTTTGACTGCTGCATTGCTATCACTGTTTATCTGTGTCCGTCTGTTGATCCGCCTTTCTCTCTTTTTATCTTCTCTCTTTTTCGTCTCTTTTTCTGCTCTTTTTTTCTGCTCTCTTTCTTTCTTTTTTTTCTTCTCTCTCTCTCTCTCTCTCTCTCTCTCTCTCTCTCTCTCTCTCTCTCTCTCTCTCTCTCTCTCTCTCTCTCTCTCTCTCTCTCTCTCTCTCTCTCTCTCTCTCAGCCGCAATTGGTCGATTTAATCAAAACACCAACAACGACATCAACGTAGTCTGTGGTTTACAATTGGCGAGGGCGTTTTGGTAAACATATTAAGGAGAGTGCACTGTAACGAGGTCACCTATAACACATTTCCCGTCATTAGTCACTTTAGCGAGCTAGAACCAATTCTTCCTTTTTTAATTAACTTGTTTTGAAATTCCCTTCTCTAACCCCCACCACCCACCATCCCCGCCACCAGAAGAAGAAAGAAGCTGGTTCAGAGAAATATAGAAAGACGCGTTTTGTTCCTTGTCCATAAATTAATCTAGTATGTCACGTTTTTAGTATGCGTCTTTTGTAAGTTACCTAATGTATGCACAACAAAAAGTGTGATAATTGTGTACTGTGTGTGTGTGTGGTGTGTGTGTGTGTGTGTGTGTTGTTGATATGTGATGCCGTTGACGTCAGTAAGGATAGCGGTGACCCCTCTTTTCCCCTCCCCACCTCACCCCACTCCTCTCCCCTCCCCTCCCCTCACCGCCTCCGTCCCTCACACCTCTAGAATGCTGGGTATGTCTGATAAGATAATTAAAGGTTTGTGGATAAGGGGAGGGCAGGGCAGTCACGTCAGAACGGGTGAAATGTTGCTCACACACACACACACACACACACACACACACACACACACACACACACACACACACACACACACACACACACACACACACACACACACACACACGCATTATATCCTCGCCAACAAAAACACAATACAAAACACATTATTTATTTACTCTCATCACTGTTTTCCTCCTTTTCAACCTCCTTCTCTTCTTCCTCCATCTGCATGCTCCTCCTCCTCCTCCTCCTCCTCCTCCTCCTCCTCCTCCTCTACCGCCTACTTGATGTGGCAGAAATCACTCTTGGGCAGTTTCCCTCCTTATTTAGTAAGATAGAACAGCTTTTTGTGCTTTGGTCATTCTCTCTCTCTCTCTCTCTCTCTCTCTCTCTCTCTCTCTCTCTCTCTCTCTCTCTCTCTCTCTCTCTCTCTCTCTCTCTCTCTCTCTCTCTCTCTCTTTCTCTCTTTCTCTTTCTCCAACCTGGTGTAAAGCAAGCACACACACACACACACACACACACACACACACACACACACACACACACACACACACACACACACACACACACCATCACCACCGCCACGATATTCGTCGAAACAAAAGGAGAAAAAAGCAGAAATAGAAAAAGAAATTAAGAGAAGGAAGTGGAGGAGGAGTACAGCTAAAGAAGCATTGAAATCCCTTGTCTGTTTCAAAATAATGCAGTCAAATGTAATACTGGGATTAGGAGGAAAATGTTGGATTCGTAACTGTAGTTATTAGAGTATGAAGTGTTATGTGTGTGTGTGTGTGTGTGTATGTGTATGTGTATGTGAGTGAGTAAGTGTGTGTGGCAAGAGAGAGAGAGAGAGAGAGAGAGAGAGAGAGAGAGAGAGAGAGAGAGAGAGAGAGAGAAGGATGACGGTCAGATTGGCAATGTTTGTCATCGCGCACCCTTAGTCACGCCCCCGGTGCAGTATGGCCTCCGCTCACTTCTTCTTGACCTCTGCTAGCGTGTGGGCAGCACTGCACGCCCCTGGAGCTTCGTGACCAAAGATCTGCCATATGGCATGATTAGTTTGCCCAGAGCACCTGCCGTAACGCCCTGCCGCCACCCTCCCTCCTAACCTAGTCCCATCCTCACTTCTTTACGTGTAGTTGATTACAGAGGAAGATAGGAAGAATTGGTACTAGAAGACATATTGGTATATAACAAGGGTATCTGCTCACCTAAATATTATTACCAATGAACTATATGTGGGAGAACAGGATTGGAAAGAACAAGTCTCCTCCTCACCTATCTATTTCTCCAGCAGCGTGCCGGCAGAAAATAGTTAAAAGTGAACGTTACGTACCTTATAGGAAAAAACTAGGACATGGACATTTTTTATAGTAAAGAATGATAATAAAGGAAAGTACTATGATACTGTTGGTGCATTTTAAAGGGGGGGGGGAAGGAGGGAGGAGTGTGTGGTGAATAACTGAAGTCGATATAATAAGATTTTTTCTTCTCTATATCTGACTTTTTTGTCTCTTTCTTTCTCTCTCTTTCATCCCTTATCCTTTCATCCTTTATCCAAATCTCTTCGTTAAGGTAGAGATTGGAGGAAGAGGGAGGGAGGGAAGGAGGAAGGGAGACAGAGCCATTCGTCGGCCTGTCGTTGCTATGAGGCCCCGTGGCGTGTCGTCTGGCGTGTGACCCACCTGCCGCCACAGTGTCTTCCCTTCAGGCAGCACAGCCCGCCCCGCCCCGCCCCGCCCCGCCCCACCTGACCCCACCCCGCCCACCTCACCTCACCCCATCAACTCTGCCCCACTGCCCCTTCCGCTCCTCCCCATCATTCCCCACCGACCCTCCCCATCTCTGCCCCGTCCCGCCCCGCCCCGTCCACAGCGTCTTTCCCGGATCAGTCGTGTTATGTTATTGGCTGCTAGGACTTAGTAACTTTTATTTTCTATTGAGATCTCGAAAAAAAATCTGGACCTTGATTTGCTGATGTGCAATCGTATGTGTGCTTCTAATCATTCCCGTTTTCAATCTCTTTATAGTTTCCAACCTAGCTGTTAGTGGTATTTCTTTGTCTTTTTCTTTACATTTTCCACTTAAACGCTATGTGTGTTTGAATGTATCTTTTGTATGTGCGTATGTTTTCTTTATGTTTTCTAAGCTGCTCAGTACATTCCCGTGCTTGTTGTTATGGTAGATTAACATGAAAGGGTTAATTGTGTTTGAATATGTTGTAATAGCTACTGACCGCCATACTTAGCGAGTCATTTCTTTAATCCTACACGAATGACTCTTTTTTTCACATCTCGCATCTCAGACGAGGATATCATGCTAAGCCGGTATTATGTAGGGAGCGTTCCTTTGAACAAATAGCCTTCCTTGTGCAGACTCTATTTTCTTTAACGCCAGCAAAACTATCAAAATGCAGACCACGCACGCACCCAATGACGAATTCGCCATAACTACGTGAGTGCAGTGGAAAGGTGCCGTTACAAAGACTAAACATAACATCATGGACCTTTTCGAATTCATACTTTCCCTCATTAAAATGCCTCGCTATTTAGCCACGCACGCACAATGGTTCCGTATGGTTCTGGCTGCGATGGCAACTCGCGGCCTTGTGGATGTATGGTAGTGCATCCCTGCTCTCAGAATGTAAACAATGCCCAATCTCAACTTGCACTAAGTAATGGCTTTACTTTTTTTATTTTCATATGCATAACATCAGTATATATATATATATATATATATATATATATATATATATATATATATATATATATATATATATATATTAATTTTGTTTACAGTAATTTCTATTTTCATTATTTAATTAGTTAATATTTTGGCATAAGCAAAAATAGTTTCTTTCGGCAAAAATTTGTCAAACATTGTTGACGGAAGCGCAGTTTGTCCTATGAAATGTTCACTGTGTAATGCTGGCTTAAGAGTCCTTACTAGACCAACCTGTTGCCTCACTAACGTGCCTCTCTTTCTTCCACAGGCGCAGTCAGCGATGGACTCCACAAGGGATAATCCGTGGGACGCACTTGTAGAGAAATACGAGACCATTAAATTGCCGTTCCTGGTCGCCGCTCCGCCTGAAAACCCAGGCGACTTCAACTCCCAGCTGCTGCACGCCTACGAAAAGATGCAGCGGCTGGCAGTGGGCATCGAGCAGGTGACGCTAGACCGGGCGATCTACGAAGGTGATCTGCTGCCAGAGTTCCGCACTATAGAGACGCATATCGTCAAAATTCTGTGCCAGCTTCACTACGCCATGGTGCACCAGGAAGTGAAGCCCCCAGAGAACGTCACGAAGATGATCATGGGCGAGGAGTACCGAGACCTGGAAGGGAGCAGGGCCAGGATCACGAGGGACTCCGCCATCGTGCGGGAATACAACTCCGCCATCGATAACCTGAAAGACATCTTCGTCAAGTTTGAAAACCCGTGACTCCCCCTTTTTGCCCCTCCATTTTAAATCATTTGTCGTCCCTCTCCTCCTCCACCTTTTCCTCCTCCTTCACCCTCATCCCCCCACCCAACCCCTTCGCCAACAAGCGACCTCATACAATACTCGTCACGCCTCCGACTCACCCACCGCAGAAATCAAGAAACAAATGACGCGCGGTTGAGGTGACGGAGGTGTCCTGTCACAAGGAGGAATGAAAAATAAGTACCCAAGTGTTCCTGCAACAGAAGTAAAGTCAAATGAATCAAATCAACAAGATAAAACAAGATGGAACTAAACCTTGGACATTAGTGTCGTTCGTTTCTTTTATCCAGGCGTACAAGTCGTGTTCCAGTTGTTCACCATTCATACAGTATTGTCACTTGTCCCTGGAAGCCAAGGTCAGTCACCCATCACACCGGTGGAGTGACTCGTTCAGGCCGGCATAAGCAATTCAAAGAGCAAAACTACTTAAAAGAAAATGAAAGAGAAAAACACGACATCCAAGCTTCAGGTACTGCTTGTGATCGCCAAGTCCCGTGCGTTGTTTAGACAATAAGCAGTATAGTGGAAGAAAATGTTACTCGTTTCAATCAACTTTAACAAGAGTCATTCGTGTACTTATACTTTGTCGGTAATGATTCAAGAGAATAAACTGTGATATATTTATTCTGTAACTTATAGTATTTATTGTTTATTTTATTATGAGTTTTTTTATTGCTGTAATTGCTACTACTACTACTACTACTACTACTACTACTACTACTACTACTACTACTACTACTACTACTACTACTACTACTACTACTACTACTACTACTACTACTACTACAACTATTACTTCTACTATTACTATTACTACTGTCATTCGTGTCTTTGTCAATGAGCAGTTTGTTCCTACGAAGTGTTATAATATCCTCTTGCTCAAGCGTCGCCATCCTCCTGTCTCACTATTGGCTCTGACAACGTCTCCCGTGTTCTTATTGGCTGGCTGGTCCCTTCCATGTGTCCTGTATTATTTGTTATATTTGTGTTATCGCAGAGCTGTAGGTGAATGTTGTTGTCGTCGTTGTCTTAATTATGTTGTGTTAGATTGTTTATTATGTTTCTTTTTGTTTTGTAGGCTGACACTGCTCAGGCGCGGCCATTTCTGGACCACTGACTGTATACTTGCATATATATATATATATATATATATATATATATATATATATATATATATATATATATATATATATATATATATATATGGAAGGAAGCATTAGGGGACAAAGGGCAGTTGGTAAAAAGTTACCACGTCAGCGTCCCTCCCTCAGTATTTCTCACGTATAGGATTCTCATAAAGCGTTAAGAGCATGTGGGGACTGAATGCAATGTTCCTGCCACAAGACAGATCTGATAGTTACTATCTTTATCTTATGTCAAAAGTCTAAGGTTGATTGTTTGGCTGATTGCTCGATTGATGGATTCGTCGAGAGAGAGAGAGAGAGAGAGAGAGAGAGAGAGAGAGAGAGAGAGAGAGAGAGAGAGAGAGAGAGAGAGAGAGAGAGAGAGAGAGAGAGTGTGTGTGTGTGTTGACTGGTGATTCCCAGGGAAGAAGGTATATGGAGGCTCCTTATGTGGCGGCTCACATCGTTCTCTAATTGTTTTAAAACCATAAGTCAACGTCCGGCTCACATTGTTTAAATTTTGGAAGTTTTTTTTCCTTGAATATAATGGAAATTAAATAAATTATTGTAAGCTGAATTTGTTTTAAAAATTATCTTTGTAATAATATTGTATCAGTATCCCTTTGTGAGCACTGAGATGATCCCACCAGTATTGTCAAAACATATACCTGACATTCCAAGCCGTATGTGGAATTAATGTTTGAGTAAATCACATTAAGAATATAATTAACAAAACCGTATTGGCAATGATGGTGGTGGTGGTGGTGGAGGCAAGCAGTGGCCTCACACCCTCGCCCCTGCCCCACCCACTCTGCCGTGTGAGGCATGAGTGAACACCCGCCACGTGAGCACCTCCCCCTCCCTCTCCTTGCACCAGCTTCCATCACGGTGCGAATGACTCAAACGCTGGACTCACTGAGGACGGACTGGGCAGGAATTTGTTTTCCTTGTGAACACATCGATGGTAAAAGCATCACACACACACAAACACACACACACGCACACACACACACACACACACACACACACACACACACACACACACACACACACACACACACACACACACACACACACACACACACACACCTTATGACTTAGATCTGTTTATCTTTGGTTCCCTTATTCCTGATATCCTCCCCTTCTTCCTTCCGCCTCCCAGCATCCCCAAAGTCCAAAGTCTGCCCCTCCCCCCCTCTAGACACTCAACAGTGGAGCAGCAGCCTTCGTAGCTCTTGTGTTGTAGATTTTTTATACCTATATTTATTGTTTGTATATTTTAAATAAATTAAATGTCCATATATATGTTACATGGTTTTGATATCCCTGTCATGTCTGGAGTCACTTGGTAAAAGGTTGAAAGTCTGAGTCATGACCTGTTTTGTTGTTTTCCTGTCAGGTTCGTGTATTTTATAACTGAAGCTAATTCGTTTTAGTCACTGTAATTTACATTTATCAGTATGAACCTCGGGATGAAGGTTCATCACACAGCTGCCCCTGAAAATCAGCGCAGCGCAGCACACTGATGCCGCATCAGTTCACACAGTTTGACCGCGAATATAAATACTACCGCCTGGCACCAGAGAAAGCAACAGCGAGCCTTACGAAGCATTGCTACAAGGGTCATTCCTCTCTGGCGCACGCTGCCGACTTCCTGAGCAAGGCAAACCCTGTAATCATCGCTATATATCATTCGTGCAGCGAGTAAAGGGGCGCCACTACGCTCCCGTGCACCTCTTTGTCCCACTTTACGGAAATTTACCTAAAATCACATTTTTGTTCGATTGAGACATTGGCCAGCAATGTTCACTAAACACGGTCCTGTCTTCCCTGTTGCACTCTCTTGTCCCTACATCTGCTTTGCGCCTTATGACCGTGTTGTGGGTCCTTAACATGAATCAAACGATCCATCAATCTTGATGTCATCAGAGGCTCCTCCAGGTCTCGCCGCTATCATGCTTACAAACCGATGAAATCAATTATGTATGTCACCACTTGACAGCTAGCAGTACAGGTCGCCGTGCGTTTCAGTGGGAGGTGTTTAGAGGGACGGCCCATGAACATTGCTGATTCATTCCCCCCAAAACGTGGCTCCTCCGCCAGGTGTTCCCTTCACAACAGTCCTGCTGCACGCCGCTCCACCTCACCATAGGATACGACAGAGCACGATTATGTACTGGTGTGTTAGTATTGGGCCATGGTCGTCCTATGCGCGCGTGCACCACCACACACACATCCACAGGCACACACACACACACACACACACACACACACACACACACACACACACACACACACACACACACACACACACACAGTCACACAGATACACACTTACACACACACACACACACACACACACACACACACACACACACACACACACACACACACACACACACACACACACACACACACACACACACAGTCACATACACACACATACATACTCACGCACATACACACAAACAAACAAACAAACAAACACACAGGTGCAGTTGGTCAGCGGGTGCAGTAGCCCGTCACTGGTATGCAGCAGCAGCAACAGCAACAGCGACGGCAGAACAACAGTGTGAGGGCAGAGTTGAGACGCAGCGAATACTGTCACTTTTATATCCACACGAAGCTTTACTTTCATATGTAGAGAGTGTTTCCAGGTTTGAGGAAGAGGGAGAGGGGAAAAAAAGGGTGGACACAATGACCTCCACAGCGTTGGGACGGTCCCGAGGTGGCTGTGTCGTCCGTGCCATCTCCCTGACCCTGCCTGCCACCCCGTCACCCCCCCCCACCCCCCTCCCTCTCACACTCGGCCGCACAAAGCCTTCAAAAGGGTTCTCGAGAGACTCTTCTGATTAGGATTCTGTGAGGGAATGTAAGAGTGTGTTGCTGTTCTTAATGGCCGTGCGCATTAAAACGTCATTTGTTCTATTTAAACATGCATTATATACATATTTTTTTTTAAGTTTTCTTCTAAAAAGCTACTCACGAAATTCATTTCATTTTCTTGTTATAGAGTAATTTATGTTTGTGTAAGTCTTAGTCACTCCTATGTCTTGTTATCAATTTGTTTATATTTGTGAATTTCAGGTGATCTGCATAATCAAACTCTTTGTCCGCTGACTCTGTGCTATAACAAGACAAGAGATGACGATCACAACAGCCAGTCATTCCTTAGTACGCCCCCAAGAATTTGTTTCTCTAGGTCCAGCACCGAGTCATTTGTTCAGGGGGCCAGTACAACCCCCAGAGCCGTGACCTGTTTCTTAGGCACACAGAAACGTTGTTGTGTTCAGAGAAACTGAGTAAGACTGTGCGATACTTAATTTGTATAATAATATATCCGAGAATTGTGTTTGTAGCCCGGGAGTCGGGCGCCGCCACCTTCCTGTACAGGAGTGGACTCTTCGAAAAGAGGCTAGGATATAAGTGCCATCCATCATTTTACCAGAATTGTTATCATCATCAGTGAATAATTATGCTGAAACAATTTACATCGAATCGTGTAAATGAGAAAGGACGAAAACATGATAATCAGTCACGCTGGGAGTCGTGCATGTCGTGATGTCCCTAAAACCTTTATATATTGAACGCAGTCGTGAAACTAGAACTGATATTGATACGTATGTGAGGAAAATATAACTAAGGAAACCGCACCCTTTGAGTTTAGAGGAAATTGTGACGTTATCAACAACTCACCATTGTAGCTTGAAAGGGGCGAAGGTCATGTGGTCGCCGCGGCCGCTCAAGAAAAAAAGATATTATACGGAAAAAAATGCGTAAAATTCTTTACCTTCCCAGGGAGCCACAAATACATGGGCATGCTGGAGGAGATCGAGGTGTGTTTTGGGGGAGAAAAGATGCAGTGTGTAGTGTGTGTGTGTGTGTGTGTGTGTGTGTGTGTGGTGTGTCCACACACAGGGTGATGTGATGCGTCTAGTGCAACAGCATGTCAGTATTAAGTCTTTGCTTGCTTGCTTGCAAACTCTAGCTTTCAGTTGTTGCCGCTGGTTGGCCCTTGTGGTGAAAAGAGAAGCCAAGCTCGTAAGTCTTCTCTTGCCAGTACATAGCCTCTCCATCACCAAGATTCCTGTTGTGCCTCCTCGTGGCCACACACGGTAACTGGGTGTCTTGCGACCCCAGGCTGAACCAACAGGGGATCTTGGAGCAGCAGTGGGCCCCAGAGGTATGACGTGCAGGACCATCATTGTTATGGACATGTCCTGCCGCCTGCTAACCACTGCACTCACTGTAGTGTGAGTTAGTCCTAAAAAAAAAATGCTTGTATTGCACATCATGAGAAGGAAGTAGGTCCTGGGGCACGCATAGGCGGGCTTCATGAGATTGATATTCCAGCATCTTATTGATCATGTAACTGTAAGAAGAATAGGTTGAAAACGAGTCCATCATACACAGGGAATGAGAGTAGCTGACTGCTGGTTTGATCACAAGCTGGTAAGAGATGGTATAATGGGCCGAATCAGTGTTAAGAGTCATAGGTCTTCGTCTTCAGCACAAATTGGAGTCAGACAAGGAATAGTCATGGCATCAGTTCTTTTTGAAAATCAAATGGTGTTACTAAACCTTCATAATGTCTTCTAGGATTCAGATCAAAATTATAGTTTCTAACGAATAAATAGATTGGTGGTGAAATATATATTGTATGTGTGAAGTGGCAAGTTGTCTTGCCTGCTACCCCTCCTCTCCCTTCCTCTCTTCCTTCCTCTTCCCTGCTCCTCCCCTCCTCCACGCAGTTACCAAGTGGGTTGTGGGGGGAGGGAGTCAGCTGTTTCACTCAGTCACTCACTCGCTCATTACGTGTTGTTCAGACGTTCGAAGCACCAGGCAGCCGTCTCGTACCAACCTTTCAGCCTTCCTCTGCCTTACTTCACGAGTCAGTAGTAATAGGATTTGGCGTTTTGGCGTATCAATAATTATCAACTCTGGTTATATTTGGTGATTAAAACCATAATTATAATGAGACGAATGGCTTGGTAAGGAAAAGGTGATCGCTCACTAGCATATCCGACTCAGGCTAGCAAACATGACTAACAGTGTTGCTATATAACTAATAAAACTAATAATTATTAAAACATCGTAAAGCAAGGAATTATTACATAACTTGTTGTACTACATGCATTCATAACAGCTTGGCGTTAAAAAAATATTAATACAAGTTAGATTACATTATTAATTTCAAGGAATAACATAACCTAACATTCACTATCTGGCAAGACCTAGTATTACACCCTTGGCTAGCTAGCCTTGAGGTCTCGAGAAGCCAGCGGGACATCGGGGAGGGTAGAGAAGCCGGTGTGTTTATACTTAAATCCATCTGAACACTGCAAACCAAAGCCACACCTCCTCTCACCTCACCTCGCCCATCCATCGCGCGTTCATGTATATTTTGTAGTGTTAATACCGTGTGTTAAGAAGAGGATTATCGCCTATTACCTGTTACCAATTACCTGTTACCAGCGCTGCTATGTAAGTGTTGATACGTAGTTACAATGTTAGTTATCTATACCTGTAGAAAGAGAGGTAGGAGGTAGAAAGGGATGTAGGAGGTAGGTCACGGTGTCTCCTGTGGAAGATAAATATATGTGCGACCAGTATTAAGCGAGGTACAGGTTTTTCACAAATAACTTTAAATTTTACATAATAATAATGTTTTTAATATGTAATAACCATCTAAGGGTTGATGCCTACGATCCCTGAAAGTTTTATTCCGATCCCTCCATTGGTCTAGGAGGAGATAGAAGACAGACAGACACACACATACATACAGGCACACAGACAAATTTTGGATGGGGTCGTTTTGAAACTTCAAAACTGGTCGCTTCGCTCGCAGTTTGAAATAAGAATGATAGGCCATATAATGTTTTGTGCAGCAGCGGCATAAGAACTAGGTGTGTGGTTAGCAATATTGGTGAAAAGCTCGTATTTACTATCTCTTCTCTTTAGCATTGGAATACATTTGTGTAATCCGTGCATGTATATTTTTTTTTACAGGCAGGGATTACAAGTGATTCAGCCGTTGTGTTTTGTCTGCTTGTGTCAAATGGTCTAAATTACTTAACTATATTACAAAATTTGCGTCCAGGGCGTCACGCATAACGCCGCGATAACATTAAGATATGAATGAAGAATGAGCCTCAAGTCATATGATGTAGGAGTGTGTGTACTCGTCAAGAATGAGAGGGAAGGAACGTGATTCACGATGAACCAAGCGCGTCGGTCGCTGGCTGCCAGGCTTTTAGAAACTAATGTTTCACCTCAATGTAGTGAGTATGGCAGCCTGGACAACACTTTGACTGTGTATAAGGAGTGAGGTGGATAACCTGTCACAGGCAACAAAGTGAAAGAAACGCAGGTAATCACGGTGTTTAAGGACAACATGGAATGCGTCCTCACCTAACACTATCACATTAGGAAGTGGCAGCCTTGGGGACGAAACCAAGTTGTTTGCATTGAAAGAGAAGTTTTGTAATTTAATCTATTAGTTTATTAGCATATTTGTTCATTTATGTTTTTTCATTGATGTTCACCCATCATGCAGAGTGTTTTCCTGGAGAGCCTAGACACCTCGTTAGGTTGGTTGGCAGTAGCAATCCTCGTGACGTGTGTCGGGGATGTCCACGAGATGACTCACCATCCTTCCTCCCCATTTCGAACTCACTTAGTAAAACATTCACATCATTTTAAACAACAGTCATGGAAGGAGCTGTAAATTAACAATGACCACGCATTCAAGGCTTTTTTTCTGATCTAGACACTGACAAAACCAAGTAAGGCCAACTGGGAACTCACTTTGAAAGGATGTTGTTACCTAACATATCACTGACCTTGTTGACATGCTACGTTTGTGTGTGTGTGGGTGCGTGTGCGTGTACGTGCGTGCATGCGTGTGTGTGTGTGTGTGTGTGTGTGTGTGTATGTGTATGTGTATGTGTGTGTGTGTGTGTGTGTGTGTGTGTGTGTGTGTGTGTGTGTGTGTGTGTGTGTGTGTGTGTGTGTGTGTGTGTGTGTGCACTTATTAGTTATGTTTATCTAGTCGGAATATAAAGGATTAAAGCAAAGTTCTGGTTGCTCTATTTCCATATTCAGTGTCTTCTCTCTTACTTTTCATCGACGTTCCTTTGTTCTCGTACCATCACTGAACAACAGATCCTCTCTATCTACCCGTGTCAGTCCCTTAGAGCTATGACTAAAATCTCTCTCTCTCTCTCTCTCTCTCTCTCTCTCTCTCTCTCTCTCTCTCTCTCTCTCTCTCTCTCTCTCTCTCTCTCTCTCTCTCTCTCTCTCTCTCTCGCTCTCGCTCTCGCTCTCGCTCTCTCTTTGCATATTATCGATACCTCAAGCCTTTCCAGTCTCTCCTTCACAAGAAATCTCATACTTGGAGCACTACAAAAGATCACAATTATACCTACTCTAGATTAAGTACTACATATTCCTGTGTGTGTGTGTGTGTGTGTGTGTGTGTGTGTGTGTGTGTGTGTGTGTGTGTGTGTGTGTGTGTGTGTGTGTGTGTGTGTGTGTGTGTGTGTGTGTGTGTGTGTGTGTGTGTGTGTGTGTGAATGCCTCCCTCCCTCCCTGGGGCGTCTCATACTCTCCTCGGTGGGTAGGGTCATCAGTATTTGTGTATTTTCAAGGAAATTTTCTGACGTCATTTTAAAACGTCAG
>JAPQNM010000013.1:30710277-30714661 GCA_029783475.1 Metacarcinus magister | reverse complement strand
ACTCACTCACTCTACTCACTCACTTCACTCACCTCAATGCGCCATCCATACGCAACCCAATCACTTACCTAAGAAAACTACTCGCCGAACCACCAGCCTGCAGTCACATCCCATTCAGCACTATCACTCATTACACCATACTTTCACTCACTCACTCACATTCACTTACATTCACTCACGCACTCACTCAAATCCATATATTCACTCACTAACTCACTCATATCCACTCATATTCACTCACTCACTCACTCACTCATATACAATCACATTCATTCACCACTCACTCACTCACTCACTCACTCACTACCCATTTCTTTTGCACAAAACTAATGAGGAGAAAATGGTGAGAGGAACAACCACTACCTCCTACCCTCCCCCTCCTCCTCCCCTCCTCCACCACTTCCAGAGTAACAGCTTATACTCCACTAAATAACCTCACTTCATCCACTCTAATTCTCTCTCTCTCTCTCCTCTCTCTTCTCTCTCTCTCTCTCTCTACATCTCCCTCTTCTCTCTCCTCTCTCTTTCTCTCTCTCTCTCTCTCTCTCCTCTCTTTCAAGCGTGACTAGGAGGAACACGTACACTATAATCTCATAAGACGGATGACACATTTAACTCGTTCGTCACGGCTCCATCCACTGTCCCAAAAAAAAAGCGGATATAGTGTGTGAACACTATGCAAACCACATAAGACTACACACACAGCCACACGACACTACCCCGCGCACAGCACATCACACAGCACACACACACACACACACTAACACACACACACACACACACCACGACACACACAGGTAAGAAGCATGGACGCGTTCAATACTTAAAAGTTGCTTGCGTCCTTTTATTTTTCGTGGGACTCGTGGTCGTGATGTGTAGTGGTGGTGTATACTTGTCGTGTGTCGGTGTGTGCTGGTGTGTAATCTGTGAAACCTATGTGTGATCGTGTGTTGTGTGTGTGGGCGTGTGTCGTGTAGTGATGTGTAGATGCATAGTTGTGCATGCTGTAGGGTTGTGTATATGTGATAGTTTTAATTTTGTTCTCTGGCTATGTATTTTTTTTCTTTTGTGGTTAAATTTCGTCTTAATTTTCCCTTTCGTCGTCATCGTTTTCGTCTTAATAATGATTGTTATCTCTTGTCACAGTCTCTGTAACTCTCATCATGCCACCTCAGTTTACTACATCTGTCAGGCATTAACATATTTCCTACTCTCTATCCTCTCTCTCTCTCTGCTCTCTCTCTCTCTCTCTCTCTCTCTCATCTCTCTCTCCTCTCTCTCTCTCTCTCTCTCTCTCTCTACTCTCTCTCTCTCTCTCTACGTGATTGTTTCTCCTTGGACAAATCACGTGCCGTCAATCGTAACATTTTTCATCTTTCTTTCCTCCATAAGACTATACCCTCCTTCCTCCCTCCTCCTCCTTCCTCTCCTTCCCTCCTCTCCATCTTCCCTCCTACCCTCCCTTCCTGCCTCCCTCCTTCCTTCTTTCCATCCTCCTTCTAGCTGGCACCGCGGGCCAGAAAGGAGTGTGATGTTAGGTAGTGTGTGTGTGTCACTTGTTTCTTTGTTCTTCTTCTTCATACCACACCCCGTCCCGTCCCCCTTTCCTGCCACACCTTACCAGCTCTTATTCTTCTAAACTTTTCCCATCATTTACCACATACGTCTCTACTCTTAATACTACCTTTATTCGTACTCACATTATATTACCCTTATCTCTTCTTCCATTTCTTCCCATCTCTTTCCATCCCCTTTTGTCCTTCTCGTCCCTTCCCTCCCTTCCCTCTCGTCGCCCTCCACCAAGGTCTGTGGCCGCAGACGCCCAGTGGGTATTTAACAGGCCACGAGGACATGAAATTGACTCCTGTTCTATTATTTACTCATCTGCGTTTGTCCTCGGTTGACCTCTGACTCACCCAGACGTGACCCCAGCCAGGGATCCATTGACCTCTGCCTCTCAGTTTTCGTCCAAGGTTATTTATAGTAGTTCTCTTGTGCTGCTGCTACTACTATTACTCTTTCTACTTCTACTTGTACTACTACTACTTCTATTTCTACTTTCTACTTCTACAACTGCTTCTACTACTACTACTACTATTTCTACTACTATTTTTACTTCTACTTTTAATTCTACTACTACTACTACTACTACTACTACTACTACTACTACTACTACCATTGTTATTGCTTAATTGGTAGAGGAAGTGCAGACAGTCTTGTAGTTTTTTATTTAATGATGTAACGTTGTAACATGTTGCAATGTTTATTTGCCTTTTGTGTTTGTTTGGTAATAGTAGACGTTGTTGTTGTTTTTTGTTGGTTTTGCTATTTTTGTATGTGTCTGTTTACTTTGCACACACACACACACACACACACACACACACACACACACACACACACACACACACACACACACACACACACACACACACAAACACTACTTTCGTGCCACTAACTCGAGAAACTCCATATCATCAAAATCATCATCATCATTATCTTTGAGTCCAATGCAGAAGATAGGCCTCCATCAACCCTCTCCACTCATGGCTGTCTGTCTATTCCAGGCCACCCCAGCATAACTTCCTATTTAATTTCCTCATCGAGTTCTCTGTCTGCCCTGCCTTCTTTTACTATCCCTGGACTGCCATTATGTTGCTCTTCAGGTTATGCCAAACATTATTCTCTCCATTCCCCTTTAGGTACTCTGAAGGTTCGTTCCAACACTTTCAAATCCTTATTTTAGCACTATTAAGATACACTGATGATAAACTTTTCTCTCCCTTGATAGTGGGAGTTTACTTTTCATAATACTGTTCTGCTTGACTTGATTTGTATTCCATAATCTGAACTTTTATTAATTAATTTTCTATCTTTAAATAAATATATTCCTGAACACATTTTAATCCTTCTTCATTTTTTTCAGTCACGTTCTATTATAAAATTGTTAAACATCACCTTATTTGGTTTTCTTCATCTTCAGACCAACTTTCTGACTATCTCAGTGTAATTGCAAGATCATCTTTAGTTCATGATTAGATTCGCTCAACAGAACACTATCATCGGGAAACTTGAACTTAGAAACGAAATCCCATAAAACATGAAATAAAACAGTGGAAAATTCACAAACAAACAAATAGACAAGTGGCATCCTTCCCTCGCCCCAGACAAACAGGTGAGGGCTCCACAGCTGATAGTGTTCCGTTTGTATGTTTGTTTGTTTGTTGGTTGGTTGTTTGATTGGTAAAGTGTCCAGGTATGCGCCACGGTGCTATTTTACGGTGTTTTGTTCTTTCTTGGTTGAGTACTAAGACTGTGATTGATACTATTATTTGTACCAAGTATTTCCTCTTGTCCCTTTCTTTATCCTCTCTGTCTGTTTATCCGTTCGTGTGTTGTGTGTGTTGTGTGTGTGTGTGTGTGTGTGTGTGTGTGTGTGTGTGTGTGTGTGTGTGTGTGTGTGTGTGTGTGTGTGTGTGTTTCTGCCTTTTTTTTAGTTTTTGTCTCTCTTTCCATCTGTCTTTCTACCTCTGCCTTTCTATATCAGTCTCTCTCTCTCTCTCTCTCTCTCTCTCTCTCTCTCTCTCTCTCTCTCTCTCTCTCTCTCTCGCTCTCTCTCTCTCTCTCTCTCTCTCTCTCTCTCTCTCTCTCTCTCTCTTTCTCTTTCTCTTCCTAATTAAGCCCTTCTTGTTGTATTTAAAGGCAGTATAACTTTGATTCCTCTTCGGGACCCGCCTGCCCACTTGCCTGCCACAACGTTTGGCACAGAGAGCATGGTGGCGGAGGCGGTACATGTGGCACCACCGCCTTCTGATAGGGCTGGAGTGCATTTGTGTAGTGTTTTGTTGTCTGCTTGCTGTTTGTTTGTTTGTATGTGAGTGTGTGTGTGTGTGTGTGTGTGTGTGTGTGTGTGCGTGTGTGTGTTGTGTGTGTGTGTGTGTGTGTGTGTGTGTGTGTGTGTGTGTGTCCGTGTCCTCTCTTGTTTTGGTTGAAACATACACATAAATATTCTTCATTTAGTTTATCAGTGTGTGTGTGTGTGTGTGTGTGTGTGTGGTGTGTGTGTGTGTGTGTGTGTGTGTGTGTGTGTGTGTGTGTGTGTTACTCGTGTGTTTTCTCTCTTATCTCTGTGTTCCTCGTCGTTCTTATGGTGTTCGTTCAGCTCCTTTGTTTGTATTTTCTTACCCCACTTTCGCTTGAGTCGTGTGTGTGTGTGGTGTGTGTGTGTGTGTGTGTGTGTGTGTGTGTGTGTGTGGTGTGGACGGACAGCGCGCCCACATGCCCATAACTCGCGCCTACACTATATAAAAGCACACTACACCACACCACACCACACCACACCAAGCCACAGTGCATCACATAACGCCACACTATCCACCACACACAC
>JAPQNM010000013.1:30685277-30697777 GCA_029783475.1 Metacarcinus magister | reverse complement strand
CGAATTGTATCTTTATTTGTTCTCCGCATTGTTCTAACAAAGTAAAGCCCGCTCCAGTATAGAGTATTTTTAGCGTATTGCTCGTCATTGTGTTCTATCTCGCAATTGTCTGAGTATTGTTATCATTTGATTATTGTTATATTATTGTTGTTGTTAGTACCGCACCCCGCTCAAATCTCGCTGAGCCTTGCGTATTTGTACCGAGAGGTGCGACGTGTTCTGTGGGTGAATGCATCAGAGATTTGTAACGTGGCTAACAATAAACTTGTATTGTGTCGTTAAGATGTATGAGAAGCACTTTATTATGTTAAGTCAGCATTGATATGCTGTAACGAAAATGTATTTGTTGTTTGCATGTGTTGTCTATACGCCACTGCCAGCTCGCCTGTGTGACGGTGGGCGTGCTGGTCGTCAGTGTTGCTGCAGCCCATGTTATGCAGCATCAACCGTGATCAGCCAGTGTACAGAGATAGGAACAGTATGAACACCGCAGCTACCCTCTGTCTGGCGATGTTCACTCTTACCAGCATGCTGTTACTGATGATGAGTTCCCTGTTTTGAACACACACACACACACACCACACACACCACACACACACACACACACACACACACACACACACACACACACTACACACACACACACACACACCACACACACACACACACCAGATATTATATATATATGTATATATATCTATATATCATATTATATATATATATTATATCTATATATAAATAGCCCAGAAGAGGACAGCGCATAATGAAGTTCTGCTCGAGAAACACTGATTGACCGCGAGAAAGCAAATTCGATAGTGTCCGCAATGCTCCTATTGCGTACTATTTGCCGAATTCAATTTATCTATAGACCTTGACTCTGATATGGAGTCTGCTAGCCAGCCACGCATAGCATCGAGAGGTACAATGCTTGGTCTGTTCGTCATTCTCATGAGTCACTGCTGCATAGTATTCAGCTCATGTAAGATTTCTATTCAGCGGCAATTTAACGTCAGAAAAGGAAACCCTGTGCACCAGTATTGATTTCTCTTCATTTTGTGTATGTTCCAGTCAGTACACCAGTGGAATCATCACTAACGCGTAGGACAGTGGGGTGGCATAGTTTGGCCTAATCACAATAGGAGAGAAACATAGACATGTGTTCCTTAATGTAGACAGAGAACGAGGAAAAGATCACTTGTACAATACGCGCCACATACCATGAGATGCCGATAGAATAAGTATTGTGTCTTATTTAATTGGACTGAGGCGACTGTAGATTTGCCGAAGCAGGACAGGATGAAGTAAATGGATTACAGCGGAAGGTGAAACCGCATCATACACATCCGCACCAGATACATTTCTTCCAAGTGCTTTCCGTGTGAGGTTCTAATGTGCATGATCTCATAAACACGTCATACTGGTGTCATTTCCACTTATGTTATCCTATTGACTTTCCTAGACTTGTGAGGCATGTGTAAAAATAAGACTGCTTAGAGAATTGTGTGTGTGTGTGTGTGTGTGTGTGTGTGTGTGTTGTGTGTGTGGTTTGTGTGTGTGTGTGTGTGTGTGTGTGTGTGTGTGTGAGCAACCAATGGGCGTTTATGCGCCTGCTGCTGTACATTGCAAGTCATGATAACTTTTGAACACTTTATTTATTTATTTATGTATGTTTATTAATATATGTATATACTTATCATTCACCACTTATATTCCATTTGTATTTATCTATGTTGTCTCGTGGAACTAACTACACATCAACACATGATCAGTCTCCTACCCTCTCCAACCCTGAATATAACCTCAGACTCAGTATTTCGATTTAGCATTGTCCGTTACTGCTTCGCCTCCACCCCACCACTACCTTCGTGGCTGGCATGTTGAGTTTGGCGCCGATAAGAGAATCATTGGCGACACTAAAATTCTTGTCAGACGTCTTGCACAGTAGAGAGAGGAGAGAGGTGTGTTGTCTTTCTATCCGTGAAAATATGTCGACTTCATGGATCTCAGCTCAGGCATATCTGTCTCTCGCACCACCGACGATGCTCTTATCTTTGTCACCATTACGAATTCATCACCATCGTCATCACCATTACAACCTAGCAGTCACTGTTGGATAAGGTCTCCCGTAAACCTTCCCATTTCCCATGATCACTTCAGCAGACGCTCTGCTATGCTCTCCCGTGTTATTTATGCTTGCACAACTTTTTAGTCGCAGTTCTGTGTCACTTTACTGTACTCTTGATGAGCACTCATCCGTCTGCCTTGTGATCCAATCTGTTATCTGCTCTTCTATAGTCACGTATCCCACGTGATTTAATACTATTCTATGAGGTTTTTATAATGTTGGTTGGGTTGCTTTATTTATGTTGATCTTGGTTCATGTGTCTAGCTCATTGAAGTACTCACTCCTAATACCGACATCTTTGTTTGTTTTTTGTTTTATGTGCATCGTAATTCATTCTCAGGTCATTCAGTTTGTTCAGTCTTTCACATCTTTGTAGCAGTTTATCAGTATACGGCGCTGATGTGCAACGTTATATATATATTATTATGAGTAACACTAGAGAGTATAGTGTATTTCTTATCCTTTTTATAGTATGACTGTAAACCACGTTGGTGATGATCAAGATATTTTTTGTGTTACGCTCGTAATTACGGCGAGCTTTAGGACACAAGCAGTATCTGTTGGTTATCTAAACACAGCAACGTAGCACGCACAGGATTACACTTTATGACGAAACAGAGACTGTTTGTGTGTGTGTGTGGTGTGTGTGTGTGTGTGTGTGTGTGTGTGTGTGTGTGTGTGTGTGTGTGTGTGTGTGTGTGTGTGTGTGTGTGTGGTGTGTGTGGTGTGATCCTATCATAATAACGTATATTAATAATGATTGCAGTGTTAAAATTAATATATGCTTTTAAATTGGAAGTCTGGAGAAGTGGGCGACTTTGTATATGATGTAGTTATTAATTGTTATAATTATAATGATATACAACTGACATGATCTAATATAGTAATGATAACAAGAGAAAACAGGTAAACTAACTATGAGGTCTGTATGCTGGACTATTTCGCCAGTTACATGTGTAACACTAGCAATGACATTTGGTGTATGTCGTTGAGAGAGTCACACACTTAGTTTCCTCGCTTCCCTCTCTTCATCCCTTAGTGGCTCATCACTTGCTCACTCACTCCTCCCAGATTATGATTGTTACAGAAAACTAACATTCTTTCTTAGCTCGTATTCCCTCACACTGTCGCGACTTTACTGACTATACAACTTACTACTGACTGACGTGTCTGACTGAGCTAACTAACTAGCGTATTACTAATACACTGACTGACTGACTGACATGGCTGACATACCTCTGTCCTGTTGACTGACATGCACAGCACGTCGCAAACTCTCTCTCCTATGCCTTAAGAAAGCACATCTAGCAGGAACATTACAGTCGGAGCGACGATAATAGTAATCCGTAGGATGATTGAATGATTCGTGTTCCGGCTAAATAGGCGTGGTTGTTTTTATCCGTTGTTCTCTACTTCAGTGTTAAATTCATCACAGTTTTTCTTTAGTTATATATACTCTCCGTGTTCATCTTCTAAGGCTATTATTATTTGTTTCCTTTTTCAAGTTTTCCTCTTACTTTGTGCGTACAGTGTTGACATTGTGATGATCTTGCGAGCGATATATGTTGTTCATATTTTTGTGTATTCTTCACACACACACACACAGCACACACACCTCACACGCACACCACACACACACACCACACGCACATCACGCACACACACACACACACACAACGACCCGGTCACAGTAGTTCTAATCTCTATAACTACGAGTATTATCAGTGTCCACAATAAAATACACACATACTCTTTCAGCATCATATCGTTAGCTGTGATTGTCTTGCTTTACGTCAGGGAGCCGTGCACGTCCTCGACCTGAGACCTCTAGTTACTGTCCTCGCCTACGAAGGTAATGATATCCCATCATCACACTTTACTGTGTACTATTACTGAATAATGATGGATTGTGATGCATGGATCGCAGTGGTGTATCTTTTCTGAGAGAGAGAGAGTAGAGAGAGAGAGAGAGAGAGAGAGGAGAGAGAGAGAGAGAGAGAGAGAGAGAGAGAGAGAGAGAGAGAGAGTATTATGATACTATTATTCTTATTCTATATATTATTGACTATTGTGTTATTTGTTATTGTTATTATTATTATTATTAGTAGTAGTGTATTGTTCTTGTTACTTATTATCAGGTTTGCAGTAGTAGTAGTAGAGTAATTGTAAATGTCCTTTATGACTAGTAATGACCTCCTACTTTCCGGAAGAGTAGACATAACTACACACACCACACACACACACACACACACACACACACACACACACCCCGCACACACACATCCACACACGACACACACACTTCAAGAGAAAATGTTTAGTATAAACCAAACACAAACGCGCGCTTCCTACGTACTACATTTGACCTACCCACAGGGAACCCGAAAAGCTTGCCTCACCTGACATGCGAGTGTTACGTGAGTGGGTGAGGAGTGACCTACACGTGATAGTCAGGTGTGCGATGGAAGGAACCCAGCATGAGCATATCTGTGTGTCACCCTGGCCACTGTTGCCAACCCCAGACTGAGCAGTAGACAGACAGGCTTAGAGTAGACAGACAGACAGACAGACAGGCAAACAGACAGACAGACAGGCAGGCAGGAGGCAAGCAGACAGACAGATGAGATTATCACGATCACGATGGCGTACGTACACTAGAAACACGACACACAGATTACAGACGATCATCATTGCGACGACAGACATACTGATGGCACAGACAGACAAATGGAAGGACGTGTAGAATCGTAGCAGACAAACTGACAGAGAGAACGACCGATTACCTTGCTGCTGACAGATAGTACTGAGAGAGAGAGAGAGAGAGAGAGAGACGAGAGAGAGCGAGAGAGATAGAGAGAGAGAGAGAGAGAGAGAGATGAGAGTAGAGAGAGAGCGAGAGTTGATAATGAGTAAAACGCAGACAACCAGTTATAGATAGTAGACGATAAGCAATGCAATATGATAACACAAATATTTAAAGAAAACGTATATACTGCTGTTGTCCAAACATACATTTTAAATACAACATTAAACTCACCAGCATGGGATGACATCATTAGGGAATAGAAATGGAAGGAGATAAATAGAAGGCGGGAGGAAACTACACTCGAAGCAGAAGGAAACGAGGGCAAAAAGGTGCGTGGAAATAACAGGAATGACACAAAAAATTATGAAGGCAATGTTCAATGAGTAACCAGAGATAGTGTAACTAGAAGGATTGAATGCGATGAAGATGAGGAACGAACGTGAAGGGAACAGGACCGGGAAGGTGGTCTGGCGTGAGGCAGGAGGAGAGGGAAGGATGGGAGGTGTGGAGGGATGGTAGGGATGGTAGGGGTGCGAGATACTGTAGCTGTGACGTCAAGTTCCGCTAAGTGAAGCCAACATGAGCTCGACAAAACAATATAGATGATGATTCTCTCTCTCTCTCTCTCTCTCATCTCTCTCTCTCTCTCATCTCTCTCTCTCTCTCTCTCTCTCTGCTCTCTCTCTCTCTCTCTCTCACACACACACACACGGAGACGTAGGAAGATAGTAACGGTAGACGACGCGATATGCACATTGACCAAATAAAAAATCAATAGCGCCCTGTTTTTAATCGGCGATGCTTTCATCATAAAGTACGCTGCAATGTGACTAAATTAACAAACGTACTTACGCTGACTACACTCACTCACTCTCGCCGACACGCGGAGCCTTCACTAGTATACTACCAGAATTTGAGTCACGACTACCCTTCTTCACGCATGGTGTGGAGTTTTTCTCGACTCCTTACGCCCGGTATACCTACCACCCACCCTCTTTGCCTTCACCTGTCGCGTCTGAACCGGTGCATCTGCCTGTGCCGCCGCTTGCAACCGGCAGCGCCCTTTGGCGCACCGCGGGTGGTCCACAGATAAAAGCGGACACGGGGAAGACACACGAGGACCACCAGTCCGATTAGTATGAGGGGGCGATAAGGGAGTTTAATCTTATCTTGCAGGACCGCAGAGGTGGGAATGTGAGGCGATTCGGGAACTACTTTCTTTACTTGAGTGAGAGAGAGAGAGAGATAGTAGAGATAGAGAGAGCGAGACGAGATGAGAGACAGAGAAGAGAGAGAGAGAGAGAGAGTAGAGAGAGAGCGAATCTGATCGCACGCCCATGCTCTAGCAATATGTTCTCCCGTCAGACGTAAAGCATCTGCATGGGACATTCCGCTCTAAGTAATAAACTGTTAGACAGCTTCAGACTCAAGGCCACTCTTAAATGAGGTCACTGTTACATTTACGTGTGCATCAACGTCATCACGTACACACACAGCACACACACACACACACACACCGACACACACACACACACACCACACACACCACACACACACACACCACACACAAGTCATATCAGCTGGACTCGTGCCTCGAGTTCGTTTTTGTTTCTTACCGTGTGCGAAGTGTGACTGAGGGATTATAATTATGCTTCGTCTTCTTAATAGTCATAGTCTTTCTGTATTTTAAGAAATCACTCGGTTGGCTTTTCATTGAGCATGGTTGTCGAGCACAACTGATGCTACTTAACTATCCATGTCATTGTTTAGGAGGTACAGACTGTAAGTTTTACGTGTATACTCGAAACTTCTATATCTAGTAGCAGTGGACGAGCAAGGCTGTAAACACCAAGTATTCCTGACGTGGTCCTGTCAGTGTTGTAGTGAATTAATAACGCTTCATGTTCGTCTCTCTTGGCAGGAGTAGCAAGTTGTTATGAAGCAGGTATAGTAGTAACGTCGCACGCTTTCAATGACCCACACACTCTTCGCCACGCATACACGTTAGAAAAAGAAATTTCGTTTTTACTCGAGGCAATGTGCGTTCAGGGACGCGCACTTGTCTATCGATTCGTATGTTAAGTATATCTCTATACATGAGTTAATTAATCGTACAAGGTGTCAACAACAGTGAAAGCCCAGTCACTGTCTTTAGTTAGATTTAGATGTGAGTTATTCAGTACATGATGTTGAACAATCAAGATACACATTATTACACCATGCGAGCGAGAGAGAGAGAGAGAGAGAGTGAGAGAGAGAGAGAGAGAGAGAGAGAGACGAGAGAGAGATAGAGAGAGAGAGATGGAGAGGGAGAGAGAATGGATGTATGATAACAAACAGTTCGAGACGCGTCATCCATGACAACATGAACTATAAAAGGCATCCAGGACATCAATGGGCGTGAGGTATAAGACTGAGACGATAACATGGTGAACACTAGACACACGACACACAATAACATTAATAATAACATAACAATAACAATGAAAATACTGACCGTGATGAATATTGGGAATATTGTGGATGGCCACTTTACTACTACTGATACTACCACTACTACTCTACTACCACTACTACTACTGACTACTACGACTACTGCTACTACTACTACTACTACTACTACTACTACTACTACTACCACATACTACTACTCCACTACATAATATATAATAATATATACATGCTACAGACACACACACACACACACACACACACACACACACACACACACACACACACACACACACACACACACACACAGCAGATTCAGCTCCTCGAAATGCATCACGTCTGATAGAAATACTAAAAAATATACACAAATTTAAGCAACCTGCCCTTCGTTATCCTCACGTGCATATGTGTGTGTGTGAGATGTGTGTGTGTGTGTGTGTGTGTGTGTGTGTGTGTGGTGTGTGTGCCCTGTGTGTGTGTGTGTGTGTGTGTGTGTGCGTACAACCGGTGTCGTGAAGTAAGGAGAGACAGGTGAGGTCATATTCAGGAGACATGTGAATATGTATAAGGTTGAGAGGATTGTAAGGAGATAAGAAGAGGATAACCCGTGAGGAAAGATGAGGACAGTGACGGATAGAGTGTGTTGTAATACGTGAGGAAGAGGAAGAGAGTATGAGGAGACTGTAATGGGCAAGACAGCAGTGCAGAGGATGTGTCGTGTGGAGTGTGGCAGGAGAGACTTTTTGTTTTTTTATGTACGGTCTCTGTCCATATATGTGTCTGCCTACTAGTCCATATCGGTTATACTGTGTGCAATGTGGTGTGTGTGTTGTGTGTGTGTGTGTGGTGTGTGTGTGTGTGTGATGTGTGTGTGTGTGTGTGGCGTAGGAATGGCGGCGTGGTGCGAACGTCTGGTCCAGCACAGTGGTGAGACCGACAGACCCCTTCATTTATGGGTGCCCGCTGTCTCGCTACTGCACGCCACACACACTGTTCCCTGCCGCCGTCTCTGCCGCTGCTGCTGCTGCACACGTCGCTCACATCTTCTTCACCACCCCACACACACACACAGCACACACACACACACCACACACACACACACACACACCACACACACACACACACCGGATGCATCGCTCCCACACTCACTCTGTACTCTTCACTAGCACGCGCCATGGTCCGCACCACACCTGCCTACCTAGCGCCTTCGTCCCCCACACACCTGCTCAGCATTAGCGTCTGCCGCTCGCCACACCCTCTCCTCCATTGCGCGGAGCCCTAGGTGTCCCACTGAGCGATACGAGGTCACCTGCAAGCGTTGGCTCCTCTCACCCTTATCACCGCTAGTGACTGCTCTCGCCTCGTGGTCGGCGGGCGTGTTCTGCGCCAGACAACAGACGGCCGTCAGTCAGTCAGTAGTCATCCAGTCTGTCTGTCTGTCTGTCTGTCTGTGTGGACTGTCTGACTGTCCACTGAGGTAGTCAGCAATGTGAATGAGTCCAATAATATAAGTCAGTTAAACATTTGCATTGTCAGGACGTTGATCATATCCTATCCTCGTTGTGATTGCTTAGTACTGCTTGCGTCAGATTTATCATACCCACCTGTTTTTAGCTTGATTCTAGCTTTCCATCTATTGTTCCTGTACTGGTCGAGTGCATGATGCTAGAGTAACACTGTTGAAGGTAACCATGGCACCAGTGCATTGCAGTCGCGTGTAGTCCAGAGTGATGGGTGAATAACCGCTAAAACTCAGGGCGGAAGACTGCGCGCCGCTCCACGTGGCGTGTGACCCTGCCTCTGCCTTCACCATAAGCATAATGTAGCACGCGGCTACGTAGATCAGACTACCAGTGCGGCGGTGGAGTGAGTCAGTCAGTCAATATGTATTGCACGTCACCTCGTCACAATAGGCCCTCTCCTGTCCATCTCTGCTGCCTTCCCATAGGCATGTCTGCTTCATTTCCATTGCTCACTTATGTTACTCGTTACTACACACCATATCATATCAGTCACAACGACAACAACACACAACAACAACAACACACCACGCAGCAGCAGCAGCGCAGCAGCAGAACACAGCAACACGAACGCACGTTACATCACTATCAGCATCCCCAATCGCCATTCTACTCACCGCGTATTTCCTGACACAATAGCCATCAAATATCACACACCACACACACACCACACACACACACACACACACACACGACAACACACACACACACACCACACACGACACACACACGACACACATGAAGGGTCCGCACCATCTACGTAGAGTTTAGCGTGAAATGGGTTTTTTTCCCCTTTTGTACATGCCGAGAGAGAGTAGAGAGAGAGGAGATGAGAGAGGAGAGAGAAGAGAGAGAGAGAGAGAGAGAGAGAGAGAGAGAGAGAGAGAGCAGGCTCATCTTTCACATCTCCTTTCTTTTCCTCTCCTGCCTTCCTCATCCCTTCCCTCCATAATTCTCAGGCTAGTTTTCGCTCGTGTTTAGTACTTTGTCCGGCCACCAGTCCATCCCCTGCGACGCTCATGTCATAGGCCAACAGGATGATGCAAGACTGATATGGCTACATACCACTTGTACGACGTGGAGTTTCGTGTTACGTTTCCAGAGAGAGAAATAAGATGCGAAGTAACAGATAAACAGTACCGATCTCACGCCATCGCCAGTTTAATTAATTATATGTCTTTATTCATTGCTTTTGAAGGGCGATTCGAGTTTTAATATAGTAGTTATAAGAGAAGGTGAGAAGTTATCGTTATCTTCTCCTCCGCTCCTTCTGCTTCCCATATATGCGTGGCTCCTTGGCATCATTCAAACAAGTTCACTTCTTGACTCCGAAAATATCATAGATAAGCGAATAATCGTTGTAGAACTGAGAACGAAAAATAGAGAAATGAGAGACTAATAATGTCTGCACCTCCTCGCCATGCCTTTTCCTCGCTTTCCCTTTCCCCTGCAGTGCTCCCTGCGTGAGCAGGGAGGCAGGTGGAAGACAGTGGTTTGTGTAGCTCAGGAAGATGCCGGAGCGACAGCCCACCCCTTCCCCTGTTTTAGTGGAGCTCTCATGCGACACTTTGGGGGAGAAAAATACGGAACATATTAAAAACTTCAAGAAATTCAGGAAATTAAAGAACACCTTGCCAGTATGCAGCATCAAGAGATTGTTGTTTTTAATGTGAACGATATTATACATAGTTAAGCTAAGAGAGGAATTGGCAACGTTTTGGCCACGTCGGGCGTGAGAGAACTATACTGATGAGCACAGATCGACGAGATCTTGCTGATGAGATAATATTGAGTTTGAAAGCGAACGCGGATGGATGGTTCTGTCACTCCACAGAAGCTAACTTATTTGTTTTGTTGTGATTACTTAGCTGGTCCGCATCTTTGAGATTGATCGCTTCATTTTTTGAGAGCACAGATCGCTGGTCATCGGGAGAGGAGATGAGAGAAGCGAGAGAGAGAGAGAGAGAGAGAGAGAGAGAGCGAGAGAGAGAGAGATAGAGAGAGGAGAGAGATAACAACATTCCTCGATCTTGTGTGTATGTAACTGGCCGTCTGTCACGTATCTGCTGATGCTCATATATGCTCACAAGCTGCTCTTCCGTCGCCTCCCCTCCTCTCTGCCCTCTCAGCTCACTGACCATGAATGCAGGCCGAATCTAAAGGTCCTAGGAGAGGAACAGGAACGTTAGTCTCCGTTGTGTTAGTTGTTACACTCACGCCGGATGCCGAACACTACATTCGGTTCATCCAGTTGAACAGGGAAGAGTGTGATCTGTGTTCCCGCCATTTCGTTCATACAAGAAGGCAGCTATTCATTCCTGTTATACATGTCTACCTTCCGTAGTCTATATTATATATATAGTTGTGCGTTCTTTTTTATATTATTTATTAGAAGGAAATCACGTACGCCAAGATTGCCCTCGTTTTTATCATACAGTATTCTACTTCCCTTGTCGTCCCTACCGTCGCGCGCTGCCGGTAATGTTTACACGTCTGGCCAGCCTGTCAGAACAGCGAGGAGTGTTGGTACTCGTGTGTTTACGCTCTATACGTGAACAGAACAACGTGGCAGCGGAATCTCGATGTTTGCTGTCACAGATCTCCTAGGCTGTGGCACTGACCTATTTCATCTCCGTGGCCTGTCATAGCGAGGAGGTGAAGCGATTTCAGGGGAGAGGATGTGAGGATACCCTTCAGTCTGCCCATTCTTCGCTGTTATCCTCGTCGTCGCCGTCTACACAGTCAGCAACACACACACCCGTCTACTGCTGGGACGTATTGGTTGACCAGTCGTCCCTTTACTGAACATACAACAGGCAGTCCCTTCAGTCTTCGTTGATTCGAATTCTTCGGAGACGCCTTTTCCACAATATTGACGCTATGCATATTATTATCCGTACGTGTTATATCTATAATGCAGCCCCTTGGTTTAAACCTGAATTAAGGTTACCTAGCTGCGCATCAAAATAGCATACTAAGTGCTAGGAAATACCATAATCTGATGCGTGCACCTTACTTGCTGTTTGTGTTTAGCGTGATAAGTGCGGTAAGACTAGACTACGATATTTTTATATATAGTCATTGTTGCAAGGGAGGCATAACGTTAGGAAAGTGCAGGGAGGAGTACTGAGTCAGGGGAAGAACGGAGTGAAGTGGTACATGTTATAGTAGTATCAGCTGTGGCAGTACTTCCTGGGATCCCGTTTTGAGTTGCTGGAACGTTTTTATTTTCTTATTATATGTTATCACTTCTGCACCATTACCATTCATGGAGGACGGCTGTATACATAGCAGGAAGAGAGATTTCGTATATAACATTCTCTGTCGAAGGAAATTCTCTCTCTCTCTCTCTCTCAGTCTCCTCTCATCATCTACTACTCTCTCCTCCTCTCTCTCTCTCTCTCTCTCTCTGCCAGTGCATCGGGGAATCCTGACACAACTCTGTACAACTCTGGGTCACGGTTAGCGGTCAGTGGGGCTCGTCTACTTTCCCTCCTTTCCTCCATACCTTTCTTGCATCTGAGGTGCGAGACCCTTATGGTAATACTCCTCATCATCTCTCTGCTCTCTCTCTCTCTCTCTCTCTCATCTCTCTCTC
>JAPQNM010000013.1:30672777-30675277 GCA_029783475.1 Metacarcinus magister | reverse complement strand
CAGAAGTGATAACAAAAAAAAAATAATAATGAAAATAAAAACGGTTCCAGCAACTCAAACGGGATCCCATGAAGTACTGCCACAGCTGATACTACTATAACATTGTACTACTTCACTCCGTTTCTTCCCCTGACTCCATTACTCCTTCCCTGCACTCCTAACGTTATTCCTTCCCTTGCAACAATGACTATATAATAAAATATCGTTATTCTAGTCTTACCGCCACTTTATCAGCTAAACACAAACAGCAAGTAAGGTTCACGCATCAGATTATTGGTATTTCCAGTACTTAGTTATGCTATTTTTGATGCTCAGCTAGGTAACCCTTAATTCCAGGTTTAAACAAGGTGGCTGCATTTATAGATATAACACGTACGGATAATAATATGCATAGCGTCAATATTGTGGAAAAGGCGTCTCAGAAATTAGAATAAATGAAGACTGAAGGGACCTGCCTGTGTATGTTCAGTAAAAGGACGACTTGGCAACTATATACGTCCCAGCAGTAGACGTGTGTGTGTGTTGCTGACTGTGTAGACGGCGACGAGGATAACAGCGAAGAAATGGGCAGACTGAAGGGTATTCCTCACATCCTCTCCCCTGACATCCTTCACCTCCTCGCTATGACAGGCCACGGAGATGAAATAGGTCAGTGCCACAGCCTAGGAGATCCTGTTGACAGCAAACACGAGATTCCGCTGCCACGTTGTTCTGTTCACGTATAGAGGAGTAACACACTAGTACCAACACTTCCTCGCTGTTCTGACCGGCTGGCTCAGACGTGTAAACATTACCGGCAGCGCGCGAAGGGAGGGACGACAAGGGAAGGTAGAATAACTGTATGATAAAAACGAGGGCATATCTTTGGCGTACGTGATTTCCTTCTAATAATTAATAATAAAAAAGGAACGCACAACTATAATATAAATATAGACTAGGAAGGTAGACATGTAATATAAACAGGAATGAATAGCTGCCTTCTTGTATGAAACGAAATTGGCGGGAACACAGATTCACACTCTTCCCTGTTAACTGGATGAACCTGAATTTAGTGTTCTGCATCCGGTTGTGAGTGTAACAACTAACAAACGGAGACTAAACGTTCCTTTCCTCCTCCTAGGACCCTTTAGATTCGGCCTGCATTGGTCAGTAGTGAGAGGCAGGAGAGGAGGGGAGGCGAGGAAGAGCAGATTGTGAGCATTATATTAGATCAGAAGATACGTTGACAGACGGCCAGTTACATACACAAAGATCGAGGAATTGTTTGTTTATCTCTCTCTCTCTCTCTCTCTCTCTCTCTCTCTCTCTCTCTCTCTCTCTCTCTCTCTCTCTCTCTCTCTCTCTCTCTCTCTCTCTCTCGATGACCCGCGATCTGTGTCTCAAAAAATGAAGCGATCAATCTCAAAGATGCGGACCAGCTAAGCTAATCACAACAAAACAAATAAGTTTAGCTTCTTGGAGTGACAGAACCATCCATCCGCGTTCGCTTTCAAACTCAATATTATCTCATCAGCAAGATCTCGTCGATCTTGCTCATCAGTATAGTTTCTCTCACCGCCCAGACGTGGCCAAAACGTTTCCAATTCCTTATTTACCTTAAATGTTATAATATCTTTCCACATTAAAAAAAACAACTCTTATTGATGCCTTCATACTTGCAAGGTTTCTTTTAATTTTCTTGAATTTCTTGAATTTTTTTAATATGTTCCCGTCTTTTTTTCCTCCCCCCAAAGTGTCGCATGAGGTTCTAATAACAGGGGGAAGGGGTGGGTGTCGCTCCCGGATCTTCCCTGCCCCACTAACCACTGTTTCCACCCTCCTCCCTGCCTCACCGCAGGGGGAGGCACTGCAGGGGAAAGGGAAAGGCGAGGAAAAGGCATGGAGAGGAGGTGCAGACAATTATCAGTCTCTCATTTCTCAATTTTTTTCTTTCTCAGTTTCTCAACGGATTATTCTGCTTATTATGATTATTTTTGGGTCAAGAAAGTGAACTTGTTTGAATGATGCCCAAGGAGCCACTATATATGGGATGCAGAAGGAGGCGGAGGAAGAAGATAACGATAACTTCCACCTTCTCTTTCTAACTACTTATTTAAAACTCGAATCGCCCTTCAAAAGCAATGAATAAAAGACATATAATTAATTAACTTGCGATGGCGTGAGATGGTACTGTTTATCTGTTACTTCGCATCTTTATTTCTCTCTCCTTGGAAACGTAACACGAAACTTCCACGTAGTACAAGTGGTTATGTAGCCCTATCAGTCTTGCATCACCTGTTGGCCTTGTACCTGAGGCGTCGGGGATGACTGGTGTCCGGACAAAGTATAAACACGAAGCGAAACTAGCCTGATAATTATGGAGGGAAGGGATGAGGAAGGCAGGAGAGGAAAAGAAAGGAGATGTGAAAGATTGATGCTCTCTCTCTCTCTCTCTCTCTCTCTCTCTCTCTCTCTCTCTCTCTCTCTCTCTCTCTCTCTCTCTCTCTCTCTCTCTCTCTCT
>JAPQNM010000013.1:30665277-30670277 GCA_029783475.1 Metacarcinus magister | reverse complement strand
TTACATCCATTCTCTCTCTCTCTCTCTCTCTCTCTCTCTCTCTCTCTCTCTCTCTCTCTCTCTCTCTCTCTCTCTCTCTCTCTCTCTCTCTCTCTCTCTCTCGCATGGTGTTTAATAATGTTATCTTTTTGTTTAACATCATGTACTGAATAACTTCACATCTAAATCTAACTAAAGACAGTGACTGGGCTTTCACTGTTGTCTGACCTTGACGGATTAATAACTTCAGTAAGATATACATAACAATAAGAATCGACTAGACAAGTGAGCGTCACTGAACGCACATTGCCTCGAGTAAAAACGAAATTTCTTTTTCCCACCTAACGTGTATGCGTGACGAAAGAGTGTGTCATTTGAAAGCGTTGACGTTACTACTATTACCTGCCTTCATAACACTTGCTACTCCTGCAAAGAGAAGAACATGAAGCTTGGTTTATTAATTCAATACAACACTGACAGGACCACGTCAGGAATACTTGGTGCAGCCTTGCTCGTCCACCTTGCTAATAGTATTAGAAAGTTTCGATTATTTAACGTAAAACTTACAGTCTGTACCTTCCTAAACAATGACATGGATAGTTTAAGTAGATCAGTTGTGCTCCGACAACCATTGCGTCAATGAAAAGCCAACCGAGTGTCTTAAAATACAGAAAGACTATGACTATTAAGAAGACGGAAGCATAATTATAATCCCTCAGTCACACCTTCCACACGGTAAGAAACAAAACGAACTCAGAGGCACGAGTCCAGCTGGATATGACTTTTGTTGTTGGTGTGTGTGTGTGTGTGTGTGTGTGTGTGTGTGTGTGTGTGTGTGTGTGTGTGTGTGTGTGTGTGTGTGTGTGTGTGTGTGTGTACGGATGACGTTGATGCACACGTAAATGTAACAGTGACCTCATTTAAGAGTGGCCTTGAGTCTGAAGCTTGTCTAACAGTTTATTACTTAGGCGGATTCATTCAGTGCTTACGTCTGACGGGAGACCATATTGTTTAGAGCATGGGCGTGTGATCAAGATTCTCTCTCTCTCTCTCTCTCTCTCTCTCTCTCTCTCTCTCTCTCTCTCTCTCTCTCTCTCTCTCTCTCTCTCTCTCTCTCTCTCTCTCTCTCTCTCACTCAAGTAAAGGTATTTCCCACGAATCGTCCTCACATTCCCACCTCCTGCGGTCCTGCAAGATAAGATTAAACTCCCTTATCCGCCTCCCTCATCTAATCGGCTGGTGGCGTGTGTCTTCCCTTTGTCCGCCTTTATCTGTGGACCACCCCGGTGCTGCCAAAGGCGCCTGCCGGTTTGCAAGAGGCGGCACAGGCCAGATGCACCGGTCAGGACGCCGACAGGTGAAGGCAAAGTGGGTGGGTGGTAGGTATTACCTGGCGTAAAGTGAGGAAAAACTCCACACCTGCGTGAAATGAAGGGTAGTCGGACTCAAATTCTGAGTATAGAGTGAAGGCTCCGCGTGTCGGGCGAGAGTGAGTGAGTGAGTCAGCGTAAGACTGGTTTGTTTAATTTAGTCACTTGCAGCGTAACTTTTATGATGAAAGCATTGCCGATTTAAACATGGGCTATTTGATTTTTTTATTTGGTCAATTTGCATATGCGCGTCGTGTGTGTGTGTGTGTGTGAGAGAGAGAGAGAGAGAGAGAGAGAGAGAGAGAGAGAGAGAGAGAGAGAGAGAGAGAGAGAGAGAGAGAGAGAATCATTCATCTATTTGTTTTTGTCGAGGCTCATGTTGTCTTCACTTAGCGGAACTTGACGTCACAGCTTACCAGTTATCTCTTCACCCCTACCATCCCTACCATCCCTCCCTCCCTCCCATCCTTCCCCTCCTCCTCCTGCCTCACGCCAGCCACCTTCCCGGGTCCTGTTCCCTTCCTTTCTTTCCTCATCTTCATCTCATTTTCAATCCTTCTTAGTTACATTATTTTTTTTTCTCGTTACTTCATTGACATTTCCTTTCATAATTTTTTTGTTTCATTTCCTGTTATTTTTCCACCCCCCTTTTTTCCCTTCGTTTTTTCCTTCTTCTTCGATTGTATTTTCCTCCCGCCCTTCTATTTATCTCCTTCCATTTTCTTTCCCTAATTATTTATCCCATGCTGGTTTTGGTTTTAATCTTGTATTTATAAATGTTGTTTGGACACAGCAGTTATATATCGTTTTTTTTTAATATTTTGTTTATTTATATTTGCATTGCTTATGTCTTCACTTATCTATAACTGGTTGTCTTGCCGCTTTTACTTCATTATCAACTCTCTCTCTCTCTCTCTCTCTCTCTCTCTCTCTCTCTCTCTCTCTCTCTCTCTCTCTCTCTCTCTCTCTCTCTCTCTCTCTCTCTCTCTCTCTCTCTCTCTCTCTCTCTCTCAGTACTTATCTGTCAGCCAGCAAGGTAATCGGTCTTTCTCTCTGTCAGTTTGTCTGCTACCATTCTACACGTCCTTCCATTTGTCTGTCTGTCTGCCTATCAGTATGTCTGTCTGTTTGTCAATATGATCGTCTGTTAATCTGTGTGTCTGTTTCTATGTACGTACGTCCATCTGTATGTGAATAATCTCATCTGTCTGTCTGCTTGCCTCCCTGCCTGCCTGTCTGTCTGTCTTGTTTGCCTGTCTGTCTGTCTGTCTGTCTACCTATAAGCCTGTCTGTCTACTGCTCATCTGGGGTTGGCAACAGTGGCCAGGGTGACACACTGATCTGCTCATTGCTGGGGTTTCCTTCCTCGCACCCTGACTCATCCGTGTAGGTCACTCACTCACCCACTCACGTAACCACTCGCATGTCAGGTGAGGCAAGCTTTTCGTTGGTAGGTCAAATGTAGTTCGTAGGAAGCGCGTTTTTTGTTGGTTTATACTTTTTTTAAACATTTTCTTTGAAGTGTGTGTGTGTGTGTGTGTGTGTGTGTGTGTGTGTGTGTGTGTGTGTGTGTGTGTGTGTGTGTGTGTGTGTGTGTGTGTGTGTAGTTATGTTCTTTCTTCAGGAAATAGGAGGTCATTTACTATTCATAAAGGACATTTACAATTTTACTTCTACTACTACTACTGCAACTGATAATAATAACAATAACAATACTACTACTACTACTACTAATAATAATAACAATAACAATAACAAAAATAATAATAGTAATAATAATAGAATAAGAATAATAGTTATAATAATCTCTCTCTCTCTCTCTCTCTCTCTCTCTCTCTCTCTCTCTCTCTCTCTCTCTCTCTCTCTCTCTCTCTCTCTCTCTCTCTCTCTCTCTCTCTCTCTCCAGAAAGATACACACTGCGTCCATGCATCACAATCCATCATTTATTAGTAATAGTACACAGTAATAGTGTGATGATGGGATATCAATTACCTTCGTAGGTGAGGACAGGTAACTAGAGGTCTCAGGTGAGGACGTGCACGGCTCCCTGCAAGTAAGAAAGACAATCATCAGCTAACGATATGATGCTGAAAGAGTATTTGTGTTTTTATTTTTTGTGGACACTGATAATACTCGTAGTTATTAGATTAGAACTACTGTGTGTGTGTGTGTGTGTGTGTGTGTGTGTGTGTGTGTGTGTGTGTGTGTGTGTGTGTGTGTGTGTGTGTGTGTGTGTGTGTGTGTGTGTGTGAAGAATATACAATAAATATGAACAACATAATCGCTCGCAAAGATCATACAATTTCAACACTGTACGCACAAAGTAAGAGGAAAACTTGAAAAAGAAAAAATAATAATAAGGCCTTTAGAAGATGAACACGGGAGAGTAAAAATAAATAAATAAATAAATAAAACTGTGATGAATTTTAACACTGAAGTAGAGAACAACGGATAAAAACAACCACCGACTATTTAGCCGGAACACGAATCATTCAATATCTTAACCGGATTCTAATTATCGTCGCTTCCCGCTGTAATGTTTCCTTGCTAGATGTGCTTTCTTAAGGCATAGGAGGGAGTGTTTGGAGGCGTGAATGTCAGTCAAACAGGAACAGGTAGTGTTATCTCAGTCAGTCAGTCAGTCAGTTAGTTATTTAGTTAATAAGTTAGTTAGTTAGTCAGTCAAACAGTCAGTCAGTAATTAAGTTTGTAAATAAGTCAGTAAGTCGGACAGTTGGTGAGGGAATACGAGCAAGAATGTTAGTTTTCTGTAAAAATCATAATCTGGTGAGTGAGTGAGTGAGCAAGTGATGGAGCAATAAGGGATGAAGAGAGGGAAGGAGGAATTAAGTTGTTACTCTCTCAACGACATACACCAAATGTCATTGCTAGTTGTTTCAATGTAACTGGCGAATATTCCATGCATTACATACTTCATAGTTTACCTTTTTCTCTTTGTTATCATTATTATTATTATATTCATTGTTATTTGTATTATCATTATAATTATAACAATAATAACTACATTCATATACAAAGTCTCCCACTTCTCCAGACTTCCAATTTTAAAAGCAATATTTTAATTTTAACACTGCAATCATTATTAATATACTGTTTATTATGATTATGATTCACACACACACACACACACACACACACACACACACACACACACACACACACACACACACACACACACACACACACACACACACACACACACACACACAAACATTCTCTTGTTTCGTCATAAATTGTAATCCTGTGCGTTACGTTGCTGTGTTTAGATAACCAACAGATTACTGCTTTGGTGTCCTAAGCTCGGCCGTTATTCCGAGGTAAAAAATATCTTGAATCACCAACGTGGTTTACAGTCCATACTATAAAAAGGATAAGAAAATACACTATACTCCTATTGTTATCATAATAATATATATATAAGTTTGCAATCAGCGCGTATACTTGATAACTGCTACCAAAGGATGTGAAATACTGAAACAAACTGAATGACATGAGAATGAATTACGAAATGCACATAAAACAAAAAACAAAACAAAGAGTCGGTATTAGGAGTGAGTACCTCAATGAGCTAGACACATGAACCAAGATCAACATAAATAAGCAAACCAACCAACATATAAAACATCATA
>JAPQNM010000013.1:30647777-30655277 GCA_029783475.1 Metacarcinus magister | reverse complement strand
CTGTCCGTCTGATTAGTGTTCCATCAAAAGGATTACCAAGGAAACCTGTCATTCAAGGATTTTTATGAAAGTGTTTTACCATATATAAGGCATTCACTTTTTTTTCTTGTTTTCCTTTTCCTTCCATTAACTCTCCAACTCCACGTGTCCTTTTCCTCTTTCTCTTTTTTTATTCTATATATATATACCATACCTTTTCCTGTTTATATCTTGGTTTATCCTTCCTTTCTTTTACTCCCTGTCTCCATTTCCTCTCTCTCTCTCTCTCTCACTCCCTATCTCCATTTCCTCTCTCTCTCTCTCTCTCTCTCTCTCTCTCTCTCTCTCTCTCTCTCTCTCTCTCTCTCTCTCTCTCTCTCTCTCTCTCTCTCTCATACGGACTTGAAAATCGAGAAGCCGTCAGTCTACTGTGTGTGTGTGTGTGTGTGTGTGTGTGTGTGTGTGTGTGTGTGTGTGTGTGTGTGTGTGTGTGTGTGTGTGTGTGTGTGTGTGTGTGTGTGTGCGCGCGCCCTGAATGAACATATAATGTTTACACCACACGAGCAACAGTTGGCTGAAAATAGTAATGATAATGAATTTGAAGTTTTCTCACATTTTCTTTAATTTTTGTTTTGTTTCCAATCGCTACTACTTTTAATATTACTTAGGATCGTCATCATCTTACGTAAGCATAGGAGTGTCAGTGGAGAAAGTTGAAATTTTTTTTTCATTCGCAAAGATTGAAGAAAAAAAAACATACGCACCTGTCTTCCTCCTTTCACCTGTCTTCTCCTCCTCCTCCTCCTCCTCCTCCTCCTCCTCCTCCTCCTCCTCCTCCTCCTCCTCCTCCTCCTCCTCCTCCTTCAGCATGACACAGAAACTACAACGACAGTACTTGCGTCATCCTAAAGGCTTACGTCAAGACCTTGAAAATGTATCCCTCATAGCCCGCCTCACTCTCTCACTCTCTCTCTCTCTCTCTCTCTCTCTCTCTCTCTCTCTCTCTCTCTCTCTCTCTCTCTCTCTCTCTCTCTCTCTCTCTCTCTCAGCAAGAATCAAACTTTATATGTCTTCATGATTACGATAATTTTGTCTAAAAAGTAGTACTTGTTATGAAAATTTACTCCTCCTCCTCCTCCTCTTTCGCCTCCTTTTTTTCCTCTTCCTTCGTATTTACTAACATTATATATCTGGTTTTCTATTTTCGGACACGTATAAAGAACAAACGAACAACTACTAATAGCCAAACACTGTCTACACACACACACACACACACACACACACACACACACACACACACACACACACACACACACACATACACACACACACACACACGGATATAATTTAATGGCCGGATTCCGTTTCATGTTCATTAATACCGTTGCCTAAAATAAACGTCTTTAGACACTCCCTCTGTTCTAATGGTTTGTATGCATCTCTTTACCTAGTTTTTTATCTCTTCATCTCTATTTAAATTCTTACTTTACGTTCTATATTTATCCAGGCGGGTGACACTAATAAGGAAATGATAACAATTCTTATATTTTGAGGTTCCTAATGGAGACAATATGCTGTAAGAATAGTAATAGTAACTCTGTTAAAAAATAATGCATTGGAGAGTATGGAGGAGGCGACGTAAATACAAGATTAAGATCGAACATGATTTGCAACACCGTTCAATACGATGCTAAGAATAACTAATAACAATATATATATCAAGTGGAGCCTTTATTAAATTCATCAAGTATGTTTTCTTTCTTCAGTGATTTATTTTTGGAACCTGATGAAGAGTCTCGCGTTTGTATGTATGTATTGTACCTCTTGTAACAGTAGGTGGATTGAGGAAGGTTGTTATGATGAGCGGCGGTATAGTTAGTCTCTCTCTTTCTCTCTCTCTCTCTCTCTCTCTCTCTCTCTCTCTCTCTCTCTCTCTCTCTCTCTCTCTCTCTCTCTCTCTCTCTCTCTCATCACCACATAATCTTCATCATCCATATCACCACTATTCACTAACACAATCACAGTCACCGTCCCGTTGTAGTTGCCATCACCAATAATCATTATCTATCGCCTTGCGCTTCGCCATCTATCATCTAAACGTTTATCAGATGCTTCCGTCCTTCTAAGAAAACATGAAACGGGAGGCGCGTTTCAAGGTCGCTTGGTGCACTGTGACCCTACAAGAGGCGGATGGTTATGAGTGTAAAAAGGAAAAAAAAAAAGAAGAAAAAAAGAAAAAGAAAAATGAAGTGAATCACGGCTCGTCACTAGGGGCAGACGCACGCCAACTAAAGCGCCCTACACATATGCTCTCTCTCTCTCTCTCTCTCTCTCTCTCTCTCTCTCTCTCTCTCTCTCTCTCTCTCTCTCTCTCTCTCTCTCTCTCTCTCTTACACACACACACATACACAAACTCTAGGAAATTTTTGAATTATGTTTAAATTTACTCATTTCCTATCTCGATTAAGTTAGTTACATTCTTCCCACCGTCTCTCTCTCTCTCTCTCTCTCTCTCTCTCTCTCTCTCTCTCTCTCTCTCTCTCTCTCTCTCTCTCTCTCTCTCTCTCTCTCTCTCTCTCTCTCTCTCTCTCGTTGTCGATGTAAGTGTTTTGATAAGATAAACGATATATATAAACAATACTTTTTACTTTTTCTTCCCTTGATACGGTTTCCGGTGAGGCGCCTGTCTCTGCGTCTCACAGAGGGGGCAAGGCAGCACGTCCTGTCCCATCTTTGAAAGTATACCTTGGAATAATAACCTTCCCAAACACTACTCATGTATGACTTGCCTAATCTTGGCTTTATCAGTGTGACATTTACCACACACACACACACACACACACACACACCCACACACACACACACACACACACACACACACACACACACACACACACACACACACTAGCCCGCGCACACACACATCCACCGACGTTCCCTTAACATTTCTTGGGGTCAACAAACGTGTCCACTGTATAGTAATATAGACACACACACACACACACACACACACACACACACACACACACACACACACACACACACACACACACAGTGGATTGAATAATTATTATGATATACAGCCACCTGAAGTGTTTTGAATGTCCGCCTTCATGGTCTCCCTTCCACCACAGACTAAATTATTATAATGTTTCTAGATGGAGAGAAAGTGTAGTCGAGCAGGACACAGTAACCATTTTTGGCATGTCTTCTAATATTTTTTCGCCTTTAATGTAATTAGTGCAAAGGCTGTTCTACCACTCTCTCTCTCTCTCTCTCTCAGAACGGAAAATAAAAGGGAAGGCATACAGTGTAATGGAAGCACAACAACGAAGGAGGAAAAGGAGGAAGGGAGATGAGAGAGAGAAAAAAAAAAAGGGTGAAGGAGAGAAAAAAAAATACGAGGAAACACGTGAAAAGATGAGACAAAAAAAAAGAAAAAAAAAAAAAAAAAAAGAAAAGGGTAGAAAATAAATAAGATAAATACACGTTACACGACACAACCATTTAGTGCATAATAACACGACCACACACACACACACACACACACACACACACACACACACACACACATGACTGTTGGGAGGAGGTAGTGAGACAGGAACTCTCACTTGCAGTTACTGATAAAGATAACGCTTTGCCGGAAGCTGATGATAAGAGAGAGAGAGAGAGAGAGAGAGAGAGAGAGAGAGAGAGAGAGAGAGAGAGAGAGAGAGAGAGAGAGAGAGAGAGAGAGAGAGAGAGAGAGAGAGAGAGAGTGTATAAACCGGCATGGGCACATTCTCGGCATCTCGATTAACCTTACACACACACACACACACACACACACACACACACACACACACACACACACACACACACACACACACACACACACACACACACACTAATATGAGAGGAAAAAAAATAATAAAACCCTCATACGCGTCACCAATTAACGTACAATCAAAACCTATCAACCCTTTCCTCCCTCACTCCCTTCCTCCCTCCCTCCCTCCCTCCCTCACTCCCTCACTCCAGAAAGATGCGATTAGAATGACGTTCAACTCAACTTCCTTCGATAAGCTCCGGTCTGATAACAAGGAAGGAAGGGAGAGAGGGAGGAGGGGGGAAGTATTCAGGGTAGAGGAGTTGGTTGGGGGTGATAACGTAAGGGATTCCGGGAAGGGAAGAGGATATGTAGTAGTAGTAGTAGTAGTGGTGGTGTTGTTGTGTGAGGGTCAGTAGGTGTGGAGGGAAGAAGCTGCATAAGGATATCTATGAGGTGTAAGGGAGTATGCGAGAGGGGTGTGATTTGAGAGTATGCATTAAGATTTACTCACTCACTAATATATAAAGAGAAGAAGAAGAAGAAGAAGAAGGAAAAGTGTTCAGAAATTTAGCTGATTATGCATGATGTAAGCGATTAGACATCAAGATAAAAGGAGAAGAGTGAATGGAAGCGAGATACAAAGATGCAAACCTGAACACCACTATCACTAATACATCAAATTATATATACCTTGCAAACAGGAAAAGATAAAAATCATTGACGTTTTAACAATCTCATGATCTACTTCGTTGGATCTGCTGGCGTCCCCTAGAGGAAAGGCAACGTAACAGAGGGTCAGGGAACTAACTTTTCCCTTACTCTTCACGCCCTCAGCACCAGTCCTGCTCCTCCCTGGCTCATAAATATTCATAGAGAGAAGAGAGAGAGAGAGAGAGAGAGAGAGAGAGAGAGAGAGAGAGAGAGAGAGAGAGAGAGAGAGAGAGAGAGAGAGAGAGAGAGGGGTCACCTTGGATACGTCAACTTCTCTGCCCAGCTTCCTAACATCATACCCAGGATGAGTCACTGCTTGTAATTATGGCGGGGCGTGGGCGTGTCCGTGGGTAGGTGTGGGTGAGGGAGGGCGTGTGGCCGGGCGTGGGTGCGAAAGGGGCGGAGATGAGGGAACCATTAAGATGTGAAGGGTGACGGAGGGTTGAGTGTGTGTGTGTGTGTGTGTGTGTGTGTGTGTGTGTGTGTGTGTGTGTGGTGGATAGTGTGGCGTTATGTGATGCACTGTGGCGTGGTGTGGTGTGGTGTGGTGTGGTGTAGTGTGCTTTTATATAGTGTAGGCGCGAGTTATGGGCATGTGGGCGCGCTGTCCGTCCACCCACACACACACACACACACACACACACACACACACACACACACACACACACACACACACACACACACACGACTCAAGCGAAAGTGGGGTAAGAAAATACAAACAAAGGAGCTGAACGAACACCATAAGAACGACGAGGAACACAGAGATAAGAGAGAAAACACACGAGTAACACACACACACACACACACACACACACACACACACACACACACACACACACACACACACACACACACACTGATAAACTAAATGAAGAATATTTATGTGTAAAAAAAAAAAAAATGTTTCAACCAAAACAAGGAGAGGACACGGACACACACACACACACACACACACACACACACACACACACACACACACACACACACACACACACACACACACACACACACACTCACATACAAACAAACAAACAGCAAGCAGACAACAAAACACTACACAAATGCACTCCAGCCCTATCAGAAGGCGGTGGTGCCACATGTACCGCCTCCGCCACCATGCTCTCTGTGCCAAACGTTGTGGCAGGCAAGTGGGCAGGCGGGTCCCGAAGAGGAATCAAAGTTATACTGCCTTTAAATACAACAAGAAGGGCTTAATTAGGAAGAGAGAGAGAGAGAGAGAGAGAGAGAGAGAGAGAGAGAGAGAGAGAGAGAGAGAGAGAGAGAGAGAGAGAGAGAGAGAGAGAGAGAGAGAGAGAGAGAGAGAGAGAGAGAGAGAGACTGATACAGAAAGGCAGAGGTAGAAAGACAGATGGAAAGAGAGGCAAAAACTAAAAAAAGGCAGAAACACACACACACACACACACACACACACACACACACACACACACACACACACACACACACACACACACACACACACACACACACACACACACACGAACGGATAAACAGACAGAGAGGATAAAGAAAGGGACAAGAGGAAATACTTGGTACAAATAATAGTATCAATCACAGTCTTAGTACTCAACCAAGAAAGAACAAAACACCGTAAAATAGCACCGTGGCGCATACCTGGACACTTTACCAATCAAACAACCAACCAACAAACAAACAAACATACAAACGGAACACTATCAGCTGTGGGGCCCTCACCTGTTTGTCTGGGGCGAGGGAAGGATGCCACTTGTCTATTTGTTTGTTTGTGAATTTTCCACTGTTTTATTTCATGTTTTATGGGATTTCGTTTCTAAGTTCAAGTTTCCCGATGATAGTGTTCTGTTGAGCGAATCTAATCATGAACTAAAGATGATCTTGCAATTACACTGAGATAGTCAGAAAGTTGGTCTGAAGATGAAGAAAACCAAATAAGGTGATGTTTAACAATTTTATAATAGAACGTGACTGAAAAAAATGAAGAAGGATTAAAATGTGTTCAGGAATATATTTATTTAAAGATAGAAAATTAATTAATAAAAGTTCAGATTATGGAATACAAATCAAGTCAAGCAGAACAGTATTATGAAAAGTAAACTCCCACTATCAAGGGAGAGAAAAGTTTATCATCAGTGTATCTTAATAGTGCTAAAATAAGGATTTGAAAGTGTTGGAACGAAACCTTCAGAGTACCTAAAGGGGAATGGAGAGAATAATGTTTGGCATAACCTGAAGAGCAACATAATGGCAGTCCAGGGATAGTAAAAGAAGGCAGGGCAGACAGAGAACTCGATGAGGAAATTAAATAGGAAGTTATGCTGGGGTGGCCTGGAATAGACAGACAGCCATGAGTGGAGAGGGTTGATGGAGGCCTATCTTCTGCATTGGACTCAAAGATAATGATGATGATGATTTTGATGATATGGAGTTTCTCGAGTTAGTGGCACGAAAAGTAGTGTTTGTGTGTGTGTGTGTGTGTGTGTGTGTGTGTGTGTGTGTGTGTGTGTGTGTGTGTGTGTGTGTGTGTGTGTGTGTGTGCAAAGTAAACAGACACATACAAAAATAGCAAAACCAACAAAAAACAACAACAACGTCTACTATTACCAAACAAACACAAAAGGCAAATAAACATTGCAACATGTTACAACGTTACATCATTAAATAAAAAACTACAAGACTGTCTGCACTTCCTCTACCAATTAAGCAATAACAATGGTAGTAGTAGTAGTAGTAGTAGTAGTAGTAGTAGTAGTAGTAGTAGTAGTAGAATTAAAAGTAGAAGTAAAAATAGTAGTAGAAATAGTAGTAGTAGTAGTAGAAGCAGTTGTAGAAGTAGAAGTAGAAATAGAAGTAGTAGTAGTACAAGTAGAAGTAGAAAGAGTAATAGTAGTAGCAGCAGCAGCAAGAGAAACTACTATAAATAACCTTGGACGAAAACTGAGAGGCAGAGGTCAATGGAATCCCTGGCTGGGGTCACGTCTGGGTGAGTCAGAGGTCAACCGAGG
>JAPQNM010000013.1:30607777-30642777 GCA_029783475.1 Metacarcinus magister | reverse complement strand
TTTAAATTAAGTGGCATCATCACAGTCTTGAGACATACATATGTAATTAAAGTCTCTCTCTCTCTCTCTCTCTCTCTCTCTCTCTCTCTCTCTCTCTCTCTCTCTCTCTCTCTCTCTCTCTCTCTCTCTCTCTCTCTCTCTCTCTCTCAAGTTGGTGGTGGTATCGTGGCTTCCTGGAGATAATTTAAATTCATGTCTCCTAAGAATCTACAGATATGGTCAAAAGGAACCCGTGGACTGTAAGGAGGGAGCGGAGGCAGGGGTGCGAGAGGCTGTCGGTGAGGGGTGTAAGAGAGTTGCCCAAAGCATGTAAGAGGTGCTGAGGGAGAGTCTGAGGTACCTCCTTGTAACGGTGTGAAATAATAAGAGATAAAGGAGGTGTGTACAAGGATGATGATGACTTTGGCAGAACACCAGAGATACACCAAAAGGGGAAGGAAGGCATGTAGCTTAGTAAGGCATCCTGCATACTTTCTCTCAGTCTCTTTCTCAGTCTCTCTCTCTCTCTCTCTCTCTCTGTTTTCTTTTTTCCCCTTAATCAGTCAGCATACCTTAGCTTTACGCTTCGTGAGCTTCATCACTTTCCTTTCCGTGGCAGCATTGCGTAACCTTTAGGGACGCACATGCGCAATAGTCACAGTTCACTAGAGTACATGACTATATGGTTGTTGTTTTTTTTTACACTATCGCATCGCATTCATATACATTTTTTCTTTCTTATCGTTTTCTTTTTAATCTTTTTTTTCTTTTAATCCAAGGTATACTTTCCTTTTATAGAATTCAACGAAAAAAAATGTGAAACTGTATAATCAATGAATACTGGAAAACATCTCTTCGTTTTTGTTCCAGGTAATGTGTGATGATGCTTTTGTGGGGTGGACGGAATAGTTTCTTTCCCTCCTGATGAGCGCGAGCGAGTGTACAGACCATCATCAGTACCCTCTCCCTCCCATACCCTGAGGACTCCACCTTCTCAAGTGCAATGTGGAAAGAAGGAGGCTTGAGGGAGGGCGTGCTGATGCTCAGGTATTGAAGGTGGAGAGATACCTCTATCCTCTCCCACCTTCCTTCCCACGTTATTCTTTTCTGTCTTCATTTGTTTGACTTCATGCATTTTCCCCCTCTTCACTCTCTTTTTTCCTTCTGCTTTTCTCTTTCGTCTCTCTTCACATTCTTATTGTCACAGGTTACTTATATGTTCACTCCGTCTGCGTCTCCTGAGTAGTGCAGGGTCGTAGGTAGGGAGAGAGCCACCTGCAGGCGACCCTCGAACGTGGTACCACTGTTTTGCCAAATAATTGCCTTCCCCGAAACTCCCACGCATGGACGTAAGAAGGGCAGGATGAAGGGACGGGGTGAAGGGGATATACAGTCTGTGGTGGCGTAGTGCACACTGTTTTGTCCCAATCTGGTCGTGTTTTAGATTGTTGTCGTGTTAGAATGTAGATAACAGGAGTACAGTCGATACTCACACGCACGGAGGTTTGGAGTCGTGGAGAACAGCTGAGATGATGAAGAGTAACAAACGGGCACAAGGGGTCTTTGTGTAAAGAGGCACAGGCCAGACTCACACATAAACACACACACACACACACACACACACACACACACACACACACACACACACACACACACACACACACACAGACACGAACACACACGAGGTGACGTTAAAGCCTCGTAATGTTTAGTGGAAAAGCTTTTTGCAGCCACGTTAAGGGAAGTGAGCGGGCGGGGCCACCTAAGCCGCCCCGCCCCGACTCACAGGTAAAGCTAATCAAATCTTACCTGGGAGTTACAACCTCGTCTCACGTGTCAGAAAGGGCGGATAGTTTATCTTTTCGTCACCATGTCTGTGTTTCTGTACAAATTGTTCAACTCTGCCTCCGTGACACAAAGTATAAATTTTTTCCCCCTGCTGTGACTAAGCAGACGTTGATTACATTATAGCGCCGTCGTTCAAGGGTCTGCAGAGGCACTCCTCCCTGGAGACGTTACCATCATCACACGTTCAACAAGGAGGGACAGATCGTTGCAAGCCGCCTCCGGTGATGCAATGATCCACTGAACTCCACCAAACTTCTAGCCTTACACCAGAGGAAATGCCTTTGCTAAACTCCAATTCGCTCTGAGGTCACCCACTCACTCACTCCCTTGCGAAGCCGTGAGAGGCGGCACACTGCGTCACTGCGGCCGCTGCTCGCACGCTGAATCACTTAGTCAGCCTATCTGTCAGTCAATCAGTCCCTTGAGTGGATACTGCTTCAGCACTTTCAATGGCTGAGAAAAGAGTGGGTCGGGCAAGGTAGCTGAAGGAAGCTCAGCTCTTTAAGAAGTATTGAGGATGGTTAATGAATTCCATAATTACCTCAGGGAGGAGTGCAATAATTTATTTACCATTGCAAACACGTTGACGCTTAATGTAACGCTTGACTATTGGTAAAACGAGTTAAAAAGGGTACTCGTTCACCGATGGGAGGAGTCAGTTACAGGGAAACAAACTCGTACACTTGTAAGGGGAACGGGGGTAGGGAGGGCAAGGGAGAGGAGGAAGCTTATTGAGGTCTCACTGAACAAACAACAATTTTACCTGACTCTCCAGATTATGACAAACCATAGAGCAAGATACGAAAAACACAACACTGACTAAAAGGCAATCTACAACCTCTAGATTCAATAACAAAATTACTACTACTATCTCTCTCTCTCTCTCTTTCTCTCTCTCTCTCTCTCTCTCTCTCTCTCTCTCTCTCTCTCTCTCTCTCTCTCTCTCTCTCTCTCTCTCTCTCTCTCTCTCTCTCTCTCTCTCTCTCTCTCTCTCTCTCTTTCTCGTCATGGTGTAACAGCTCCCTGCCGAGAAGTGTCCTGACCTTCAGTAATATAACAACCCTTCTCTGATAAGGTTTTCGGCCAAGCTGCACAGATGTCGCTTGCGCAAACTCGACACAAGGAAGCTGGGGCAAGCGGTGCTCAACTGACGCATCTTGGTGGAGCTATGACGTGGCTGCATTGACGAACATATTGAGTAAGGGAAGGAGTTGGACCTTGGGGGAAAGTAGGAAAAAAGTGAAGGGAGAGAGAGAGAGAGAGAGAGAGAGAGAGAGAGAGAGAGAGAGAGAGAGAGAGAGAGAGAGAGAGAGAGAGAGAGAGAGAGAGGAAGATTATTTACTCTGACCCAGATTTATTTTCGCATTCATGAGAAAACAAATAACTGATAATAAAGAAAAAAATAAATAAATACGAATTTTGAAAGGAAAAAAAAAATATATATATATATAATGACGAAGTAATCGCAAACTAAAGAAAGAAAATAAATCACCATAAGTCCCTGCAGTTGATTCCTTTTCATTACTTCGGAAAAAGAGAGAGAGAGAGAGAGAGAGAGAGAGAGAGAGAGAGAGAGAGAGAGAGAGAGAGAGAGAGAGAGAGAGAGAGAGAGAGAGAGAGAAACAAAAAAGTTCATCCATCGACCAAGCGTTAATTCCCCTTCCTGAAAAGTCATTCCTGATAAGACACTGTTAAGGTTACCCCAAGGACGTCGCGGATTGACAGAGGGAAAAAAAAAGTGAGGGGAGATGAGCGTGGCAGTGAATCAAAGCAGTGGCTGTGGTGTGTGGCTAAATGGTGTGTGGTTGTGGTATATAGTTGTGGTTGTGGTGTGTGATTGTGGTGTGTGGTTGTGGTGTGTGATTGTGGTGTGTGGTTGTGGTGTGTGGTTGTGGTGTGTGGTTGTAGTGTGTGGGTTTGGTGTGTACCTAAGTTATTGTGTGTAGGGTGCTGTGTGCATTGTTTTAAGGTGTGGAATAGAGTGAAGGGGGTGGCGTGTGGTGTGTAGGGTGTAAAGTAGTGGTGTGTAGTGTGTAGTGTGGTGTGTAGTGGTCGGCACAAGGAGACAAAGTACCTCTCCACCATGTGTCAGGGTGAGGGAGGGAGGAGCTGCATCTGTGTCCAAGGCTGCATCTCTCACACACCGGGATGCATTCACAACACAACACACACCTTGAACTCTAGGCCGCACTCTTAATTAAATATACTGAACTTAATTTAATCTTCATGTTGCAAGTCACGTTAAATACTCAATGATGGATGAAGGGAGGAACAGGGTAATGAATGAGTGCATTCCAAGGGTGAGACATGCTTGAGGAGGGTGCAGCTCTTCAACATTTGGCTTAAAAAGAGAAAGAAAAAAATTCGGGCTTTGACAAGACAACAGTAATGATTCGGGTAGACAGAAGTGTAAAGGTACAAATTACTATAAAAAATATCCACACAGTACAATGTATTTTTTTTTTCTCGCAAACTTGATGGCAACGAGAACAGTAAAACATAACCAAATAGTTCTCACGTAAACATGTCGTAAATCAAAGCAAAGTCCATGATTACAACATTTTCCTGCGTCATTTGTGTATGTGTCGCTTTATTTTAACACTGAACAATGTTGGTGCATCCGACACTAGGCACCGAAGGGTCGAGGGTGTTCAGGAGCTAAGCAGGATTTTTGTCAAACAATCATTCAATTCATATAGTCACCAATTTTACCTCCATCCCCTCCGCTCAAGCTGGTTCCCATGATCCCGCCACTATCAAGCTGCATCCCCCACCCCCGATGCCCCCACCCATGCCCCATCCACTACGTTGCTGACCCCTGGCATGTCCAAGTCAACACTACCCTTCTTGCTCTCTTCCTCCGTGACCTGATGCAGTGAGGCGCCAGGCCGTGGCTCCATTCAACCAGATTCCACGTAAAATGGAAATAATCCCAGTGAAAATTCTGACGCACTTTACAGAGGCTAGAATTCCATCCAAGAACACCCGGCTGTCACCTCAGCCTTACAAACGGTGATGTGGTTAATTCCTTGCTTAAAACGTCTCCGGTTGACAATTTTTTTCTTCTTTATATATACGCGGTTCATACACTCTTTTTTTTTTCTCGCATTCGTAAGTCTTCTTGAAAACGCTGAACCCCAACGACTTGCACGGACTGGTTACACACTTCCCTCAGCATGGAAAGTTTGCCAGACTCTGAGCACTGTATACTAGTTCTAGTCTAGTTCTAGTCACTGTATACTAGTTCTAGTTTAGTTCTAGTCACTGTACACTAGTTCAAACCTGCTCACCCACCATGCGCGGAGCTGCACCAAAGTAACATAACCCAGCAAGAATTTCTTTTTTCATTCACTCACCCAGAATGCGTATGAGAAATTTAATCGCAGTGGAAGGCGGTGGTCTCACTAACCTTAATTCATCGTAAGTAAAAATGCTTCATACAAACCACGAAGGATCAATCATTGCAAACAATTATGTATGAGAAATTGTTTATTGAAAAAGAATTTGCGATAAGAGAAACATAAACGGATTTAGTAGTTATGTTAAACCTTAAAGATCATGACAAGACAATACAAAAAAATGTGACTGAAGTAAAAAAAAATTCCCACGAAGGTAAGAAAAACTCCAAATGGTCTTCCAGTTAGATACGAAAAAAAAAAAAAAAAACCTTTACATAACGTTACCTTTATGAGTTGATGACAATACATTAATAAGCGACGTTAAGCCACACACTGTAGTTATGAGCCGAAGGGATGATGCTATGAGGTATCAACTGACTACGTAGATTCTGAGGCACACAAAGAGTCTCCTACAAGGCTTATGTGTCCTGTTTCCACGTAATTCTGTGCAATTCTGTTTTCTCCTTATCTCCCCTCTAACACCTCAATTTCTGTCACATTATTTTCACCTCTCCCCTCATCCCTCCTCCCCCTCCTCCTTCTCTTATTTTTTCCTTTACCTCTTCCTGCTCTTCGTCCCGTATATTTATCATTTTGCTCCTCCTCCTCCTCCTTCCCTATATCTTTCTTCTTCCTCTTCCTCCTCCTTCATATCTGTATACCACACTACATCAACTCCCATCACAACAAACCTATCATATCAGTCAAACCTCTCTCTCTCTCTCTCTCTCACTCTCTCTCTCTCTCTCTCTCTCTCCTCTCTCTCTCTCTCTCTCTCTCTCTCTCTCTCTCTCTCTCTCTCTCTCTCACGCCACATTGAGCTCAGAGGACGCCTTGTGATCGTGTCGTCCCTCATTGCATTATCTAAAGGAGTCGTTTCCTAGGGGGTCGTGGCTGAGCGGGGCGTCGCGTCACCCTAACATTCCACACGTCAGGTCCTGCTGGTTCTATACGCTTGTTTCGGTGTTGGCAAGTTGTCATTAGTAGCAGGTCCTTACTATTTACTGTATGTTGTTTATCATACATGCAAACGATCATCTAACGTGTTTGAAATGGAATACATGGTGTTGATTTGTACTCCAGATGACTTTTTCGTTTTTTGCATTTTTTTCATTTCATACATGATAGTCAGTTTTGAATGCTTAATCGTACAAAACTCACAATACTATATAATATACTAATAAGTCTTAGTAGTATACCCTCTGTCATTCCTATAATAAAAAAAAGGAAATCATAATGTGCCTTTTTTTTCGTGAACATGTAAGAAATAATCAGTATTAAACAATAAGAATGCTGAAATACCAATGAATAATGTCTTATTTTGCTCTTGCTTCGTGAGAAAAACAAATTTCCCGGAAATGGGATACGGACACACTTCCTAAATCCCCGCGTCTTAGGAACAATACTTGGATTACAGAAATTGTATGAAAATATTTCAGTACAAAATAAAAGAGTTATGCCTTCCGCATACATACTGTTAGTAGGTCCTATTGGAAGAATAATTGAGATGAATCATTAACTTAGTGCTGTCGTATAGTACATGCGACGGGCTAATGTTAATAAGGACTTTTTTACAACTTCATTATTATACTGTTAAAACTACACGTGTAACGTACACACATACAATGAACATTAGCACACAGTCTTACTCCATGCCTGGCCTCGCCGTGCCAGGGAGCCCCTGCCGTGTTTCTGCTGCGTGGCTGGGCTGCCTGTCCCCTGCCAGCCCACCACTCATATCTCTCTGCCATCAAATTGATTTTTCTCCTCTCATTTTATTATCTTACTAATAATGGGCTCACTATTATTAGGCAACTATTGAATTGAATATATAATGCATTGAAAGAAGATAACATAATAAAAAAACTTTTTTACATTGCTTTGTTCGGGTTAGTACTAAAAGATCATGTTCGGATACCTTTGGTGAAAACATTCTATTCAAAGCCAGTCTGGTGCCACGGGAACACCACCACCACAGTATTGTCACCTGACATCAATGTTCTATCAGTGAATTAATTTCAACATGTAAAACCCAAGCCAAAAATCTGTTCATTATGATGGAAAAATAATAGGAAATCTGCTATACGTTCGCCATATACTATTTCTATGAAAGTTACGGCGTCACTTTGATCCCGTGACTGAGTGGTGAGTGAGTAGGTGGACACGTGAGTGCTTACAGGTGCAACGTGCCGCTCCCACACTCTAAACACAAACATGTCACCTCACTTTGAGAACAGGACAAACACGCACATGTATTTTCCTGTCTTGTCATGCATGACGTCAACCCGGGGCGTGGCCTCTCTTGACCAGGGTGGAGGAAGAGGTCATTTTCCTCACACAAGGTCGCTTTGCAAGCACCAGGTCAACGGAACATGACATCTTCTCAAGGTTAATACGAGTACAATATGTGGGTGCTTTTCCCAAAGTACAAATGTATTGATGGAATTTACTACAGCAAAGGCGGTATAATCTATATGGAAGAGTAGAAGTGTCAATAAACAGTGGCACAGCCTTCCACCTGCCCAATCTTCCCTCTGTCACGGGATGAAAGTGAGGGTGAGGGGTACCAACACACCACACTCACTGGAGGTCATGATGGCTGCCTGTTGTCATGAGTCTGGATTTCGTCCTTCGCCTGAATCTTAATACAAGGACGGCACATTCTGGCACGGACACGCGCTGGCGCAGGAAGGCGCGCGCACACACACACACACACACACACACACACACACACACACACACACACACACACACACACACACACACACACACACACACACATAGGTAAATAAATAGATAGGAAGCTAGATATAAGTTAAATGAAGAGCAAAGGCACTGAGAAAGGCACACAATGCATGAATTACCGCCACTCCCCTTTCCTTTATCCTTGCCTCTCTCCGCAAAGCCTGACTCGTATCTTAACTGATAAGGAAGGCGTATCTGGCGTCTTCTTGGAAAGACAGCACCACAGCCATGGTGTGTGTGTGTGTGTGTGTGTGTGTGTGTGTGTGTGTGTGTGTGTGTGTGTGTGTGTGTGTGTGTGTGTGTGTGTGTGTGTGTGTTAAACAAGACTATTTTGAAAAGAAAGCTTGTGAATCTAAGAGAGGGAAGACACTGGAATAATCATGAGAAAGAAGAAGAAGTAAATCAAGGTGAAGAAGTAATTAGGTGGAAGTTGCCGATAAGACAGGTGAGGTGGATCGTACAGACTGGGAGGAGGAGGAGGAGGAGGAGGAGGAGGAGGAGGAGGAGGAGGAGGAGGAGGAGGAGGAGGAGGAGGAGGAGGAAAAGGAGATGAAAATGACTGAGGAGTTTGACATAAAAATAAGTCAGGACAACACACAGCATCATCGGCACTTGGATGCAAATACTAATACAGATGAAGTGCTGAAGTATTTACGATTTTTCTCCCTCTAATGTCAAGAAAATTGAAATTAGCACGATGTCATATAAAGCGAAAAGAAAAGGTACTAGCAAACGAGCCACCACACGCGCAAACTAACACATACACACACACACACACACACACACACACACACACACACACACACACACACACATACACACACACACATACACAGAGCCTCTATATTGCCTCGATTTCATGAGCTTCTAAGAATCTACAACGCAGGCAGAGAGAACACAAAAAAAACTTGGCGTCTTTCATCCTCCCCTTTCCTCCTTTTCATCTCTCTCTCTCTCTCTCTCTCTCTCTCTCTCTCTCTCTCTCTCTCTCTCTCTCTCTCTCTCTCTCTCTCTCTCTCTCTCTCTCACTCTCACTCCATTCGCTTCCCCTCAACAGCCACGCCCAGTAAATTCTTTTGATAAAAGGGAATTCTACTCAGAAAATCGAGACTGTCTTTCACGGAAGTGCTATGAATCTGTGTGTGTGTGTGTGTGTGTGTGTGTGTGTGTGTGTGTGTGTGTGTGTGTGTGTGTGTGTGTGTGTGTGTGTGTGTGTGTGTGTAAAAGAGAGAGAGAGAGAGAGAGAGAGAGAGAGAGAGAGAGAGAGAGAGAGAGAGAGAGAGATAACATAAAAAAAAAAAACGAACCAGAGGAGGAGGAGGAGGAGGAGGAGGAGGAGGAGGAGGAGGAGGAGGAGGAGGAGGAGGAGGTGGAGGAGAGGGGAGAAGGACAGGTTACAGGAAGGCAAACACTAAATGATATTGTGTTTTGACAGGTCACTCTGTAATGGCGGCGCTGGTGCTGCTACTGGTGGTGGTGGTGGTGGTGGTGGTGGTGGTGGTGGTGGTGGTGGTGGTGGTGGTGTGGTGGTGGTGGTGGGTGGTGGTGGGTGGTGGTGGTGGTGGTGGTGGTGGTGGTGGTGGTGGTGGGTGGTGCTACGATTTGTGATGCTTGTCGCAGTGATAGTAATGGCTGTGGTGGTGATAGCAGTGCAGTTGGTGGTGGTGAGGGCGGGAGTGGAAGTGGAAGGGGTAGTAGTGGTGGTGATGGTGGTGGTGGTGAACAAGAGGACAGGTTACTATAGTGGCTATGGTGGTAGTGGTAGAAGGAATGGGTGGTGACTCGTAGTATTAGTAGTAGTGGTAGTGGTAGTGGTGGTGGTGGTGGTGGTGGTGGTGGTGGTGGTGTGGGCGTCGGCCAGTGGTGGTGGTGCAGGCAATTTGATGGTACAAGTGGTGTTCAGAGGAGCGTGGTGAGCCGCTCTCCATAAAGCACTTCACCTGTGTGGTTAGATGACTGTACAGATGTAGCGTTATGCGACCCCACCCTCCCTCCATCCATCCACCAGCCTACCCACCTACCTAACACCATCACCACCAACATAACACTGCGTCACCCACCACCACCACCTCAACCAACATAATATTATCATCATTACTTCAACATAAACATAACGCATATATTCATCACTAACATTCTTTCCTAACCCGTTAAACACTATCAACACCACTCGTTCACCACCACCATCATCATCACCATACCCCCACAATCACCACAATCATCACCATCCCAACATACCATACACTACCATCACCACCATCGACATCTTCCACCCCTTTCCACACCTCTATACACCGCCCACCTCATATTCTCCCTATACCAGCCTTCCCCCTCCCCCACCTGCTTCACACCAGTGGCGGGGAGGAAGCCCACCCCACCCACTGACCACCACCATCCCGTATACACACACACACACACACACACACACACACACACACACACACACACACACACACACACACACACACCTCAATGTTTCTTGACCAATTGTCCCCCATCCCCAACCTTCAATATACCTCCCCCCTCCCCCCCCATGCATCACCTCCACCCTCTTCCATACCTTCAATTTGATTCATAAGCCTTTTCTTTGTCCATTTTCATCCTTCCATTATTATTCTTGCTACTACATTTCCATATAAATCCGCTTTTCGATCTCCTATTTTTTCCTTGGCACGAGATAAGTGTTGTTCCTGGTGCTGCTGCTGCCGGTGCTGCTGCTCTGATAATATGAATCGACGGCAAGCTCTGTATGGCGCCCTGTGCTTGCCTTTCCCTGGAATCTGGAAGCTACCGCCAGTTCGAGGAAGAGAGCAGGAGTTACATAGGAAAACAAGCCTCACAGACGCTTGGGTTCGACACAGACCGTCTCTTCCAAAGACGTAGAATGTTAGAATATTAGTGAAGATAAGTGATAGTTTTGTGGGAACCAGAATACTATTACAATACTCCTCCTACTATTATTACCTAGTGACCGCGTAGGTAAAGATGATTCGCTACACTTTGTATCTTAGTCATTGAGTTTCATATCATTACTTCCTGTTTTCTGAGTAGTATGAAGCTAAAACAATTATCAGTCTATTCCAACGCCATTTGATGATAATTAAGTTTTGTATTGTTTTCATATGAGTGGTATTTGTCTACTTTTTTCAGTCTCTCTTGGGAAAATTTACTGATCGGTGAAATAAACTAACATGCTTCAATCGCGTCGCTGTTTCGTTGCATTACAAAAAACAAAAACAAATATATATGTTATGTTACTGAGAGTGGAGCATCGAAGTTTTGCAGATTCTGCAAACTTCAGTTATACTCTGAAGTTTGTGAAGTCATATGTCTGCTCCTTGGCATCCTTTTGAATAGATTATGATAAGTTTACTTTAGATATTATAAGAGAAAAAGTAAGAAAGACTTTGAATCTTCCCTGTTCTCTCTCTCTCTCTCTCTCTCTCTCTCTCTCTCTCTCTCTCTCTCTCTCTCTCTCTCTCTCTCTCTCTCTCTCTCTCTCTCTCTCTCTCTCTCTCCCCTCCCCGTCCCGTCTTCTTCCCTCCCTTCTGTTCCTGAGTAAGCAGTATCACCGTTTTCTTTTCTCATGTCTTCCCCTCCTGGCCCTGGACATGGGATATTTTTTCTTTCCTTTTTAACAATTACGTCTTGAATCGATTTCTGAGTTGCAGTTTCTTCCCCTCATTCCTTTCTATTATTAGTGCGGGTATTCAGATAATTTTATGTTTATCTATTGTTTCTTCTATTGCTCCCAAAACCCACACGTGCCTCCTAAGAAAGACAACAACAATAATAATAATAATAATAATAATGATAATAATAATAATAACAGTGATAATAAATTTAGTGGTGATGGTGGTGGTACTCCAGACGAAAGCTTCTCTACGCTAACAAGCCAACAACCTACAGACTTTAACAAACATATATAAACATCACCCTGCTAACCCACCAATGAGATGCCTGCATTCCCTATTACCGTCAACACCTGCCACACCAATCACAATCGGCAGCTTCCATAAACAGAGGCCGGCTCACCCCTTGCTTACACGTGCCTCCTCAACTCTCTTTGAAGATATCCCCGAGGCTTGAGAGAACACCTTCCTCCTCTGTCATCCACTTTACCTTCACTCTTCGTACAGGTTCACAAGGATTCACATGTAGATTAGTTAGAAGTCGTAAAACAAATGTGAATAATCGTAATGCTTAATTAAGTCAATCACTAGATGCCTTCAACCTCACGGGCTAAGCATACACATACACACACACATACATACACATATACACACACATACACATACATGCAAATATACACACATACACATACACATATATACAAATACACACACATACACATGCATACAAATACACACACATACACATACACACACAGACAAACACACACAGAGAGAGAGAGAGAGAGAGAGAGAGAGAGAGAGAGAGAGAGAGAGAGAGAGAGAGAGAGAGAGAGAGAGAGAGAGAGAGAGAGAGAGAGAGAGAGAGAGAGAGTGTGTGTGTGTGTGTGTGTGTGTGTGTGTGAGTGAGACAGAGAGTGTCTAAGTGTTTAATAAAATCATGTATGTACAACATGTGTTTATCTGCAGTAACACGTGGTCTAATGGTCGTGAGAGTCAGCTGCTCGCTGGTAGAGAATGAATGCCACAGAACATGGGTCAGCAGCACAGGCGGTCCCCTCAAAAGTAGAATCTCAGAGGAGTTTCTTGTCCCTGTGCACGGAATAGTCTTCTTAAGAGTCTGGCTGGCAATGTGGTGACCGGTGGCAGCTTCGCCTACACTCACTGTTTTATGGTGTAATGTCAAAAACATGCACAGCTGTTAATTACTATTATATAAACACCTTAATCGTATCAGCATTAAAGCTGATAATTATCCTATGATGCATGTAATTGACGGTTAAATTTTTCTTTTTCTTGACAGGTATATAATTTGAAAATGAAGCGTCGTGTTGAAATAATACTGACTGATGTTGATGTTATGGGGAAGAAAATGTCCATCTTAGTCTTTGCTGAAGAATTGAACTCCTGGTCACATTCAAGGACAATAATTTGCGAGACTCCAAAATCAGTCCAGATAAGATATACCGATTACAAAGTTATAACAAAACTGGCCAGGACGTGATATTCACGTCAGAAAGATTCTAAGAAACTAATTCCTCTGCATTCCAAAGGGCGAGAACAGCATCGCAGAGTGCAGAGAGGAAAGGAACGAGGAAAGAAAGTCTATGCCGCCGCAATATTGGCGCCTCGACCCTGGCCCGACTCGACTCCCTCCGATGAAAAATATAGTTCAGTATGTCATCGAGGTGAGCCGCTGCCTGCCTCCACCCGGGACGCGAGAGGCACGAAGGACAACACACAGGACAAAAGAAAAAAAATGCAGTACGAGCATTTACTCAACGTTTTTGTATTATTTTTTAAGGAAGATGAGGACGATTTGTTAATGATCCACTGCACGCTAACAGTCCTCACAAGGACGAGGAGTACAGACATATGTGAACGCCTCACAAGACGATACCATATTTGTGTTTACTCTCGTTCAAAAATTACACGTAAATAACCCAAATACAACCAAGCAAAGAATATGACTCACGAGTAAATATCGACAAGAAACGCGCCAGAAAATGAGATTTCTTCCACTGATATCCTCTGGGTATACTGAAACTACATTACTTTGCACTTTACAACACTTACCATTATGCCCTTGAACAAACTCCTGCACCTCACAAAAAGAAGGATTAAAAAACACAGACAGACAGACAAACAGACAGACACACAGACACACACACACACACACACACACACACACACACACACACACACACACACACACACACACACACACACACACACACACATGCCGTATAAGGCGAGATGTTCCCCTCACGAACCAGATAACCACACAAGGACAACATCTAAATTAGCAGAGACCAGAGGGTTAAATAGAGGACGAGTGAGACCCAGATGGAGACAGGACTAGACAGCGAGGGAGAGAAGGAATGACACATACATACTCGGTAGTTATGAACGTGGTGCTTGTTGGTTGGCAGTGTTGGCGGGAAGGGGCGAGAGGCAGCAGGTTATTAAAGAAGTGAATTGCCAGTCCTTTGTCCCTGCAGTGGTTTGACTTTAACAGTGATGACGCCCGAGCTGGCTAATTACGTAATGGTCAAGATGCGAGGAGAGATTGCACTCAAGGGAAGGCGTGCAACCTGATTTACTGAAGAGTGATGACCTCTGCAGCTTTTTTTTTTGAAGGAGGATGGGATACAAGCAAAGATGAGTATGTGCAAATGCTTGAGAGAGAGAGAGAGAGAGAGAGAGAGAGAGAGAGAGAGAGAGAGAGAGAGAGAGAGAGAGAGAGAGAGAGAGAGGAGAGAGAGGAGAGGAGAGAGGGCGGGAGAACACAGAGGGAGAGGAGGTACAAGGGGCCGAGGGGGAGGGAGGGGAAGGAAGTAAATATTACTGGGGAAGAGGAAGAGCGAGAGGGATGGGGAGGAGTGAGGGAGAGGTGGGGAGGAGAGATCCGGTTTCCTAGTAAAGGGAGGGTGCTTCCAGGGATACCAATCGTTCTCTTCCTTTCCTTTCCTTTCCTCTTACTGCTCCTCCTTCACCTCCTTCTCCTCCTCCTTCTTCAAAACATCTGCTCTCCTACCCTTGCCTCCCTCTCACTTTCCCCTCATTCTCTTTGTCTTCTCTCCTTCAAGAGGCAGCATAATACTTAACCACCGCGCGCACACACATACACACACACACACACACACACACACACACACACACACACACACACACACACACACACGCACACGCAAACTCTCACCACCACGCCTCGTCCACCGTCACACCACAACAGCCGTCACGTAGTCTGCTCCACACACACACACACACACACACACACACACACACACACACACACACACACACACACACACACACACACACACACACACACACACACCCACACACACACATATACATACACACACATTACACAACCACAGCACAGCATCACATAACGTTACGATTTATTCCAATGTATGTATACTCCACCACATCACAAATAATACACATACACACACACACACACACACACACACACACACACACACACACACACACACACACACACACACACACACACACACACTACGTCACTTGTGTGGAGTAGCAGAGGAAAGATAAAAAACACGCATTATCGACACTGCAATAACAACATTATAAACCACACACACACACACACACACACACACACACACACACACACACACACACACACACACACACACACACACACACACACCTCCACCCACCTACCTACCTACCCTCCCTCGCTTCACCACGCCACATTGCATCACACAAAGCACCCCTATCTCCACACCCACTCCCTAAGCCACGCCCACAGTACGGTCGCCCACGCCCCCCTTGCCCCGCCCCGCCCCGCCCCTCATTCCCGGAGGCGGAGGTGCACCAACAGGCAACAACATCAACCAGCGCAGCATTCCTAGGGCTGAGGCTCGGGCGGGGCTCTCTCATGTGGCCGAGGAGAGCAAGCAGTGGTGATGCTGGCTGGTTGAACGATGATGTCACTTCAACCAACCCCAAGTCCGTAAAATTAATCTGCACACTAAGACCGCAAATTGGTTGCTCTCTCTTTCTTTCTTTTTTTTTCTCACTCCCTCTCTCTCACTCTCTCTTTCTCTCGCTTTTCTTCGCTTTGGCTTTTCTCTCGTTTCTCTCTCGTCTCGTCTCTCGTCTCGTACTCGTCCCTCTCTCTCTCTCTCTCTCTCTCTCTCTCTCTCTCTCTCTCTCTCTCTCTCTCTCTCTCTCTCTCAACAATAATACTAGTAGTGGTAGGCAAATTTTGGGCGAGACTGAGGTAGGAACACAAGTTATGAGTATAATTGGGGGCGCGGCGATGCAAGATGACAAGCTAAGAGAGAGAGAGAGAGAGAGCAGCATCAGAGCTTGTAGATACGGGCAGAGCAGAGCAGAGCAGGTCACAGGAAAGGGTGCAAACTAGGGAAGGTTTAGGGGAGTCCTGCATGGGCGGGTCAGAGTTAGGTAGGACCCGGTCTTGAAAGATTATAATCGGGATGCGGTGAAGATACACATGGAGGGAGGAGGGGTAAAGGGGTGGTTGGAGGGAAAGATATGGGGAGGTAAACAGGGGAGAGGGAAGTGATAGGGCGTGAGGGGATAAAGGCAAGGAAGGAAGGAAGGAGGTGAGAGAAGAAGATGACATACAGAAGAAAAGGCGTTGGATAAAAAAAAGGAAAAGGAAGTGAAGGCAGTAAGGAGGGAGATGGGAAAGAAAAGATACAAGAGCGAAAGGTGATCGAGAGGAAATAGAGATAAAGATAAGTAAGAGTTGGATAAAGTAGATACATGGAAGACTGTGGCAAGGGGACGAAGGGAGGAAGGGGAGGAAGGGGAGAGAAAGTATTGGTATGGTGATGAGGAAAACAGTGATGGCTTAGGTAAGTGACCCTTTCAATCCTTACCTGTGTGTGTGTGTGTGTGTGTGTGTGTGTGTGTGTGTGTGTGTGTGTGTGTGTGTGTGTGTGTGTGTGTGTGTGTGTGTGTGTGTGTGTGTGTGTGTGTGTGTGTTCCTGTTGTGCTGGTGTGTTAGTGTCATCCGTACAATAAAACTATTACTACTACTACCACTACTACTATCACAACAACAACTACTACTACTACTACTACTACTACTACTATCACAACAACAACTACTACTACTACTACTACTATTAAAAGCTTTACATTACCAAATTAATAGCCGTAGTTACATTTGACGCTGAACAATCATACTTTTGCTGAACTTTTAATTGAAGACAGTTATTAACACATATACTTCAGCTGGGCAAGAATATCATGTTGTTGTGGATTGTGGATGAGGAGGGTGTGAGGTGGAAGGGCAAAAATGTGATGCAATAGTGTGGGAGGAAGAGGAGGGAAGGAGATGAAAGGGGAGAGAATGTGTGGAGACAAATGAAGGAAGTTGGTAAGAGTAAAGAGGAATTAAGAAGTAAAGGAAGTGTTAAGAAGTAGAGACAGAGATGAAACTTGTGAGTGTAATAAGAAAAGGTGGTTTATATTGGACGAAGGGCGGGAGAAAGGAAAGAAGATGAGGACGAGGAGCATGAGGAGCATGAGGAGGAGGAGGAGGAGGAGGAGGAAGAGATGGTATGAAATCACTGCAACAAGGCACAGGAAGCGCACGAAATTTTGAGGAGGAGGAGGAGGAGGAGGAGGAGGAGGAGGAGGAGGAGGAGGAGGAGGAGGAGGAGGAGGAGAAGGTGTTGGAGGGGAGAGAGCGTAATGTAATGATATACAAATTGTAGCAAGTCTTCATTTCATTATAACTGGCGAAGAAAATTTACAACATTCGTCTTTATCTTTCCTTAGTGTTGTGAAGGCGACTTAAAGAGGTGCCGGATGAGGCCTTAAAACACTTATCTTTGGAAATATATAAATACCTATTAGACAAGACAGAGAGAAGACGAGTAACTTTCTTTATATTTCTTTTTTTTTTATCATCTAAGTTTCTTCTGTTTTATATATTTTTGCTTCTTTCTTGCTAGGAAGAGAGACAATTCTGAATAATTTTCCAAAAGGCTAGTAACGTAACCGACTACAGTTACGGTATCGCTTGAAGAGAAATGGAGAGTGAGTGGTCAGAACAATTAATTTTAGTCTACGGTCATCTACCCATTATTAAGTAACACACACACACACACACACACACACACACACACACACACACACACACACACACACACACACACACACACATGACTTACTTAGGATGGTATTCAGTAGTTCATTCACAGGCAGATCCACAGGTGCGTGCTTGCTCACCTGTGAAAGATAGAAAAATCAAAGTGGTGATAAGTGTTTCCTGCTGATGTGCCACTGCTGGGGTGGAGGCTGGCGGGGAGTAGGGGTAAGGGGATGCCGGCCTCAGACAAGCAAAGGAAACGAATGAACAAATGTGCGTTATCGAAAAAGGAAAACTGGTACATTGGATGGATGGACACACACACACACACACACACACACACACACACACACACACACACACACACACACACACACACACACACACACACATACACACACTTTTCCTAGTCCGATTGTTTGGTGGAATCTCTGTCTTATTCTTATTATACTTTAGTTCGGTTTCCCATTCCAGAATTGTTTTTCAAGCCACGATCTGTCCTCACCGTGCATTCCTTCATCTTACAGCATACAGTGTCCTCATGATTTAATAAGTCTCCTTAGTCATGATGATCTTGCATTTCCATCTTACTTTTGATTTAAACCAGTCCAATCCTACTTCAGTACTTCCCCTTTTACTCCTGAGGACTTTAAAGGTCATGATGTTCCTGGTTCATAAGTCATTAAGTATGGCAGACTATATTTGTCTGGTGTTCAGTGAGGTGAGGCGGCAGCAGTATGGAGGGGTGCGTATTGCACACTCACCCACCCAGGATCCACGCGCCGTGAACGTGTGCGCACAACAAATGTATGCACAAAATAGTGCTATACTAAACAATGATGAAGAGTGTGAAAATTTATAATACTAGGAAGATTTCAATGACTGGGAAATTCAAAGGGACAAAACGACATACCACAAAGCTACACGTTTAATTCTTCAAGGAGGTTGATTCTCAGAATAATAAATGAATTTATTCATAAGAGCTGCCACCACCGGCTTCCCTTCACCTTCTTTAAACAATAACTTGTACGGAAACCTAACATATCATTTGACACGTCCGCGTAACTTGCAGGAAGTGTTCCGTAAGCATCAAAGTTTTCCACTTTCCTTCACTACCTGAGACACTCGGAAAGTGCACACGGGCCTTCCCCCAGAAATTCCTCCCTCTCAACTTCCTACGTATAATGTGTTTGTGATAATAAGACTGGCAAGCAGAGAACCACTATATTGATAAAGTTAACATTCTTCCTTCCTCACTGCAAGTCACTAAGACGCACCAAAATATGCATCCATAGGTACTGTGGATGTACCCGAGAAATTGTATGTGTATGTGTGTGTGTGTGTGTGTGTGTGTGTGTGTGTGTGTGTGTGTGTGTGTGTGTGTGTGAGAGAGAGAGAGAGAGAGAGAGAGAGAGAGAGAGAGAGAGAGAGAGAGAGAGAGAGAGAGAGAGAGAGAGAGAGAGAGAGAGAGAGAGAGAGAATTTCCACAGCATCCTGGATGGGTTTTACCTGTGATTACTGTTCCCCATTGGGCTAGGTGAGGGGAAAGAGGAGGAAGAAGAGGAGGAAACGGGTGGGGTGACGGTACCTTTGCGGAAGACGAGACACTATGAGAGAGAGAGAGAGAGAGAGAGAGAGAGAGAGAGAGAGAGAGAGAGAGAGAGAGAGAGAGAGAGAGAGAGAGAGAGAGGAGAGAGAGAGAGAGAGAGACGAGAGAGAGAGAGAGAGAGAGAGAGAGAGAGAGAGAGAGAGAGAGAGAGAGAGAATTTTTTCCTTTTTTAACAGTAATATGGCACTTGATAGCCTTAAATGGGGAATACCAGTCATGAAAAAAAAATCACTTAAGACTTACGAAATGTCCATAATAAAAGAGAGAAAAAAAAAACAATAACAGTAAAATTTGACATAGTACTTGACCTCCTCCTTCGCCTTTCTATATTTTTATTCCACCCCTTCCTCCTCTTTTTCTATTCCTTTCCCCCATCGTCCTTTTCCTCCTCCTCTTCCTCCTTGACTGCAGCCTACCTAGAAAACACCAATCAAGGCAATCGCACCAGAGTTCTCATGTCTTGGGGTTCAACTCATACAGCTTTACTAAACAGGGTGGAGTCTAAAGCTTTTCGTCCCATCAACTCTCCTCCTCTAACTGACTGTCTTGATTCTTTAAGTCACCGACGCAATGTTGCATCTTTATCTCTTTTCTACCGCTATTTTCATGCTGACTGCTCTTCTAAACTTGCTAACTGCATGTCTCCACCCCTGCCGCGGCCTCGCTGCACAAGACTTTCTACTTCTTCTCATCCCTATTCTGTCCATCTTTTTAATGTAAGAGTTAATCAGTATCTTCACTCTTTCATCCCTTACACTGGTAAACTCTGGAACTCTCTTCCTTTGTCTGTTTTTCCACCTGCCCATAACTTGAACTCCTTCAAGAGAGGAGTGTCAAGACACCTTTAATGTTAACTGGACCTCCACACCTTGCTTCTATTTCTCCTACTGTCCTCTTTACAGGGTCTGGCGACAAGCGAGATTTTTTTGTTACGTGTTCCTGTTGTCCCTTAGGTCCCTTAGGAGGGAAAACCACACACACACACACACACCTACACTGTGCCTACACCTAAGCTACAACAACACCAGCACATCACCAAACAAACAAGTCTTTACATCCTCTAACACAGCACGTAAAAGTAGCCTTATTACGCTTTCCTTATAAATTATCTCATAGATAGATAGGAAGAGATATTTAGGTAGACTGATAGATTTGCAAGAGTTAGAGAGTTGATTTAAGAGAAAGAAAAAGAGAAAAAGAGCGTGAGAGAGCGAGAGAAAAAGAGAGAGAGAGGGGTTCCATCATAGTATCATGTCACATTCTCTCTCTCTCTCTCTCTCTCTCTCTCTCTCTCTCTCTCTCTCTCTCTCTCTCTCTCTCTCTCTCTCTCTCTCTCTCTCTCTCTCTCACGAGGCGGCTTGCCTTTGCCTTCCAATTCCTTTGGGAAACCCCCGAATGTCGTGACGTATCGGAGGGTGACGCGAGGGCGTGTATGGAGGAGGAGGAGGAGGAGGAGGAGGAGGAGGAGGAGGAGGAGGAGGAGGAGGAGGAGGAGGAGGAGAGGAGGAGGAGGAGGAGAAGAAAGAGGAGGAGGAGGAGGAGGAGGAGGAGGAGGAGGAGGAGGAGGAGGAGGAGGAGGAGAGGAGGAGGAGGAGGAGGAGGAGGAGGAGGAGGAGGAGGAGGAGGAGGAGGAGGAGGAGGAGGAGAATGAAGAGGAGGAGGAAAAGGAGGAGGAGGAGAATGAGAGGAGAGGTGAGGAGAGGTAAAGTGAGAAGAAACGATTTATTCAGTGGGAAAGTTTGCTTTTTTTTCCGCTCTCTGGCGAAATCTGGATTGAAAGAGGAAATGGCTGGACGTGAATATAGAGGAGGAAATGCTTTTAAGGAATGGGTTCAATATTTATTTTGTGACAGTGTGCCTGTGACTCTGTATGTGTGACGTGTCCGTGTCCGTGTCCGTGTGTGTGTGTGTGTGTGTGTGTGTGTGTGTGTGTGTGTGTGTGTGTGTGTGTGTGTGTAATCGCAGCCTAAATCTAAGCCTCTCTTTTGGTCCCTGTCACATTCTCTTCATTATCCTTGCAATGTCCTTAATCCCTCAAATAGATATTTCCTACTTTCCCTCACATTGACCCTCATCCTCTCTCTCTCTCTCTCTCTCTCTCTCTCTCTCTCTCTCTCTCTCTCTCTCTCTCTCTCTCTCTCTCTCTCTCTCTCTCTCTTTACTCCTCCCTTTCTCCCAGCCTCCCTCCCGTCCTTGTCTTTCGCCTAATCATTACCACTCCCAGTCTTCCATCCTCCCTTTCTACCTCTCCTTTAGTGTCTGCACAGCTTTCTCTCCTCTCATGGCAACACACTTTATCATCACTTCCACTCTTTTGCCTCTGCCTTCTGCTGTCCGTTACTTCAAAGCTGTATATCTCAACACGTGTTTTTTTTTTATCCTTACGTAACATGATCACAAATTAACTGTAGGTTCAGATCGCAAAAAAAAAAATTAAAAAAGAGAGGAAATAAGTCTTCTACCCGCGGGATAAATCTGAACCTCGTGTTAGTTAGGGTTCTAGGATGGGAATTAGGTATGCAAAAAGGTGTCAATTAAGTAAGTACCTTCGCTGATGGTAAGAGGAGCCGCATTATGGTTACATGTGAGGTCTTCAATGTACATTCTGGTGCTGAGTTTTTTATATGTACTAGAGGCTGTGTAGTGCTAAGCAAACTTGGTGTAGTGCTGTTCATCGTTAATGTGTAGGAGTCCAAAGGAGAAACATAAAGAGAGAGAGAGAGAGAGAGAGAGAGAGAGAGAGAGAGAGAGAGAGAGAGAGAGAGAGAGAGAGAGAGAGAGAGAGAGAGAGAGAGAGAGAGAGAGAGCAGTCTATTTCGGTGTGTTTAGTCTAAGGTGAAATAGATATGCGAAGATAAGCACTACAAGAGGTGGTATGTCAGCATATGTATGTATTACACAACATACCCTGATTCTGTTTGTCCTTTCCTTTACTCTAGATTTAATTTAATTTCAAAGTAAGTTTTTTTTTTATTCAATTTTTCTCAACTTTCCTTTTTTTTCATTTTCCTTTCGACTTTTCTTTATTGTTTTTTTTTCTCTCTCTACCCTTTCTCCTTTTCTGACATCTGTAAAATAAAAAAAATTCCCTATTTCATCCATTTTCTCCCTCTATTTCACCTTTTCATTTATTTGTTCAATCTTTTATTCCCCTTTCTTTCTCTTCACCTACTGTTCCTTTCTTCTCTCCTCCTTTTCTCATTTTTTTCCCTTTTCTTCTCCCTTCCTTCTCCAATTTCTTCTTCCTCCCATCTTTACTCAGTTTATTCTTCGCACATCGACAGCCAGAAGAGAAGGACTTGTATGCAAAACAGCTAATGTCGATGAGAGACAGAAAGGCCTGAATGCATTGTTGACGTAGGGCTTGTAAGGCGATTTAGTGTGTGTGTGTGTGTGTGTGTGTGTGTGTGTGTGTGTGTGTGTGTGTGTGTGTGTGTGTGTGTGTGTGTGTGTGTGTAAACGTGACAGGAATCAATGTTGTATTTTTTTTCCCATTTTTTTTCTAACGTGTGATGTCAACTTTCCCAGACATCAGTAACGTTTCCCTTTTGTCTGTTTGGTTTTCCTGTCTATCTATTTTTCTGTCTGTCTGTCTGTCTGTCTGTCTGTCTGTCTGTCTGTGTGTGTGTGTGTCTGTCTCTCTCTCTCTCTCTCTCTCTCTCTCTCTCTCTCTCTCTCTCTCTCTCTCTCTCTCTCTCTCTCTCTCTCTCTCTCTCTCTCTCTCTCTCTCTCTCAGTAATACTCTAATACGTGATTTAGGTCATCTCGCCTCATAAAGACTAGTAAGAAAAAAATAAACCACTCACTGCCAGACGACGAAGCCAATAATTCCATTACACAACAAACCGAAGGAGAAGGACGGACTAATGGAATGGAAAAAAATAAAATAAATAATAAAGACAGTTTTTATACAAGGGGGAAAAAAAAGTAAACTAATCCAGCATTGAAATTACATAAGTAAAAAAAAATAAAAGTGATGAAAGCAATTAATAAAGGTTATTTCATCTGGCCTGTTTTATTTATTTATATTAGCATTATATTAAGAAAAGTGTAGTTGGGTAAATATTATGGGTTATCTCCATATGAGGGTAGTGGTGGTGGTGGTGGTGGTGGTGGTGGTGGTGGTGGTGGTGGTGGTGGTGGTGGTGGTGGTGGTGGAAGCTGTGGACTCTAGCCTTGCACTGTGGCATCATAAACCATTTCCGAATTACAAACAGAATTAACATTTCCCTGAACGAGATAGTGACGTGACAAGGTGCAGCATTGCGATTGTCCGATTTCAGGAAACTGTATTCTTCTCTCTCTCTCTCTCTCTCTCTCTCTCTCTCTCTCTTTTTTTTACAGCCATGCAAGCTACCACATCCCTCCACACACACACACACACACACACACACACACACACACACACACACACACACACCACACACACACGTACATATCTTTTTGGTTATAATATAAGATACATTCAACAATAAACAGATAGTAACAATTCCCGTTCGTTGCTTCACGAATCGCAATTACAAAAAAATATATAAATGAATAAACAAATACACTAAAACAGCCCTTTAAACAACGGCAGAGCAACGCGGAAGTTATACATTTACAACGGGATAACAATGTACGTCAATTAGTATGAACAAATAGAACTGTACTTAGTGTTCAATAAAGTGAGGGAGAGAGACGATATGGAGCAGTAAGCAAGAGTAAGGTCAAGGTTAGGTACATTGAGGGCAACGGTATGTCACTGCGCCCATCTCCGACACCACCATGGCTTGTGTAGGGCGGAAACCCATGTCATGACATCACGTAGCGGCGCTGGAAATGTACAGGAAATACTCGAAACTCATAAATCTAAAATCATCCCCAAAAAACAACTGACTGGACGCGAATACACTGCATGAATATAACTAACTGTGCGAAGGTAATGGGAACAAATATACATCATAATTGTACGGCCTTACATACAACATATATAATTAAAAAAAAACATATACATTTCCCTGCTTAATGTATTCAATTAACAGCTAATGAATAACAGAAAACAATACAACACAAAGTAAGACGAAAAAAAAAAAAGAAGAAATCCACTAATACGGAAACTTAAGTGAACATGGAAAAAGCGATACACAATGCAAAAACAGCGGGAAGCAGAGACGCGGCGGGTGGGAGACACGTCCTGGAACCTGAAATTAGGGTGCCTCGTTCAGGACGTGACCAAAGGAGCAGGAATTTACCGGTTGTGCAAGAGTGCAGGACTATCCAGCATCCACCCCACCCCCCTCTCAAGGGTAAAAGAGAGAGAGAGAGAGAGAGAGAGAGAGAGAGAGAGAGAGAGAGAGAGAGAGAGAGAGAGAGAGAGAGAGAGGGAGAGGGAGGGTCAAACACGTCCTGCCAGCTAGTCTAGGTAGGTCATGCCAGGTTAAGACCGTGCCAGGAACAGGTCAGGACGCCCTTACTGCCCCTTCCTCTCGCTTTTCAGGTCACCAGGTCATGTGTGTGTGTGTGTGTGTGTGTGTGTGTGTGTGTGTGTGTGTGTGTGTGTGTGTGTGTGTGTGTGTGTGTGTGTGTGTGTGTGATGCGGAGATGAAGCCTGTTTGTAATATGAGATCACAGCATCCCTGATCCGTACACATCTATTCCCCCTCCCTCATCCTTCTTTGTTCTCTTATGGTTCTATAATCACTCGCCTATTTTTCTCTCGCCCTCTCTTTCTCTCATTTTCTCTCTCGCTGGGACTCCTTTTAGCTTTCCTTCTTCCAGAGACTAATTATCCGATGTCGTAATTGCTTTTTTTCCCTACCTGTCAATTGTTTTTTTTTTCTGGTAAGGGTTGTTTTCTTGTTTTGTTTTGTTTTGTTTTGTTCTCTCTCTCTCTCTCTCTCTCTCTCTCTCTCTCTCTCTCTCTCTCTCTCTCTCTCTCTCTCTCTCTCTCTCTCTCTCTCTCTCTCTCTCTCTCTCTCTCTCTCTCTCTCATTTTTTTCAGTGTTTTTCGTATATATATATGTGTGGGTATGCCTTGCTATTTTATTTTTCATGTTTATTTTTTCCGCGTTCATCATCTTTTTTTTTATTATTTTTCTTTCTCTCGTTCCTATTTTAATCCTTATATATATATTTTTCGTCCTTCATTTCTTCTCTTCCTTTCACTTCATCTCTCTCGTATATTTTCAACTTTCCTTTCATCTTTCCATCCCCTCCTCCTCCTCCTCCTCCTCTTCTTCTTCTTCTTCCTCTATTTTAACTTTTCTCTTTCATCATTATTCATATTTATAATTTAACATCAACGTAATGAAAACTGAAAACAGGCAAAAGATAAAATGAAAGAGAGAGAGAGAGAGAGAGAGAGAGAGAGAGAGAGAGAGAGAGAGAGAGAGAGAGAGAGAGAGAGAGAGAGAGAGAGAGAGAGAGAGAGAGAGAGAGAGAGAGAGAATGATTGCGTAAGCCGGGGCAGTAAGGTTAAACTCCGGAAATTGATGTAATGTCTTGTGTGTTACAGGTGGGGTGACTAATACATTCAGGTAACCCCAGGTGGCTCGTGCCCTCAGCCTCTCTACCTGCTCTTCCTTCCTTTCCTAGATGCATTCCAATCACTCAGTATTTTCCTTCGTTAGTTTAAGTTCATGGGTCGTTCTGTATGGACGCAACGGAACCAGATTGGCAGTGAAATTCTTGCGGAAGCGGAAATGGCGTAGACTGTAATATGTTCCGGATGGAGGTTAATATTATTTCTTTTTTTATAATCGGTGTAAGTACACATGTGCATCCAGAAAACGTAATGTAATACTCTTACTGCGCATCTGTCTTTGTCATTCACTTGTTCTGTAATTTAGTTCATGAGTATTGTCTTTTCCTCACTAAGAGTCTGTATTGATGCGTAGTGAGGCAGAATGATTGCATATTTTCTTACTGTAGGTGAACAGTGGTGTTGGCTTTCACTAAATGGTCTTAAGGCGAATCCTGTAAGACTGCCAACAAGCACGTCAAGCTATATGAATTACTAATACACACACACACACACACACACACACACACACACACACACACACACACACACACACACACACACACACACACACACACACACCATAATATCCAACTGTTAAATATATGACGGAAAATCTTTCGATATGATAATAAAACAACATATTTCTATAACTGGAACGTTAAGATTCTTCCTTATATTTATCTTAAAGGTATTGTGAATTATGTATGTACGTGCGTGCCAGTGATCATGCAAATTAACTTGAATATTAGAAGAAAAAAAAACCCGCAAAGACAGAGAGATAAGATTAAAAACAACCTCACAAGTAAGTGATGCCATTTAATAGGAACATGTACACAGCCCACATACAGGAGCAAGTCCCTGTTTGGGTTGGCCATTGTCACGATAGTTCCGGCATCAACAGCATCGCAAAAACCTGTCACGGATAAAATGGATCTGAAATAAAAACGAGAAACAAACCCTAACACTTAATACTGTTAGTAGCATAATGCTTCACACTAGCCCCTCTCAGTAGGAAGTTCCGGTTCCGGGGGTGGTGATTCCGGCAACATTCTGGCAAACACTTTACGTATATCGTGATTAAGGTGGGAATTACATGGGTAGACGTGATTGAATCTTCCCTACGTACATAACTTAGATTCTAATTTATAAGTTCAACGTATGTTTTCTCAGGTGTGTGTGTGTGTGTGTGTGTGTGTGTGTGTGTGTGTGTGTGTGTGTGTGTGTGTGTGTGTGTGTGTGTGTGTGTGTGTGTGTGTGTGTGTGTGTGTGTGTGTGTGTGTGTGTGTCTGTGGTGATTCATAATGTGGCATTCCTGGCAGTAATAAGTCAAGGTGAAAACATTTTCTTACGTTCCCTCTCCCACACCGTCACCTCTGCCTCCTCCAGCCTTCACCCCCTCCCTCACCCAATGTCACCTTTATATCGTCCTCTCCTGTCTCCTGTCTCGCTCCTCCTCCTCCTCATCATCATCCTTTTGTGTTCACCATTTTTCTTTGACATTTCATATTCCATCCACGAATATCTTTTAATAACACTTCATTGCAGAGTGAAACATCCCAAAACGTCAACATCTACTATGGTATTTTTATTTTTCTTATACCCTTACGTACTCTCCCTCCTTCCTTCCCCTCTTCCCAGTACGCTCCATTCCCTCTCTCTCTGTCGCTTCCTTTCATTGCTCTTCAACATACCGTGTCTAGACCATCATTTTCCCCGTATCCTATTTGCTTGTTGATTCAGTTTTCCTAGTCGTTTCCTCTTCCTCCTACTCTTCCTTACTTTTCTTCACCTTACTACCTCGCTCACTCCTCAGCCGCGCCCTTCTCACTCCCATTATTTCAACATTTCCTCCTCCTCCTCCTCCTCCTCCTCCACCGTCTCGTGTACTCCTAATGGCCAGTCACTATTGCATCCTTACTCTGGGTGTTGGTGACTCAATACTCCAGGTGTAGGATCTGGAAGAGGACATGATTCTCTTTCATACATTTATCATCTATTTCATCGCATTCATTTTTTTTTTCTCCGCCACTCTTACTTAGTTTTACCTTTCCTTTCCTTTCCTCTGCATTTATTTCTCCTGTATATTTTGATCTTACTCTAATAGCAGTTTGAGTGATTTTTTTCCTTGGGTTTAATCTTTCATTGCTTGCCCAACGTAAGATTTTGTTATGTCCGTGAATCGGTGACTAATATTCTCTCTCTCTCTCTCTCTCTCTCTCTCTCTCTCTCTCTCTCTCTCTCTCTCTCTCTCTCTCTCTCTCTCTCTCTCTCTCTCTCTCTCTCTCTCTCTCTCTCTCTCTCTCTCTCTCTCATGCATCAGGTGGCGTCGTCTCGTGCGCTGCCACACTGAAGGCGTAATTGAAGGTTCAGTTTAAACCACGTGCGCCACTTTTTTCTTACTCAGGAATGTTCTCACGACTCGGGAATCCACCTCCTCCTCCCTGTCTGAGTCTTGTTTCCTCTCCACTCTCTCACACTTCCTTCCTTCCTTCCTTCCTTCCTCACGGTCACATCTCCTTGCTTCTAAACGCGCGGAGGACATTTCAAAAGAACAACATGATATGGATGAGGAATAAAACTGAACATGCTCCAGTTTAATTAATGTTTAACTAAGTTTTTTTTTAGTTTTTTTTTTAGAGTAGAACATTATGCGCTTGATAAAAAAAAAAATGCTTTGATTAATTCGTTCATTCATTTTTTTTTCTCGCTCTCTCTTTTCATGTCCTTTCGAGGCTTGGACGAAATAAGGACAATCTTCCTCCTCTTTTTTTATTCTCTCATCAAAACGGCGACACAGTGTCCTCACCCCCACCACCCCACCAGCAATATCTTTCCCGATCACCTCATTACCAGGCGGGGCACCATTTGTATCAAGTCAACTACGTCAAATACTAAGAATACAAAGTGATATCCGATGCTGATCACATACTGAGGGTTTAACAGAAAGTGGGAGCCGCAGGAAACGATATCCCTAACGAACGCAGTTAAAAATTTACCTGTGAGAACGATTGCTTTCGTACGAGATGCCAATAATAAGTAGCAGTGACGGAGGTGGCGGAACGATCCGAGGGTGTTGAGCAGTGTGTGTGTGTGTGTGTGTGTGTGTGTGTGTGTGTGTGTGTGTGTGTGTGTGTGTGTGCGTGTGCGTGTGCGTGTGCGTGTGTGTGTGTGTGTGTGTGTGTCTTCACCGCCGATACATGATAAATCTCACTCTGATATACTAATCACACAACTGAACGAGCAGGCAAATATTAGCTTTTAAACATAATAAACGTTATCAAGTGCAAGTAAAAAGAAAAATACTAAATAGAAAATATACAAGAATTATTAGGAGAAAGTTACATCGGTTTTTAGAGACATGAAAATACTGTAATCTAACCAGCAATGCGAGAAAGGATTATGATAAGAGAAAAGAGAATCCAGGTTTTTGTTAATCGGTAAAATCATATAATTCAAGAGAAGAAAGAAGAAAGTGTAATAAGACGTTATAACAGCTGGCTGGGTCAGACCTCCTTAAGGATACTCGCCGTAGTTCATGTACCCGGGTCCTGTATGGGATATTGTCAAATTTATACTCAGTTCAGTGAAGACACACAAAACTGACAGCTTCTTCGGACAAAAAAAAAAAATATATATAAATAAATAAAACACGATATGAGAGACAGGTAGTATGAGATGTGTTTTCTTTAGAGGCACAACACCTCCATAATTGACAGTTTGAAGAGTAAAAAGGATTTGTTCAAGTAGGATCCGGCCTGAAGGACAAGGAGGCAAGGAAAAGATCTGTGAAGTGGCGACACACAGATGCATCAAACACATAAGAACAGGTATTAAAAGACATAACAATTGTATTTATAATGTCACCCGAGAGGGCAAAGCGTATCTTTACTACGAACGAGGGACTGAACATGCATTATAGTGAGCAAGTGTACCATTACTTAGGTGTTTGGGAGGAGAGGAAGAACAGAGAAGTGGAAGATTATACAACTGAGGTGAAGGCAAGTACTGATACAAGTCTGCAACATGAACACGGATGAAGGAAGTCAGAAAGCAAACTAAAGTCGTGATTAGAAGTCTGATGAAAGAATATAGAGATGAAAACTAAATACTGTCATATTCAAATCGGCAACAGATGGCCAGAGAGAAGGATAATTACTTATTAAAAACAAGGTATTAAAAAATAAAATAAAATTATAAAGTGTATTGTAATTAGAATATCTAGTTTTCATGAGTTCACTGGAAGCCAATTTTGCTGAGATAAAAAAAAACGTGAACAGTATGTTGAGCGATAAATCAAAAAAGTAACTTCAAATAATTTCAAGACGATAGACACAGTTCCTGAATGCATTACTATTAACAACACTATCAAGATGTTCAAGGAGACACATCCAACATCCAATAATTACGGGATGATGTGCTGCAATAAGCCTCGACGTTACACTCCGCTGATCGCACTTAAATCATCCCCACCGTGGTGCTGACAAACTCAACTTTCTCAAGGTGACGGTTAGACAAGTACGTACATGCATTATATATTACACTTGTCGTCAACGTTGGCCATCATCAATACTGCAAACCACAGACCACGCGGCTTAACTAAGGAGGACGAAAAACCTTCCAACGCTACCCTAATAAACCGGTGTTCTAAAAAAAAATAATAATAATAATAATAAAAAAATAATAATAAAAAAAAAAGACTGCCTTTAGCTGACAATTGCTTAACAATTATAACAAAAAATACGATTTGAATCCCAGCCTGTCAAATCCAATCCACCGCCCTAGTTTTGCCCTGCCATTACACCCACCACGCTGCTGCAAAACTGAAGAAACTGTCTCGAGAAACGATAAAAGATAAAAAATCACCCACAAAATTGATAGAAATTTCAACCGTCACCTCTTTCAAGCTGTCATCCAGCAAGCCAAGTGCGTAGTATTACCTCTTTCAACGACTGACTGTATAAAAGAAGAATGTGTCAGGTGTGCATTGCATTTACCTGGTGTGTGTATAAAGTATTGACACTAAACTCATCTTTTTATTTCTCATATCGACTTATATTCAGATAAGTTTGGGTTTTAAGTGAGTGAGTGTGTGTGTGTGTGTGTGTGTGTGTGTGTGTGTGTGTGTGTGTGTGTGTGTGTGTGTGTGTGTGTGTGTGTGTGTGTGTGTGTGCAAAAATGAAAAAATTGAACATCAATAAAAATCATAATCGAATTACAACAATTATAATAATAACTACTACTACTACTAATAATAATAATAATAATAATAATAATAATAATAATAATAAATCAAAATACAGGTTGCAACGATGTAGATAAAAAAAAACCTGTTAATGATGTAAAACTTTGGCCTCTGCAACGCTCACCTGTGTCGTCTTTACAAAGGCAAAGGATCAGAGAAAACAGACAGACAGACAGATTTTCTCTTTTTTTCTCTCACTCGCTTGAGTTTCCACACCTCCGTCACTTTTTGCCAACCTTTGCTGGGTAAGCAGTAAACATATTATCACAGGTACTTTTGCACTACAGGTCATGCCAATCATGCCATCAAGTATACAACTAATCCATCCAATAATACATTCAATGAGGAACATACGTAGGGGGGGACTGTCTCCTTCAACACCCCCGCCAATATGTTGCAGATGGATTTTCTGCTTGCACTCCAGCAGGCATCCCTCACATTCTGACCGACCGACCCTCGCCAGGATCGATCAACTTACTCTAGTTACGAGCCTTATAAGCATCCCTTTGGTGTGTTGCACTAAGGGATGTCTGACAGATACAACTACAGGAAGGATGGACGTCCGGGAGTAGTGTCACGTGGCCATCATATGCTTATCACACGGAGTAAGGCCAGTGACGAAGGCTGCTATCGAAGGAAAACAACCATGGGTACGCACCATATTTCAGTTCTTCCCTTCAGTAGGTGTCGCTTATATCCTTGGCAATGCTAAATCCCACAAAGCGTCAACCTCCGAAATATGAAATAGTCGATGCCCTTCAGAGACGCATATAATGTTACTCGTCCCTACATAATGAGCCCGCCAGAGAAGGTGTGAGGGTCGTTCTTTTCTCAAATATTGGTTCATGTACCAGAGCAACACGACCCCAAACCACACCTTCCCAGCACATCAGGTTGAGGATTGGGACGACTCCTCCGCTCCTGAACACCCAATACCATTTGTACTATGGTGTTGAGTTTTTGTTTAGGTGGGTGGGTTGCAAGGCAGAACCCAACAAACCTTAGTGAGCAGGGCACCATAAAGAAGCCGTAGGAGAGTACCCAATGACCCAGATTACATGGTTAACACCCTCCCCCTCCCCCCGTAGCCTGGTGAAACAGCCATCATGTATGAATGGTTAACTCTTTTGGGCTGTCACTCGGTGCAGCGTAAACCATCGTGAGTGTTACATCATGAGTCAGTGACGGACAGCCCCACCCACCTTTTACACAAGTAATCAACTCAGGAAAAAAGGTAATACGCCAGAGTACACAGAGACTCCATCGAGATACAGACGTACTCAATGTAAATACGGACAGGTAATTCACCCAGGTACAAAGGTATTCCACGCAGCCACACAGGTAATTTAAAAGGGTGTGCACAGGTAGTCTCTCAAGTTCACACTAGGACGAGTACTGTGCAGGGGGAGGGGGCTGTGTGCACTCCCTGCAGGACGCTCCACACTGTACTTCCTTAAACATCTTCAGCATTCTTCAGGTGACCCCATTACGAAGCAGGTGTGTCGGAAAAAAAAACTCAGAGTGAGGCAGGGAGTGGCTGAGTGGGTTGAGTGGGTAAGGCCGGGTCTGCAATGAGACTAAGCCTGGGTTGGGTTGGGAGTACATAAATTGCTATACCAAAATGAGAACTATAATTTGCTCGCTCGCTCTCTCTCTCTCTCTCTCTCTCTCTCTCTCTCTCTCTCTCTCTCTCTCTCTCTCTCTCTCTCTCTCTCTCTCTCTCTCTCTCTCTCTCTCTCTCTCTCTCCATCACACTCGTCTTCCTTCCTCACCTTTTCACCTTCCTTTTCTCTCCCTCCCTTCTTTCCCTTCTAACATGGTGTTCCTTGCTAAATGTTCCCTGTAATTATGTTGCCGGCGGGAGAAGTGGTGAGGAGAAGCTGTTCTATCCTGTTCTCCCACACGTAGTTCAGCGGATACTCTTGTTATAGACCAACACGTCTCCTGGTATCCGTTCTTCCCATGTAATCATCATCCTCCTCTTTCTCTCTCTCTCTCTCTTTTCTCCTCCAGCTTCTCTGCTCTTTTTTTTTTGTCTTCTTGTTACTGCTGCTATTCTTGCTCCTCCTTCATCCACTTTTCTTCTTCCTCCTCTCTTTCAGTTCACATTCCCTTCCCACTCTATTGAAAATCTACCCGGGCATTCAGAAAGCAGAGAGCAATTGTTAAAATTATATGAGATGAAATGAAGTAAAACAAAGTCAAAATATTATCCAGCTTGAATAAGGCAAGTAAGGCATTTGTTTTCTTCTCATCAACGGATTTTCAAGGGTATTCGTTCACGGAGTCCAATACAGAGTTATAGATGTTTCGCTTGTATAGCTGCGTTACGTATCGCCTTCATTTTATATGCTTATAATGTGTTCTTTTTTCCGACGTTCCAGGAAAGACTTTAACAAATTATAAAATTGGTCTACGTGGGTGAGCTGAAAAGCCGGCGTATTGAAGCACATCTGAGCATCGGGTCAGTGCCCTTGGCTGCCTTACGCCGGGTCATTGCTGCTTCGTAAGACCCATGAGACGCAGCTTCCACTACCCTCCTTCCCCTGTCCACCGCTTCCCCTCCCTGCATGATATTTTCCTTGATTCCCACAAATTTTACATTCATGCTACCATCTAGTAATATGCTAAAAGTTATTAGTATTTTTTTCTTCTTCATATTTCATTAAGAAGTAAAGACTCTGACAGGAAGAGCGACTAAGAGCATGCTATGGGCGATGCTGTGTTGGGTCGCATCACCTCTAAGATTTCTTCTGTACCGTTTTAAATTGTGTGAAAGGTGTTCCCAATTTAGGATACACAAGGACTATCTATGTAGGAGGACCGTGTTAAAGATGAAACGAATCAATATTTCTAGCCAGCTTTTCCCCTAAACGTGTATAAGCAAATCATGTTTATATGACATTACTCTCTCTCTCTCTCTCTCTCTCTCTCTCTCTCTCTCTCTCTCTCTCTCTCTCTCTCTCTCTCTCTCTCTCTCTCTCTCTCTCTCTCTCTCTCTCTCTCTCTCTCCTTGTATGATCATCACACATTAGCCCATAAAGTTGTTTTTTTTAAACTTCCGTCATACATACACGGCATTTTCTTATCTCGGACTTCTCTATTTTTGTCCACGGCCGGAAAAAAAAACCTACAAGTCTTTGAGGAATTAAAATACAATCGAGGAGGTTTGAAGTGCGCTCGTGTGTATGTAACGACTAACTAGTGGCTTGCAACAACTGGATATATGTCTCGAGAAGATGGATCTACGATAACCTTTACGACTTATTGAGACATATTAGACAGGTGCGCGTCGTCACCAACCAGAGATTACGAGGCTGAACTAAACTAAACAGATGTAGGCAGCAGACAGAACAAAACACATACGTTACCACGCCTAAGAACAAACACCAACAATATAAACAATGGAAAAACGATGTCTTCTTCAACAGGAAAACAAACGAAACACAACTACATGACAAGAGAGTTAATGAAAAAAGAGCAAGTTATGGTGACCTAAGTTAATCTTGACACATACAAGTCATGCTGATGATAAGGAAAGCCCAAGTGAGGAAACGGAACACAAATGGGAAAAGGTGGAAGGTGTGGAGGAGGTGGAAAGTGTGGAGGAGGAGGAGGAGGAGGAGGAGGAGGAGGAGGAGGAGGAGGAGGAGGAGGAGGAGGAGGAGGAGGAGGAGGAGGAGGAGGAGGAAGAGGAGGAGGAGGAAGAGGAGGAGGAGGAAGAGAAGGTGTAGGAGGAGGAGGAGGAAGCTAAATGATAGTCTGGAGGTTATCCGGGTACATGAGATTGAATTAAAGAGCAAAAGGATAGAGAGGAGGCGGTGAGAGAAACGAAAAAGAGGAGGCGAGTGAGAGAAAAAAAATATAACAAGAATAGAACAGCCTGCCTCCAGGTTTGTATAATTATAACAGGGCTACGCGTCGTCAGGTGTGAATCCC
>JAPQNM010000013.1:30590277-30592777 GCA_029783475.1 Metacarcinus magister | reverse complement strand
TGTGTGTGTGTGTGTGTGTGTGCGTGTGTTGCATGAGTAAGATAGGTACATCCGCTCCAGGTATATATAGAGAGAGCATTGGAGTGATAACAAAAAAAATAGTAAAGTATGAAACGGTATAGGATGGAAGGAGACGCAGGAAGGAAGAAAAGGAAGAAAGAAAATGGGAAGAAGACAAACCGGATCACAGTGTTATAGTATACAAATGTTACCGAAGTTGGCGTCATTGTTTGTTTGGGCAAGATGAGGGAGGATCGCCGGGTTTGGCTCCTTGGCAGGGGTACAACATGCAGTCCGGACATTGTGCAGGATCGTGGCCTGAACGTAAACCTTCTGGTGTGCTTAAGAATGTGAAAGGGAATTGTCCCACTTGCTTATTACAACACACGGAGTAAAACACGAGGAGGACAATTTTACTACTATGATTACTCAGTCGGTGACTCCCCATGTTGCTGCTACTACTATCACTACTAATATTACTGATACTAGTACTACCACTATTGTATTACTAGTATTACTATTGTTGCTATGATCAACACCACTAATATTGACAATAATAATAATAATAATAATAATAATAATATTGATAATAATAATAAGATTTACAATAAAAATCATAATAACAATGATAATAATAAGAATGGCAAAACAAAAATGATAGTAGTAGTAAAAGGAATGTTAGTAGCATTAGTAAATAATAATAATAATAATAATAATAATAATAATGGTAATAATGATAATAATAATAATAATAATAATGATAAATAGTAATAATAATAATGATAACAATTACTCTACATCTGCACTCTTTCTCCACTTCCACCCACCCCTCCCTTCCCCTCCCCAGCTTTTCCCACGTTACCCCGTCCATCTCAGGGAATACACATACAAACAGACAGACATAAACAAACACAGATCTCACCGCCCCCCAGCTCCCCCCCCCCCAGCTCCCCACCGCCAATCCACACCCACAAACATACGACCGGTCCCTGCAGAGTGAAGGAACTTAAACCAAGCTAAAGGTTGAGTTGCTACACCGTTGAGGACAGATAGTGTGTATTCACCAGTGTCAGGAACCCGGAATGACCTTGAACTTTGACTAACCCATTCTACTGACAGGCTTGGGTCTCTCTCTCTCTCTCTCTCTCTCTCTCTCTCTCTCTCTCTCTCTCTCTCTCTCTCTCTCTCTCTCTCTCTCTCTCTCTCTCTCTCTCTCTCTCTCTCTCTCTCTCTCAAGATTAAATAGTGATATATTAATAAGCCGTACATAACTCAGGAATTAAAATAACGCTATTAAAGAATGTAACAGATTTCAAAAACTCTATGAACAAAATCGGAATATTATACATCAAAATTAAGCGAAAATGCAGGTAACACAAAGAAAAATATGGGAAGTTTTCAATGCCATAACGGTGAAAAAATATTCGTCAGTTACCAGATTTAATGATTTTTAAAAGATATGACCACTTTCAATAAGCAAGAAATAGCAGAATCATTCAATTATTATTTTTTTGTAATATTTCCAGTACTATACATCAAGCCATGCAACCTTCCCCAACACCATTTACCACATACCTCTCTGAGCCTACTACTTCATCGTTTTTTATATTACCAACATCTCAAGAACTTTTTTTTTCTCTCTCTCTCTCTCTCTCTCTCTCTCTCTCTCTCTCTCTCTCTCTCTCTCTCTCTCTCTCTCTCTCTCTCTCTCTCTCTCTCTCTCTCTCTCCATTCATACCAATAAGCTCCATCTTCTCTTATTTCTCTGCTAACACATGAGATGCCCTAACACCGTCTACTCATCCCTCGCCTCGCTAAGACTGTGTAGGAGAAGCCTGCACGCGCCTCTCCCTTTCTGCAATCCAACCTCGACTATGCTGATCACCCTAGCGGCAGGTAATCAGAGTAAGGGAAGAAGAAGGTGTATTTGTAGTGGGGAATCCGAGGAAAAATTACATGGCTTGAACAGCGGGAGAAGTGGGCCATTGTGCCGGTATTATTGCTTCGACCTGGATTATATAACTCAAGAAAACCTTTGTCTACTCGCCTTACTCTTCGCAATCATCCGATAATATATATATTTTGTTGTGTTCTATTAATGATCAGGGAACCATCTCACTACATGTTAGAGGATGGTTCCCTTTATCATTACAAATTGACTGAAGCAGGAAAACAAGACACAATACAACATTCTATAAGTGTTACCTCATCGACTTAAACTTTCCAAATTACCTTCTTCATCTTTTATGGAAGTTCTACCTGACATCATGCTCTACAGGCGGCGATGAGTACCAATGCATGTTATGTGCGTGTATGTGAACGTGTTACTTAAAACTCGTTAATAATAATGTTAAATGTTTACACAAGATAATATGTCTTGGACAAGCCTCTTACTTGGCTTTGTTACAGGGTTCATACTTATGTTTATCGCATACAATATTCAAACAGACACTTAATTTTACAGTCATTGCGTTAAGATTATTGTATACATACATAATAT
>JAPQNM010000013.1:30577250-30590177 GCA_029783475.1 Metacarcinus magister | reverse complement strand
ATATATATATTGATATCACAGACTCAATGGTCAACCTGCTGTGGCCTGTTGTCATTCTTGACCACACAGTACGTGTCGAGGCCACCGTGCTGTAAGACCTGCACCAGCATTGTTACTCTGCATTTCTTGGCTTATAGTTTTATTATCCATCATGAGATAAAGGAATTAAATTTCACTGCAATATTCTACACATATATATCATGTGTCATGAGCTTATCATAATTGTGTTACAGCAGCTTTATTTATCTATTCATTGTTATTAAAAACCTTACGATGAAAACCAAAGCAGCATACTTGCCTCACTTGTCACATCGCCAGTGGTTAAAAGACAGGTTAACTTTACCGCCGGATGTTATGCCTAAGGCCTTGAGACTTAGTGTCATTTGGAACGTCATTAAGTCACAATAAGCAATGAGATAAGAAGAAAAAAAAATCGGGAGCTTGTTACGTGAGAGTTGTCACATATATGAACCTCGGGTACTTGCCCTGTGTCTCCCAGGCGAAGACAGTGACGCCACTTACTAGGAATGTGCACGTTTCTGCTATCACGTACTGGAGGGGATGTTGCTGTTGATGTGATGCAACGTTTGTGCCCCGCTGCTCCCTTGACCTTTCATCCCCACCTTCCTACAGCTTTTCTGTAAGCATTCCCTCTCTTCACCTTCCTGACCTCCTATATCCCTTTTCCTATGTCCTTTACCCCGCTCTCCAACCCTTTCTCTCCTCTTACTTCATCCTCACTCCTTTCCTACTTTGCTCTATTTCCACTCCGTTTTCCGTCGGAAGCCTCTGTGCTGAGAAATTTTGAGTCACATCATGATTCCTTCGAACACTATTTTTTTCCCGATTTTTTCTCTCTCCCTGAAACCTTCATTATCAGCTAAAATATCCGGTTATGCATATTTCAAAACACATAATAATTAATACTATCTCTTGGCTGACTGACGTTGTGTGTGGCCTTTACTTCCTTCTTCCGAGGAAATCGACGTGGAGGTATATCATTCCACATTACTAATTATTTTGGGCGAGGAGATATTACAGCAGTTATTTTAGCAGTCGCGGCAGCTCGTGTTGGGTAGTTAGGTGTTTGTGGCGACTGTTTGAGTGTTAGAGTGTTCTGTTCCCTTAACACAGGCTTTGTATAGGAGGGTCAGTCCTATGTCCTATCGATGCTGCAGCGTGTCCAGAGATGATACTCCTTGTCAGCCTCTCAGCTCTCTCTTGAATTGTGTCAGGGAAAGCAAAATGTGTTAGAGTTGCTCCTCGTTAAGCTAGCATGTCATATTCCAGGCTGGATCCTATTTCTATATCTTAATGTATGTTACTCTGCCTCTATTTTTTCGCAGAATCTCCCTTACAAGACCTTACAATCACTACACCTTCCCCATCAAACATTTGACTGGAATATTTTTGTGTCATTTTGATGTTAACATTACAAGACTCATCACGTGTCAAACTTTGTAATCGAGAAAGAAGTTATGTTACGAATCCATGAATATCAAAATTTCCCCAGTAATCACATATCATTGATCATTAAGGTCGGTATCAAATTATCGGAAAATGTTACTGAATATGTACAGTATTATCATATCTGTGTTTAAGATGAAGAGAAAACAGTTAGTGTGTATCGTAGAGTCTTCGTGTTACAAAAGAAAATGACAATGGAGCTAAAACGCAGAAAGAAAGTTATGCCCGTCACTACACTATACTCCTCCTTACGACACCTGCAAAAAGTCGGATCAGTGAACTACTTCTACCTGCCATCAGTTCACGTACTTAACATTACATAAACATAACACACCTCAATAAACAACACAACACAACACAACACAACACAACACAACAACAACAAAATGTAAGAGTAGTTGTTGTATCTTTTAAGTGATGTTCACATTTCCATACAGATAACAAACACCTGGCGGATGCTGTGTTGTGCTCTCTCTCTCTCTCTCTCTCTCTCTCTCTCTCTCTCTCTCTCTCTCTCTCTCTCTCTCTCTCTCTCTCTCTCTCTCTCTCTCTCTCTCTCTCTCTCAATTCTCAAGGCTATAGGTTACTCCAATAGCAAACGCCCTAGAAACGCCCCTTTTTTTTTTCCCCTTAGCCTCTTCTTCCTCTGAGTTAAATGTCGTCCTGGAAATAGCAATCTGGACTCCCCACTGACGTCACGCTTGCCTCACTGATGACTCTATAGATGACGTCACAACTAGTCTGCCCCAATCAGCGTCCCGGATGGTTGTTTTTCCTTAGAGTGTCTCCGTGACCTTGCTTGGTTCGTTCTTGTCGCCTTTTGATGATAGTGGTTATGAGGTTAGGTTGGATGGTTCACTTCTCTTGGGTTAATTTTACTCTACTTCTTCTTCTTCTTCTTCTTCTTCTTCCTCCTCCTCCTCCTCCTCCTCTTTATCGCAGTTCCGCTTCTCTCTTTCTTGCTCTATTTTAATTATCTTGATTTTTTTTTTTTAATCTTCTCTGTGACCTATTTTTTGTACTGGTTTAATGTGTCGTATCTGGTGGTTTCCTTATTGTTCTTGTTCTTGATCTTATTCTTGTTTTTGTTCCTCGTCGTCTTCTATTTTTTCCTTTACCTTATTCATCCTCATTGTAATAATATTCGTAATAATATCTTTATTTATCTATCATACCTCAATCATCTATGTAACTTTCCAGTGTTAACATTACATACATTTAACGATTTGTTTCTGTCTCTATCTATCTATCAATGTATTTATCTATCTCTCATAAAACTGAAAGATAAAGGTAGAGAAAAAAAACCATTTCTTTACCACTAGCGTCGTTTCCATCTATATAAGATAAAATGAATAAATAGTACAGCAGCGCAGTAATAAATTAATTAATGCATTATAGAAGAAGAAGCTGGACCAACACCTCCTTGAACCGGGCATCCTCCACACTGATAAAAAAGAAGTCTTAGGATGTTGTTCTCGTTTTTGTTCGAGTTCATCCCACACTAAAAAACAACAACACTACCATCCGTTACTTTGTTTATTAAGTAGTGGTAAAGTAGATTGATTGACGCTGTGTTATAACGTTTCTGATACTCTCATTGAATACAAGGGAGAGAGAGAGAGAGAGAGAGAGAGAGAGAGAGAGAGAGAGAGAGAGAGAGAGAGAGAGAGAGAGAGAGAGAGAGAGAGAGAGAGAGAGAGAGAGAGAGAGAGAGACGTAAATTAGACGTAAATTTTGGTCTAAATCACTGTTAGATGTTGTCGAAGTTACTTGCCGTTCAATTAACATCATCATTATTACTGTGAACATTATCATTCTTATCATTATTACTATAACTATCATTATTGATAACCTTATTGATGATACTATTACTATTAATAATACTTCTTCTGTTACTACTACTTCGTTTCATGGTATCGCCCATCCTTTAAGTCCAAGGGCTAATATTTACGGCACCACTCACAAGTAACACGCTGTCTTATGGTAACATCGTGTAGGCTCAGTGTTTACAGTGTCCTTTCCTTGATGAAGATGTTAAGGTGTTGTTACAATGCACGTGCCACAGATCTATTAACGTAAGGACTTTGTGTATCATCTTAAGGTAGAATACGTGTCTTGCTTAATCAACGTTTGGCAGCAACAACATTGGCCGCTACAGCTTGGCGCCACAGCTTGTGTTGTATACGAAAGCCACAACCTTGCATGAACCAGTGTGGATTGGAAGGTGAAATGTTTCTCCCATTATGATGATGAAGTCTCTGTCTGTTTATTTGTCTGTCTCTGTTTCTCAATACAATAACCTGATTCCAGCTTACGCATGCAATAATTCATAACAATAACATTTGAATGGAAAATTATACTAATAATGAAAGTAAAACCTATCAAAAGCATATAATAATATAATCAACTACTACTAATACTAATACTAATACTATTACAACTACTACTATTTTCATTATGCAGCAGTAATAGAAGTAGTAGTGGTGTTGATAGTATTGATTGTTGTAGTAGTGTTAAGAAGGAAGTAATGAGGGAAGCCCAACAAGATTGCAATGCGAGCCACGCCGCGGTAATTCGCTGAGTAAGGAAGGGTGTGGTGAAAAACACGGAGAGGCGGCAGCGTGTGAGGAGCGGATCACCAGTGAATCCGGGGAGGAGGTAGGGCAACGAAGCGACTGATAGAAAATGCATGTTACAGGTGGGTGGGTGGGTTGGTAGAGGACGAGAGGGGGGTAGGGAGGCGATAAAGGTCAAGGAAGTGGGGATGTGGGATTAGGGGGGGAAGCAACCCGGTGTGTTAGGGATGTGACGCAGGACGATGCTGATGATGATAATGATGATGATAATGATGATGACAAGTAACAATAATAATACATGTGATACGTAGTACATACAATCGTGGATGAAAGTTGAGGAAGAGGAATGTAAAGACGAAGGGGAAGAGAAGGTGGAGCTTGAAAAAACTGTAGTCTATCCCACCACCTTCTCTCCATTCCTCCCTCAACCCTCCCTCCCTCCCTCCATCCCACCCCATTCCTCTACCAGCCCTCCATCCACTCCTCCTCCTCCTCCTCCTCCTCCTCCCCGCCCTCCACCCATTTCTCACACCCCCACCACTCTTCCCCTCCTCGCTGCCGCCGCTAAAAACAGAATAGGCAACCCGTCCGACAAATATTTTCTCCCGTCCTCACACACAACAGTTCATTCATTCGCAGTGCAGGCAGCCACGCGACACACACACACACACACACACACACACACACACACACACACACACACACACACACACACACACTTACACGCATACATACATAAATAAGCATTACTCCACTCACTACTCAAGGTCCCACACACACACACACACACACACGCACACCCCTCACCGTAACCAGCTGGCTACCCGTCCATCCTTACTGGCCGCCCCTTCACACCCACTCGACTTACCGCTTAATCAGACGACGAATCACCCGACGACGAAGCGACAATAACACAGGAATAAGGTACTATGGGGGTGAAGGGGGAAGGTTTTTGGCAGCGCTTAACTCCCTCACACAAGACACCAGACTGCCGCTTAATACCAGGAACTTCCACCGCCTTGAGTTGCCATGTACAGCCAGAAACACCGCCCTGCCCTTCGCCCTCCTCCACCCCTCCTCCCAGCCATGACCTGCTTCTCTCGACTGCTCTGTTACCCGGCCAGTGCCTCTCCTCCTCACGGCACTCCACAAACCCGCAGAGATGGCACGTAATGGCCTTTAGAGAGAGAGAGAGTGAAGACTACCTCATAGCAATATTATTACCGGGAATCACAACCTTCTAGTAGCGTAACAACACTTGAACATAATTCTTGACCTGCCGCTGCCTTACTCTACTGTCTGTGGTGTGGTAAATTAACATGCAGTCGAGTCAAGGCTACTACGCACACATATGATATGATACTTTCACTTCAGGTGCGTGGCTGACGGCATCAATAAAGAAGGATTAATATGAGAACTGGCTACCTACGACCGGCGGGTTACGAGTTGGCTGTAATTACCAGTCGTGGAGCCAAAGCATCGACCGAATATAACATGAGGAGAAGGAGAAGGAGGAGGAGGAGGAGAAGGAGGAGGAGGAACAGGCTCTTGATCGGCCGGAAAGTAATGGCGTCGTAAATTTTCTGTTAAACCATAGATGAATTCTGATCTGTATATGCTTAACACAAGAGAAGAAGAAAAAAAAACAATACATTACTACCATTTCTTACTAAGCACTGTAAACTAACTACCTAAAGAAGCCGAACTTAACAACCACAAGACCCTTCATACATACATACATACATACATGCGTTACCTCCAGCAAACTAAGAACAAACTACTACTAATAACAACAGGCGTAACATACCTAACAACCCTTACTAACACTTCTCTCTTTCCCTCCCTTATGCTTTCTTCCTTCCCATCCTGTTCCCTCTTACCTGGCGGGGCGGGGCTGTATGGGGCAGGCAAGGCACCTTTCTTTGCACACGTCCTGCTGGAGTCGTTGCTGGAGAGGGTGTGTCTGCAGTGGGCTTGGGGTGGTGGTTATCGTAAGGCTTCCAGTGTTGGGCTCCTGACGTGATGACCGACGAGGCCTTCCTGCAGATTAGAGGGAGGTGCACAAAGCTGTCGTTAGAGTGATTATATATTTTGACATGATTAGTATTTTGTTGTTATTATTATTATTATTATTTTTTTTTAGTGAAGGGCGATGAACATTTAAAAAAAAAACGTGTGTTCATTATAGTTTTTATTTTCTATTTTTTTTGTGGGGTGGTTGATTCTCTCTCTCTCTCTCTCTCTCTCTCTCTCTCTCTCTCTCTCTCTCTCTCTCTCTCTCTCTCTCTCTCTCTCTCTCTCTCTCTCTCTCTCTCTCTCGTTCTCTGGAATAATTTCTAATCAAGTAAGTAGACACCAGCCCTTACCCCCTCCCCTCTCCCTTCCCAGCCCCTTAGAACACGCTTCCCCCTTCCCCCCACCTCCTTCCCCTTCCCGTGTATGGTGTTCCTCCTCGTCACAGTTTTCTCGTCACGGCAAAACCTGGAATACAAACTTGCAGAGTACAACCTAGCGGGAACACAGGGAAATCTCACTAACCATCTGGATGACTTGGGTGTTCCACGTAACAACTTTTATTACACAAAAAGTAACTTCATTTATTCACGCACGCAGTTTTTTTTCTTCTCTCTCTCTCTCTCTCTCTCTCTCTCTCTCTCTCTCTCTCTCTCTCTCTCTCTCTCTCTCTCTCTCTCTCTCTCTCTCTCTCTCTCTCTCTCTCTCCTTTCCTATATAATAATCTCCCCTCTCCCCTCGTCTCCCTTCCCCCACCCTGGCCTCCCGCACATTATTCTATTGATTATTGTATTCAGGTGACACACGCAAGGTGACTGTGTTGTTCTGCTGGGTCGTGTGCATGGTCCTGCGCGTTCTCCACCACCTGCCTGCCCAATGTTTACCAACCTTCTGTCTCTCCCTATGAGTGTATCGTCTGATCCTCGTCTAGTAACGGGGTTTATGGTCCTGCTGGAGGCGTCACGGGTTCCCGTCACTCACGTTTTATGTAACACTTGTTGAGGTGGTGAGTATTCACATGAGATTAACACAGACACTTGGTCTTAACATAGTTTGTACTTATCACTGATGTTGTGCAGTAGGAAAGGCTGACACAAAAGACGAAAACAAGCTCTAAATAGCACTCATAGCACTGGTCGCCTATCTCAGGTCCTAACTAAACCCTCACTGCCGGGTCAGGCGAGCTGCTCGTCCGCGCGCTATAGAAAAAAGCTGACCTAGGACTGGGCGTTGTCGTATTGGTTGCAAAGACCTGCTATATCAATTAATACATTTATAATGCATAGTTATTGAATAATATAAGCAGATACTATTTATGAGATAGTGAATACATATATTTATGTAGAACAATATTTATATATGAAAGTCTGTCCTAGTGAGGTAATTCTTAGGTAATATAATACAATAAGTAGTATCGTTTGATAACAGACTGCCAGTGGAATGTTCTGTGACGTGACGTAAACATACCGGCAGTTACATACGGACAGACAGACATAGATACACATAAACAATAAACAATGGAGAAAAAAACTTTAAGTAAGCTACACACCATAGTAGTTTGTCTATCTGTCTTTTCGAGGATGTGAAAGTTTGGTTAGATTGTTAGTACTGATAGGAAGGAAGGAAGGAAGGAAGGAAGAGAGAGAGAGAGAGAGAGAGAGAGAGAGAGAGAGAGAGAGAGAGAGAGAGAGAGAGAGAGAGAGAGAGAGAGAGAGAGAGAGAGAGAGAGAGAGAGAGAGAGTAAAAAAAAAAGAGGGAGAGAAAAAGAAAAAAAAGGACCCACCCCCTTTCCCCCAACACCCACACACACACACACACACCACACACACACACACACACACACACACACACACACACACACACACATTCAATACACACGATCAATGAATATTAGTTTAATCACAGTCATGACGGGACACATATCCACCTCCCAGCGTGCTAGAGGGCGTGTCCAGTGTCACTCTGGGAAGTAGGTACAGACCGAGAACGCCTGTGGCTCCACTAAACTGAAGGCGACACAGAATGACACAAGAACATGTCACCCCAGACCTCATTTCTCTCTCAACCTTTCGCTACTCAAGACACCAAATGATAATCTGTCTTAAGGTCAAGCCTCACGCCGCTGTGACGCACAACCACAACCTATCTACAGGTGGTTGGGTACACGGCACACTCATTACTGTAACACACACAGATACTGCACGCTCATTACTTGAATACAAAGACTCGTTTGTGCATACACGCAACTACCAAACAGCTACAGCAATACAATGATTTAATGGAGCATGTATACGATGGTGAAGGAAAGCACAGTCGTGGTTGCTAAGTGTATTATTTGACGAGTAATATTTAGAGAGTATTCTATTAGGAGTGGTGGGAATGACTTTGGTAATGCGAAAAATAAAACCTATACATGATTTGTAGATGTAATTGCTTCTGTAATGCAAAGACTTACAGGTTGAAATGAACAGAGGAATCGATGAAGAATGATTATCACTACAATAAAGAATTCATGATGACATACAACACTCAAAGCACATAATACACATCTATATTTCACATTAATATAAATATGAAACAAGATTAAAAGTAATATAAGTATTTACAAATTGAACTCTCAATCACAGTGACAAAGAGCTACCTTCATAACTATTCCATCTTTGTATTAATTTGTGTGACATGCGTGGCCGATTATCTAATGTCCTGCTTATGGAACACTATCACTTCCTCCTCAAAGTTTTTCCTTTTTTTCCTCACCGGGACTGAGATGTCAAGGCTACAGACAACTGTCCTTATTTTCTTTCCTCTTACGTTCTCTGTTTTCATCCTTCATCCAAAGCTGGTTCTTGCCTTCACGTTCACAATACAACACATGCTCTAGTAAATACCATCTTGAATTCTAGGAAATCTGATCTCACTCTACTAAATATATTTATCTCAAACCTCTCACTTTATTCAGACATGCATAACAATCTTATTATTCAACTTTAACAGTAAAAATTTTATAATCAATTCCCTATTGCCAGGGATATCAGGCTTAAATTTCAATGTCCATCACTAGGTTCGGCAGTGTTGGCAGTCATCTTCCAATACTTACTAGCTTCATGAATGAGTCTTTACCATACTACTTAGTTACGTACACCAATTGATGCAACAATCCACCCATACTGCACACTGCCTTGCAAACACGTTCACCAATACACATATTAAGATATAATCCTTCGCTTTTCTGTTTATCTTCCTCTCCACTAAGCTCTTTATTACTATAGTCTGTAGTGTCGATCCTGTGCTGCCTTTAGACCCAATGAAACGGAGGTGTTCTTAGCATTACGCCTCTGCTCTGCCTCTGCCCTTGGAATGACTATTGATAACGTGTCAGAGAACCATCTGTCTGCACAAAGCTCATTACAAAGGTGATTTTCTCTGGCATGTAAGAGTATATTTTACACACTTTCTCTAAAAATAAAAGCAGAAACCTTGATTTAGCTTCATTACACTCATGGTATCAAATAGGAAGGCGGCGTATATACAGAACCCAACGTGACCTTCAATCTACAGAGACTCATGTTCTTGATATTCCTGTCCTGAGTTGTGCCAAGTCTGTTCTTGTAAAATGTCGATCCTCATGAACTCTGTTGATTATGTTTAGCTTCACTTCAATTATAACAGTTGATATTTTTTCATTACCATCCCTCATCAATCAAACATCCTCAAGGTCATAGACTCTACTGGTACTCGAAAATAGTCATTGCCTACTTCTCAATTCAAATTTTGGAAGTGGAAGTTTCATGTCTCAGTCAGTATAATTATTTTCAGTGAAGTATGGAATCCTGCCTTTCCTCCCTCCCTACACCCACACCCTTACATAGGAGGCCTCGCCCACACCTATACATGAAATACGGTTCACACGTAAGAGTGGTCCTCCATCTTTTTAGCAAGGTAGTGTCAAAGACTGTTGGTGTTATCAGGTTCCCTTTGTAATCTGGCGGCGTTCCAAAGTTCAGTCTCCTACAGTGTTGTTGTTCTTGCCATTTATGTTGCAATTCTTGGTAACTGCCTTCTGAACCTATTAACCCAGTGACCCCTTACCTTCCCCTCCACTACCGAGGTCCACATAACTGCCTACTCATTCACGCTCGTATTACGTCAATCTTACCAAGTTGACGAGTATTCTCACTCCCTCGTCCACATTATTGGTAAGCTTTATCCAGCTCACTCTAACACACACACAGGGAAATGAAGAAGTGGCAGATACAATAATAATAATAATAATAATAATAATAATAATAATAATAATAATAATAATAATAATAACATTGACGATAATAATGATGATAATAATAATGATAACAATAATAATATAAGCAACACAAGGTTATATGAACACATTTCTGAAGGACACACACATAGGCGGTGCATTTGGTAAAACGTACAGTCTCTCTTTACTGTCTTAAGCTGCATTTATTATTTTTCCGTGTGTGTGTGTGTGTGTGTGTGTGTGTGTGTGTGTGTGTGTGTGTGTGTGTGTGTGTGTGTGTGTGTGTGTGTGTGTGTGTGTGTGTGTGTGTATGTGTGTGTGTGTGTGTGTGTGTGTGTGTGTGTGTGTGTGTCTGAAAAAAACTTCCTGACAACACATGTACGTAAATTTCCAGCCAGACTTTCCTCAGTAGTCAACTTTAAAAAAAAAGAAAAATAACTTACAGATGACTAACTTTTATCACTCACTCACTCACTCACGAACGTCAACACTCACACACTTAGCCCCCCGTGCTCCTTCCACCTTCACCGATTAACTCACCCACTCACTCACTCACTCAATCAATCACTCACTCACTCTACTATAAATGTCGAACTATATTATTTGTTTATTTGCATATTAGTCCATTTACTTACTCACTCCCTTACCCTTTCGTTTAGTGCTGATCAATTCAAGATTAATGCATTCTTTTACTGACCTTGAAACCATTACTACAGTTTTGTGCTCATAGTCTTCGTGTGTGTGTGTGTGTGTGTGTGTGTGTGTGTGTGTGTGTGTGTGTGTGTGTGTGTATGTGTGTGTGTGTGGGTGTATGTCGCAGCAATAAAATTTCATGTCTTCATGTCGTTGTGTGTGTGTGTGTGTGTGTGTGTGTGTGTGTGTGTGTGTGTGTGTGTGTGTGTGGTGACTCACACATGTCTACCAACAGCATTATCATGGACGAAGCAGCGGGAGGGATCGTGTGTGTGTGTGTGTGTGTGTGTTTGCTTGTTTATTTACTTGTTTGTGTACGCATCTTGGTATCGTATTTTGAAAGACTGACAACACACACACACACACACACACACACACACACACACACACACACACACACACACACACACACACACACACACAGCATCGTAAACAACTACAATAAACAAACCAATTCTTGCACTTCCTTTCACGTTAAACTGATCACCACCACTTGTTACAGCTACCTCTCTCTCTCTCTCTCTCTCTCTCTCTCTCTCTCTCTCTCTCTCTCTCTCTCTCTCTCTCTCTCTCTCTCTCTCTCTCTCTCTCTCTCTCTCTCTCTCTCTCTCTCCGTTTCGCACAACACAGTGTATAGAAACAGTAGCTAGGAACTAACCCCAACTTTCTTTCCTTTCCTACGTAACAAGCCAAGCCAAAAAAAAAACAGAGATAAGATAATATAAAAAGTTTACGTAATTCCCTTTTATGTGAGGTTTTTTTTTTTCCTGATATCATTTAGTCGTTTAATATTTCTTCTTTTTTTTTCTTCATTGGTTTGTGTTCGTCTTTCTTGCACGTGTGTGTGGCGGGAAAAGGCGATCTAGGTAAAGAATACAAAATAATAATAAATAATACCCTACGCATCAGAGAGAGAGAGAGAGAGAGAGAGAGAGAGAGAGAGAGAGAGAGAGAGAGAGAGAGAGAGAGAGAGAGAGAGAGAGAGAGAGATCGTGTTTAGGTGTGAGTCAGAAGTCTCCTCAAAGGTCAATGCCAAGGTCGATCTCCCTTACGCCAGCTCAGCGGGGTTGTCTCACTTCCGGTTTGGCGATGATCACGATAGGAAGGGAAAGAAAGTGAGGGGAAGGGGAAGGGGAAGGGGAAGGGGAAGGGGAAGGGGAAGGGGAGAAGGAGGAAGAGCAGAAGTCAGGCAGTCAGTGGCTCGCACAAGACCGGGTCAACAGGGAGGGGACACACAAACAAACACACACACACACACACACACACACACACACACACACACACACACACACACACACACACACACACACACACACACATGGGCTGACTCACCTAGTGGCAACAGTTAATATGGTATGAGTGCACGCATACGCACACGCACAGACACACCGACACACAGACAGACACACACACAACCCCACACACACACACACACACACACACACACACACACACACACACACACACACACACACACACACCGATCAATAGTATGTAAGTATGTAGTGAAGGTGTTTTGTGCAGTCTTTCCTGTGTGTCCTAGAATGCAGATAAACAATGTGCAAGACTCGCCCGTGTATGTGTTGAGGGGAGGGTGAGTACAAAGGAGTACAAATGAAGTACAAACAGCAACAGTCCTACTAGACCTAAAGTAGCTGTCCGTGTAGCTACACTACTACTATAATATCTACTGGATAGAGAGAAAAAGACTGCAAAGTGGAAGGATCCTGCTAGCTGAAGTTGGCCGGAAGAGGAAGTGATACCATCTAGTATAGACGATCATCGAATTTGTTTAGGAAAGGGAAAGAACTAGGAGTAATCTACGGCTATTGCTACCCGGAAAAAAAAGGAGGACGAGGGTGAGGACGAAAACGAGAGTGAGGAAAAGAAAGAAAAGAAAAGATAATGAAAAGAAGACGG
>JAPQNM010000013.1:30564750-30574750 GCA_029783475.1 Metacarcinus magister | reverse complement strand
AGTTTAATTCACAAAACATCAATTCCACCACGAGTGTCATTGATGCATTGTTGAGAGGAGTCAAGAAGAGAGTCGAGGCCAATCCATAACACGAGTCTTATCATACATAATTTTCTTTCAAGTATAATACTTTTCACTTTAAAGCTTTAGAGAAGAAAAAAGAAGAGTGGAAAATATACACATATATAACTCCATTAAATCTTCAAAACGGTGCACTGATTCTACTTACTAGTCATGGATAAAAGGGAAGCGTATGTATCGCTCCTCATCTCCGTGCAAGGCAGTTTTAACATTGTTTTCCTGAATGAATACTTCGACTTGAACTCTCTAGTTTTCTTAATTTCTTAGATTGTTTTGACTGTTTTTGTGCTTTACCTGTTTTCTTAAATTTTTCGTGTAAACTTCAGAAATTTTCCAATTGATTCAATACAGTGTAACTCATAGTTCAGAGCACACAGATTAATTCCCTCATCAAATGTGTCCATTCTAATACGATAGGTTAGATTAGGTTTGAAGGGAGACGAGTGCACTGAAAATTGATCCCCGTGTAAAACTTTTGAGGTGTGTGAACCCACGATATGTTTGCAGTTTCAAACTTGGCCAAACTATTTTAGTTAGGCAAGTATTGGAAATAAATTATGTGATTTGGCCAAGTTGAGGTTTCTGGGGTTGTAATATTACTTTTACTTTCACTTTGGGTTGCGAATGAGCGAACGAATACACACACCCTACGTTCATTCATTACCATGACACATACCGTTACGTGAATAAGAGCCTGCTCTTTTAAATCACATCAAGATAAAAAAAGAAGTCGTCCTTACTCTTCTGAATGCAGTGTGGCGAGCGACAATCCCTGAGGAGTCGCTACAGTCACGGACAAGTCGCAGTCGCTTTGAAAGTTTCGCAATGATGTGATGAGAGGAAAAAATACATATACTGTGTTGAGAGTCTCGCAACATTAGGGTATAGCAACGATGTGCTTGTACCTTCGCGAGGCCACATCAGCAGAGGCAGGAGGACGTCTGGAGAGTAGTGCTGCTCAAAGCCACTCTCTGCATGCCCCGGCATGTCCAATGCATCCTCAGAGCAGTCGGGAAAAGCAACGAATTAGTTAAGGATAAGGATATGAAGCACATAAATGTTTCTTTTAGTGTTACAATAAAGAGTCTTTATTCCTGGACATTAACATAAATGGGAAACTATGTTATTACAGTGAAGAGACTTTAGGGATCAAGAGGACCAATCTACATCAACATAAGATGCTCATATTCAACAATTCAACTATAATAACGTCAATAGGTGTTGTATCTACACTTGAATCATAGTTGAGGCAAAAGGGGGCGAAACTGAAATGACGCTTGGTTTGATGCAATTCAGAACCCAAAGCAGTAATGTAACCAAATGGAATAATCTGCCAAAAGCTGTTGAAACCACTTTAGTGAATCCTCACAATATTAAAAATCTTGAATTTTTTTCTATCCTGCTCTACAAACATGGCACGGCAGTTCTCCTCCCAAAGCGTAGGATTGAGGTCGCGTCGCCGCGTGTCTGGCCTCTGGTATGTCGCAGATCAGTGAATACCACTGCGAGGGGGGCGACAAGACCGTATCACAGCATCCTGAAGGCAGCACATCACACTTTCTAGAAGGCAGATCCGGTGCAGCGGTAACCAACTCTTTTTTTCTTTATGTAGATTGTTTTTCCGCTTCAGTCTCAGGCGAGATAGAAGACCACATCCGTCAAAGTTTATTTGAAAAGAAATTCGAGTTGCAGATAGAAAGGTAAGAGAAAAGAGAAAAGACAAAGTAAATAACCCTTGACGACCATGACCACCCAGCCGGAGATTGACACCAGACCTCAAGACCATTATTGTCAACACACACACACACACACACACACACACACACACACACACACACACACACACACACACACACACACACACACACACACACACACAAAGTCAGAAGCAACAGTCAAATAGCCATATAGTCATAGCCATAACAGCTAAACAGTCATATAGTCTCTATCGGTAACCTTGTTGGAGAAGATGGTAGTCGAGTTTGGGTTTAAAGGAATTTATTGCGGCACCACGGAAGGTGGGAGCTTATTCCACTCTCTAAAGACCCCATTAATACAGGAGATTTTAGTGCAGCCAAGTTGTATTTGTTTACATCTTAGTTTTACTCCGTTGCTCCTCGTTCGTGATTAGGGATAATTCAAAAGCAGTAAATTTGCGTCAACATTCGTAAACCCTTTCGGTATTTTATAACACTCTATAAGGTTTCTTCGGAGGCAACGCTTCTCGAGAGAACATCTTTAGTCATGCTAGCCTCTCTTAATAAGACTTATTACTTAAAGACGAGATTATTTTCGCAGTCCTACGCTGATCAGTTCTAAATGTGCGATCTCCTTTGCAGGGTGAGGTGACCAAAATTACACTGTATATTCCAAGTGTGGTCTGACTAAAGTGAGGTAGAGTGGAATGGTAGAATTATATTTTTATCCTTGAACGAAATATTTTTGTTTATAAAGCCCAGCATTGTATTAGCTTTACCAGCGGCATCTTTACAGTGTTGAGAAAAATTTTAATTCGACGCAATCGTAACACTAAGATCTTTGACACGTGCGCTTTCAAGTTTCTCTCCGCTCATCTTGTATTCATATTTTTGTTTTTTTATTCCCACTTGAGCAATATGGCATTTGTTGACGTTAAAAGGCATTTCCCACCTATCAGACCATATGACCACATGCCCATGAGAGAGAGAGAGAGTAAATATGTGTGTGTGTGTGTGTGTGTGTGTGTGTGTGTGTGTGTGTGTGTGTGTGTGTGTGTGTGTGTGTGTGTGAAAGAGTGGTGCAGCATTGAAAGAAAAAAAAAAGTTAGCCAGTGAATGATGAAAGGGATATGTTTTCATTTCAAGCAGTTTCTCATTAGTGTGGTTACGCCTGTGTACACCCAGCCCAACCAAACACGGGATGCGTAGTTACTCTCCAAAGTGATGCTAAGAATAAAACAGAAAAAGGGTGACAGGGGAAGATAAGAGGACTACCTTCACGTGTGCTGTTTGGTAATGGAGAAGACGACTGTAAACATTTTAATCACGAGAAATTTGTATTGGAACATCGAAGCCACAAACCTCTAGTAATTCTCATAATTTCTTCCCTAGGTACATGTTAATTAGATCGTCACCTTAACAACAACTGCCGTTCGTCTGGTTAGTGTTTACAATAAAAACAAAAGATAAATAATAATAATATCCTTGAAATAAAGTTAGTCCGCTGCAAATGTATATCCAAGAAAACAATCATCAAACGTGACTGCATAGCGAGGCGAAGCATAGGGGAAGCAACTCGTCTTTGCGTCTTGAAGTGTCTGCAACTCACTCAACTGATCTGAGAGGTACTGGCAGAGCAGGATAGTCTACGTAGACGTTACCAAGGAGGGCAACGCAGTACATGTAAAGATCAATATAAAATAACGCAAATTGATGGTGTTCGGTGTTGCATTTTAGTTTAGAAATAAATGAACGTTTGAGACACAGGACCATAACAATAATGCACCATTCAGGAAGGACAAGTATGATCATGTTGTATGGATGCCTTGCTCTCATATCCATCATCGTCAGTCCTTGCATTACAAACAATACTCGTGTGTCAAAACAAAACACTTCAGGGATGTGGTAATGAGCAGCAATCAATGAAAGAATGTCCATAAGAACGTTGTGGTTATGTTATGTATGTATATGTGTATGTTTATGTGTATATGTATGTGTAGGTATGTGCATGTGGATATGTATATGTGTGTATATGGGTATGTGTGTATGTATGTATATGTGTGTGTATGTGTTTTTGTACTATGTGTGTGTATGTATGTATGTATGTATATGTTTATGTGTATGTATGTGCATAAATTTATGTATGTATATATTATGTATTTATTACATTGCATATAACTAGTTACATTAGGTTGCCTGTTAATTCAATTGTATGTACATATGCTTAAATCTTTCTGTTAGGGAGCTTCGGCTCGACAGACCGTGCCTTAATCTAACATTTCCCATTAGTCATGGTCATGTAACTCGGTATAGCAATAAATTACTTTACTTTTACTTTACTTTACACACACACACACACACACACACACACACACACACACACACACACACACACACACACACACACACACACACACACACACACACTGTATACTGCAAACTTTCTTTAAAACCTCAGGAGTATATTAGATCAGCGCTATAGAGAAGATATTGTCAACTATATCTAACATATAAGCGTGAGAATAGGAAGCAAGTCTAGAGGATCACAGGAAAGTTTATCATAGAAAATGGGAGAGAGAGAGAGAATTATGATAAAGAGGGGAGGAGGAGGAGGAGGAAATGTAAAATAGAGAGATGAAGAGAAAGAGGGATAAGATAAGGAGGTGTGGCGGTGGTGGTGTTGTGTGATTGGGGACCAGATAACATGGGACGGACAAGGTGTGTGTGAGGAGTAGGTATTGAGGAGGTGGAAACACAACGCAATGATAAACGTGGAAGAGAGAGAGAGAGAGAGAGAGAGAGAGAGAGAGAGAGAGAGAGAGAGAGAGAGAGAGAGAGAGAGAGAGAGAGAGAGAGAGAGAGAGAGAGAAAAAAAAAGAAAAAAAAAAGAGGAAGTACAGAACACGAATGAATGAGAGAAATACATTGACAACGGTGGAAGTGAAAGATAAACAGAAAAAAATGCATAACTTCATAATAATAATAATAATAATAATAATAATAATAATAATAATAATAATAACTATGGTAATAATAATAATAATAATAATAATAATAATAATAATAATTCTTTATATATATAGCTTGCGTTTCCTCACACAGAAAAGTAAACATGTAAATGAACAACAAAAATTATAAAAAAAATTCACACCCATTCTTACTCCTTCCTGTATCTTTTTTTTTCTTCTGTCAATATTCCTCGGCCCTTTTAGTCACCTATTTTAAGACACGCAGGTAACAGGAAGACATGCACTCTATAACCCCTTAATAAGAACATGAACAAGAATATATGGATAAGAACAGCAACAATGAATGGCAAGATAACGAGATTAAAAGGATAAGACGAAAAGAAGGACGGAAGGGAATGTAAAAGAAGAATACGTGGAAAGGGAAAGTGGCATCCATATTATACCAAGAAATGATAGTAATATATTTTCTTTTTAAACTGTCTTTATTCATGCAGTCTCTCTCTCTCTCTCTCTCTCTCTCTCTCTCTCTCTCTCTCTCTCTCTCTCTCTCTCTCTCTCTCTCTCTCTCTCTCTCTCTCTCTTATCGCTGTTATCATGTCCGGGATACCTTTTGCGATCTTGCTTCTAATAATACTCGTTCACACAGTCTGTATCTCTCTGTCTTTCTGTCTGTGTGCCTGTCTGTGCAGCAGGATTTCCATTACACATACCTACTACCATGTCAGAGGAAAGGCAAGTCCATAATATCATGGTAAATGCTGGATATATTATGGATCTTTTTTTTACTGTGGTTTGCCTCAACACGCACCTCCTTCTGTCTGGCGTAAGTGTAAGTGACAGGGTTATAGTGTATCCGGGTTACGAGTGTTTACCTGACGTAATATTCATCAGGTAATCTTCCATCAACCAATTTGTAATGGAAGGATAATTCTATTTGCTAGTAAAAACATAATTTACTGTCTCGGATTATGTAAGGTTTTGGCCTCACGAAAATATATTAGGCCGTGTATTAATGATTGCATTCAATACATACATATTGAAAACATAAAGTGGAATATTCTGAAACTGTCGTTTTCATATGAATGATGAATCAGTATATTCTGAGAAGAGCTAGTTTACACGGCAAATAATCCTATAAATTAATCCCACATGAAATATCAATATATTACGGATTTTAAATGTAGATCAAACGAGTTTACGACAACTTATATACAGTGTGACACCTTGTTGCCTTCCATCCCACACCTCCTTTGCATCTTCCTTCTTACAATTTTCATCGCCTTAGTTCATGTTTTAGGGATGTAAACCTAAGCCATCCCTTACTATCATTCATGTAAGTGTATTTGTTAGATTTTTCTATGAAGCTGACCTACAATCAACAAAATCATACATAAACAGTTATGTTCTTGTCCCGTTCACTGGATTCACACGTGCGCAGCGCCGTTCAGTGTGTGTTGGGTGTCAGTGTTTTTATGAGTGTATATTTCAATTCAAAACTATACTGTGATACCTAAAGCGATTTTGGTTATTCTTCTGTTAGCATTTCTTACGCTCCTTCCGTGGTTTTCATTTTTCGACTTATTATATTCAGCTAATACCAATGATTTTTTTTTTTTATTATTGTTTTTACATCAGACAACCTTTTGTTACATTACGAAAATTCTGAGGCGTAAAAGTGATTCATAGTTTATTCAAAAATACGAAGCTAACGAGCACTCCCGAGCAATTGTAGGGTTGGTCTGACTAAAATTTATAAAGAACGAGGATTAGATAATTTCTAAGACTACACCTCACCACGCGGCAAACATTAGTACAAAGCTCCAAGTCTGTGCATGAAGGAGAGAGAGAGAGAGAGAGAGAGAGAGAGAGAGAGAGAGGAGAGAGAGAGAGAGAGAGAGAGAGAGAGAGAGAGAGAGAGAGTTGTTGGGAGCAGGATTGGGAAGGAAGGGTACAAGCAGGTCCCTCTCATTAACCTCCTCGCGACGCAAAACCAACACTCGAGGATTTATAGCTGACCCTGCTAACCAATATGAAAGAAAAACAAGAACAATCTAAACATAAAGACTTTCAAAGAAGCATTTATTTGACTTACACTCGGAATCATCAGACGTCATAATCAATAATCTCAACCAACTTTCTCTGCATTAAAAAAATCAAATAAAATAAATATAGACTTATCTTTAAATGGTGTGTGAGGAAGCAATAAATTATACTATACATGGTGTTGAGGATGAAGGAAGGAGTGAGGTGTGACAAGGCTAAGGCTGGGTGTCTAAGTGGACAGATACTTACAACACCATCAAATGAAGAGGCAGCAGAGTGATATGTAGGAATTAATTTGTAAAGCCAGACAATCCTGCTCACCTTGTATTAATGGGAAGAATAATTAAAGTGGACGAAGGATTTTGTGATTTGGTTGTTGTGTGTTTGTGTGGTGTGCAAGATTCTCTGCAAGATTATATAGATTACAAAATGACTTTTACTTTCACGTGCGAGTATAGTTTTCATATGTACGTACCACATTTAAATCAATAAATTATGCATTCGTAAAGTAGACATACAAATTTCAATGTTCTTAAACATAAAAATTTTTCAATGTGTTCATACTGTATATATTTCTTCTTTTTTTTTTAATCATCAGTAGTAGTTACTTAAAGTATTATAAATGAAATATTCTGGGATATAGATATAAAGTGTATTATTCATTGTTCAGTGTGCTTCAAAAATGATTTCGTTTGCATTAAATGGAACTATCTGGCAGTACAAGTAGTCCACACACACGCACTCAACAGAATGGACCCGGCAGGCGTTGGCAACAAGTATATGTAAAAGAAACACAGACAAGTCCTTAATCGGAGGACAAAACGTGGGAATTAAAAAAAAGAGTTAAAAGATTTAAGTTAAATGACTGAACCCCGTGAATCAGTAAGCGGACAGGAAGGAGGTAGATTATGACAAAAGGTGCGGAACAAGATTAAGAAAGTTCACATACAGAACTTGGTTGCAATTGGCTTCAACAGATGATAACGTTTACTAAATCAATTCCTATACGAAAAAAAAAAAATCCTTACATATATATATAATCAGTCAGCAACCAGAAGATTAACGTCATACTTACATTACATAAGTCCCATTTTAGGAAACTTATATCATTGCATTAAAACCCACATCACATTTCTCAAGTTGTTTAACTCAGCACACAACGGACATGCACTTGGGGAGACTCACTCATTCACCCTGTCATGTACACCCACCAGCTCTCCTTCCTACCACACCACCCTCTCTCTGAGCCTCGCCAGAATAGCATTACGGTAAATCGTGAGGGAGAGTAGGTGGCGACATAAGTGAAGAAGGAAGAGTGTGTGGAGGGAAGGAGGTAAATAAATGAGGGAGGAAAGGTGAAATATCAAGGAGAGGGTTTATGAAATGAGGAACAGAAAGAAGAGAGAGGGGGCAGAAGGCAAGCAGGAAGGTAAAGGAAGAGGTCGAGGTAAAGGAAGACGCCAGACGGTCAGGAATTTACTCTGAATCGATGTATTTCCGCCTCCACCTCCTTCTCCTCCTTCTTATCCTTCCCCTCCTCCTTCTCCTCTCTCCTGTATTTTCCAACCTAATAATAAAAACACGATGATTGGTAAAGATGACAGCTTTGTATAATAAAAGATTCGCCTCCACGTCATGCAAAAGCTCAACCAAGAAGATTAAAACATTTTGTACTAATTTTCGAGTTGTGACAAGCGGACATCGGGTGGGCTCACGGACAAATGACCGACGGACATTTCACCGAACGGACATTTTGCCAAACGGATATTTGACCGAATGGACATTTAACCAAAAATTGAACAACCGAACTGGCAATTTTTTTTTCCTTTTAATACATGTACAAAATTTAGATGTATGAATTTTTATTAACCTATCCTAACCAAACCTAACTTAACCAAACCTAACCAATTATTGAGAAATATAAGGAATATACTAGAGTTGATTCCTTTAGAACAATTGACCCACAATCTTTAACTATCTAAAAACATAAAATTTCATAGTGCATTTTTTTAAAACCAAAATTACAAACAAAATTCCAAAGACCATATGTCCATTCGGCCAGATATCCGATATTCGATGAAATGTCCATTCGGCAAGATTAGGTTAATAAAATTCATACATCTAAATTTTTTATATGTTTTAAAATGAACCACATATTTGCCAGCTGTCTGTTCGGTAGTTCAATTTTCGGTCAGATATCCGTTAAGCCAAATGTCTGTCGGTGAAATGTCTGTCGATCAAATCTCCGTCCACGATCGGGTGGTGCCACTACGTTAAGTACCAGAAAAAGTAGCGATTAAGATGTAATACAAACGTCCAAATCACTTAACACTACTAGTACGTGGCCGTTAAGTTTGTTATTGTATCATTTACTCACCATTGTTTATGTGACCGAATGGATTCCGGTTATAACAATGGTGTTCCGTACGGCTCGATGCTTACTCCAATATTACTTTAAGTTCACAAAGTTCTGCGTTTCCTTCAATACTATATGCAGTCAAGAAATATCCAAGGGTTCACAAATCATTTCACTATCAAGCATTATCGTCAACATCCAGAAAAAAGAAATTAAATCAGTAAGCTTTAAGCAGTTCCCGTTAACTCATAAGAAACTGTTATGTTGTTCCCTTCTTTTTTCATTTCTTATTTTACAGTTTCTTTTTTATCTACATAAACGTGACTGCTCATAGAGGGGAGACTCTATTTGGGTCTATATACATTTATGACATTCCCTTGTTATCTATCGACTGTTCTGGTGGTGGAGGGCCAGGGTACTAATGGGTCAGGTAGTGTAGTGGCTTGAACTCAGTCTCACAGTCACTAGTGAGTTAGTCAATCGTTCACTCCAATCACCCGCTTCTCGTCTTCGTGTTTTAAATTTAATTCAAATGTATTTAATAACCTTCAACTTGGAGGAGGAGGAGGAGGAAGAGGGGGAGGAGGAGGAGGAGGAGGAGGAGGAGGAGGAGGAGGAGGAGGAGGAGGAGGAGGACTACTACGACTACTATTACTACTACTACGACGACGAAGACGAAAACTAAGATGAGTGAAATAGGAGAGGAAAGGAATGAGAAATATATGAATGAAAGGAAATAAGGAAAAAGAATGTGTGAGGCAGAAGGAAATAGGAGAAGAAGAGTGTAAAGACAGTGATAGGGGAATAAATTTAAATGTGGAATAGTGAATAGAATAAATAAACATAAATAAAGG
>JAPQNM010000013.1:30557250-30562250 GCA_029783475.1 Metacarcinus magister | reverse complement strand
TTTTCACCTGGGTGACCTATAGGAAGGAGGAAGGTGTGCAATCATATGATTATTCGAAGAAAGAAATCGTCATATCATTCTTTAGATGTATTACAATAAATCGCTTGAATCCTTTTTCACTGGTAGCTTAGAGAACATTTTTTTGAAGACTCTCACAACAATGAACCAACGTCAGCAAAACATAATGCATTCACCCAAAGTGGGATACGATTTACTGGTTTTCAGTCAAGTTTTTTTTCTTTCTTCCAACCTGTCAACTTCCTCGTTCATGAAATACACTCACATGAGAAGCTGCCCGAGTGACAAGCACTGATAACTGATAACACCAGGATATATTAAATAACACGGAGAGGCAGACAGTGCTCCATCTATCTTATAACATGACACACACACACACACACACACACAAACAATGGAACAATGAAATACGTCATAGCATTCAGAAGGAACCAATAATAGCGATTCCAATATACTTCATCACTTCATTCAAGGTCGTGAAGGAAAACTTACTGGATAAAGTTGATCTATATATACTAAGATGCTGTTGCTGTACACTCACTGCGCCAATTGTTCCTAACACGTGAATTTTTAAATGACCTGCACACTCTCCATCACCCTAATGCAGTGTGCCAAATCAACTCACCCACATATTCACTAGTCACATGCAGGTATTCACAAAGCATTGAGAGAGAGGAGAGCCAACATATGTTTGAGTGTTATAGGATTAGGAACGCGTCACCTTTGAAGGATTTAAATATCTCCTAAATTTATATCTTTCCCTATCTCTATCTCTCTCTGCATCATTATTAAAAGTATGATAATTCTGAAAACGAATCACGTAAACTTCAAGGTATTTGCAGCTACAGGTAACACCACGTCACGGACCCTTGCTTGTGTGTGGTGAGAAAATTGTTGAAATCAAGGAAAATATTGCAACACCACCAGATAAGATAACACCAAATCCATGGCAAAAAATTTATTACACACGGAGGTAGTGGAGTTGAAAATTATACAATATTACCCTCATTGTATATTTTTTTCATGATTATTATATATTTCTTTCATTTAGCTTGTGGTGAAATCCTAACTGTGAAGCGTAACACGTTTAACACAAGTAAATGGTAAAGTTAGACGTATAAACTTCGTTGGGAGCAAGTTTTTCTTTCAAATACCACTGTAAAAAAATGTTTATGTAATACAAGTCCCGTCATGAAGCTTCACTAACCACTTGTTAACAATTTAGTAGCTGCATCGTGTTCTGGCTTATCTGCCATGTCAACAATGCACGTTATGTTATCCGTGACAGGTAAGCTGAGACATGCACGGTATGCAAAACTTAAGGCAATGAGGTATGAGTACAAGTTCCATCACTCTGTTACACAATGAAGAGGAGGGCGGAGAAGGAGCTCAGACATGATTTATTTTCGGGCTACTTACGTCGTGTTTGCAGTCACATAACTAAAGGATCAGTACATGTATTACCGTAATGTTGGGAATTAGTATCCTCAGTAAATTGTGCAAATGTTTTGCTCTTGAAGCTGTCAGATTCTGTAGGTCATTCATGTACTGAGAAGAGTGAAACATAATCATCTGGGTTGGCAGACCACCCTTGCCTAGTTATTCATTCATCGATCCAGACAATTACTTTGATGGGACGGATATAAAGCTACCCAAGAAGCTCAATGTATCAGAAGTTTGCATCTGTTCCAGGCAAAAAATTAATTCCGCGTTCCTCGAATGGAAATGTGTACATTACATAATTTTCTCAGTTATGCGCTGCGATTTTCAGCCTTCCTAACATATCTTTTATGCAGTGTGTAACGGTGTAAGACATGGCATACAATACGTTACTGACGCAGATTCAAAAATCTTTTAAGAAAGATACGTCGGTCAAGAAGTCTTGCTGCTCTATATTGTTCTATTAATTTCAAGAAAAGATGATGAACAATGTCTAAGAAACACGTTCAGGAAAATAAAAACATGACAAACGCCGCTCAAGAGAAAGAAGTCCACAAATACTTGAATCTTGATACTCTTTCTTTTTGGATAAAAGTAGAAAAGTAGAAAAGAAGAGAAAAGCCAATAGAAAAAGACTACCAGGGAAAGAGGTGGTTGGAGAATACTGGTTCATTCTTGCATCGATAACGACAGTTGATAATTTGTACAACGTGATGCGCAGTGATGCCATCAAGACAACATACATTCACCAAGTTCAAAAGAGTAGTGACCCTTATGCAGCAAGAACAGCAGCAAGGCAATATAATGTGAGATACTGTAGAGTCAGTAACAGGAAGGGAATTGACAATAATAACCTTTACCTTCCGTATTTAGAAGTGTTGTACTGTGGAACACTCAAACCTCCCGACACATGAAAGGAGTGTTCCATGCACAAGGCTACGAGGCCCGGGTACACAAGCAGCATCAGAGAAGGAGAAAGACATAAAGCACACAACATCTACTTCATTAAGACATATTTAACAAGGACTGAAATAAAATTTCACGTCAGGGTACTTAAGGATTACCTGTAACACTATCTCAACTATCAGGTGGAGAAACAGGTATTCGCTTTCTGAACACCATCCGGCTTTACGTCCCCTACTCACATGACGGAGATGATAAATTGATAAATTGAGTGTTCTGTAGACATTCTCAGAAATTATTTAATTCCTGTTGAGATGTTGTCCGTCACATGACGCTGAACATGGAAGAATAATTAGTATAAAAGTAGATGGCACATTTATTTCCAAAAAGATAATTAATGAATTGTATTAATTGATTGAATGTTTGATTCGTTGTATACGTCAGCATTGCGCTGAATATCATTTATATGTCAAGGATTAAAATATTTCCTAAGTTTAAACCTCAAAATGGAAAAAAAATATATACATAAAAAAAAATCCCTAGCTCTAAGCATTAAATGAGCCCAAGAAATACTAAAGAACACTAAAAGACAGTGACGTAACAGAACCTTGTGAAGGTACACTGGTAATTGTTTAGGAAAAGAATGACCATCTACAACACATGGAATACATCGGGGAAAGAAAAAAAAACTAGAAGGATGGAGTAAGTTGGAATAACAAGGATGTATATTAAGTGGCGCGCTGCGTGGGTGCTCAACTCTTTTTCTTGTGGTGAACAAAAAAAAATCCCGTGACGCAAGCAAGACCAATTGTAACATGCTGGTTACCAAAGACTACTTTCCTAATTTTCCTCAGACATCTATCCGTCAAGTAGACATTTCACACTCAAACTAATGCACCAACCAAAACACATCTGAGGAACTATTTCTTAGCTGTTAGAAAACCAATACAAACCTACATATGCATCCACTAAAAGTTTTCGAAATAATAAAAGACAATAAGAAGAGTTTCACAAACCATTTCCTGTTAATATGGAATTTCAATAACAGAACTCTGACACACACACACACACACACACACACACACACACACACACACACACACACACACACACACACACACACACACACACACACACAGTATAGTCGTAGTTCATCACACTTTCTAATCATCAATACTAAGAAGACAAAAAAAAAGGACAAAAAATCACAAAATATATTCACAACATATGTAATTAAATTCAACTCACTCATAGTTTCACCTCCTTTTCAGTAATGTTCAATAAGCCTTACACGTTTTCTATATAGGCGGAGAATGTGGCGGTATGTCACGTCGCTCAGTCAGGTTTATGTGCTGTTCAGTCTCAGCGAGGGTTTTGTTCTTGATAGTTTGTTGCACGGCGGTAAAATCAGCAGGAGATGGCCAGGAGGGAGGGAGGGAGGAAGGGAATAGGCTGTGTGAAGGCCAGCTACGTACCTCTGAATGTAGAACTTCCTCATATTCCTCTACCCTTTGCATCCTAATTCTTTTTCTTTTCTCTCTCTCTTCATTTTACTCGTATTTTGTTTTATATATATTTTCCTGAGAACTGATCTCCTCTTTCCTCTCATTTGCTTTTTCTTGCCATCATTTTATTTTCTTCTTTTCCTTCTCCTTTATTCTTCTTCATCCCTTACTGCCTCTTCTTTTTCGTCCTATCGTCCTCCTTCTCCCTTCTCCCTCCTCCTCTTCCTTCCTGTCATCCTTATTCTACATCTTCTAATCCTATGTGTCATTTGTTAACTTTTATTCTAATATTATCTATCCTCTATCATTTTCTTTGTCTTTCTTATTTAATTTTCTTACTTTCACCTTTCTTCAAATTTTTCCCTGATCTATATTCTTTGATGCAATATTATGTTATTATCCCTTTATTGATGTTATTATTACTGTTCCTTGTTATTATTCATGTTCTTGCTGCCGCCTCCTCCTCCTCCTCCTCCTCCTCCTCCTCCTCCTCCTCCTCCTCCTCCTCCTCCTCCTCCTCCTCCTCCTCCTCTGGCACTTCCTCTATCGACCCTCTCTCCTTCCCTCCTTCATCCGCTTTCCCTGTATACTTTATATGCAAAGTTAAGCAGACAAGATAAAAAGAGTAAATACCCAAGCAAGTGTTTAAGGGATAAAGCATAACGTGATGTCCTTTTTTTCTGCCATTACTCTCTCTCTCTCTCTCTCTCTCTCTCTCTCTCTCTCTCTCTCTCTCTCTCTCTCTCTCTCTCTCTCTCTCTCTCTCTCTCTCTCTCTCTCTCTCTCCCTTCCTTTCGTGAGTAACAATAAAAAGATAGTGTGACAAGAAGTAGTGAACGAAAGACTATTTTGTTTTTTCCGTAACGATCAAAGTTATAATATTAGGTAAGAATAAAGAGAAAAATATAATATGGAAAACAATAAAGTAAGTTACAGAAGAAAATTACAGAAGAAAAGAAAAAGAAACTGGAGTTACACGAAATTAAGTAAATGGATATGATTTTTTTTTTTCTTTATTGATTTTTTTCGTGAATGTTTATTACGTTGTCATGATTTATATTAAGCAAGCAAAGAAGTGGATAGAAGACAGAAAAATCACACGAAACTTAGTAACAATAGCAAAATATTTTCTAT
>JAPQNM010000013.1:30544750-30552250 GCA_029783475.1 Metacarcinus magister | reverse complement strand
TTCTCGGTACCATGGAGACGAGGCAGACGAAACCGACCTGATAACAGCACGAAATGACGCCCAAGAAAAGCCAGACACAAACACACATTACCTGCCCTCACACCTGTACTACCTGAGGCTTAACGAAGGAGGTGTTCAAAGTGTAGGAAAGCATTACTGAATTAAGAACGTATGAATTATAGTTATTATGCAAGTTTTGATATAGTTTGGGTTGTGTTTCAAGATCCAGAACGGAATGAAGATACTCAAAACGTTTACGGAAGTGAGTATGCAGATTAGCGTCCTGAATACTATATTATTGCAGTGTTTGAATTAATTTGGTTTTCACATATTTTTTTTTAGTTTTTGAAATTAGATAACTTACTGACATGGATTTTTTCTCATCTCAAAAGGTAGTATTATTATTTAGTTATGTCACCCTTTTCAATGTACAGTTTTTACCCTTCCTTCATACTTTCATCCCGTATTAATCAAGCACTGCATTTGAAGCTGTTCAACCTGCCTGTCTGTATGTCCTTTCTATCTGTATGTATGTTTGTATCCCTGTATACTTTTTCTACCAACTTTTCCATTCATTTAATATATCAATTGATCAGTATCTGCGTAATTAATTTCCTAATCAAGTCCATCTTTTATATATGTCTGTCTGGCTCTGTCTGTCAATCTACTAATCTTAATCTATCACCATTTACTTATCACCTGATCTAAGCCTGCATCCATCTTTACCAACGTTTGTATAATATGTCGGTCTGTCTCCCTGTCTATCAATCTTAACCCACCGCCTGCTATTTTTACCCCAGCAGGTGTTATCACGTAGAACAGCAGGTAACACCACACTGTAATTATTTCATCAAGAACCACCACTTCCACGTAACGCACCCACGCACCGCTATTCTTTTATAAAACATATTTCGCAGTGAAGTGGTTGAGTAGTGTATGTACGGCAGCGGCGGTGGTGGTGGTGGTGACGACAACAACAACAACAACAACAACAACAACAAAAACAAAACAACAATAACAACATCAACAACAATAACAACAACAACAATCTATCTATCCACGACAACAAAATTTAATAAAACCAAACAACACGATAAAAACATCTGATAATATAATTAAAACGACACACATACAACAACAACAACAACAACAACAACAACAACAACAACAACAACAACAACAACAACAACAACAACAACAACAACAACATTCAGTAGTATTGCATGAGCCAATCTGTGTGTATATATTTTTTTCTGTTTCATTTTCTCCTTCATCTTTACTCCTCTGACTTTTTTTTTGCGGTTCCGAGAAATGTAGAAAATTTACCCATATATCAAAGTTTCTAATTATACCTCTCTCTCTCTCTCTCTCTCTCTCTCTCTCTCTCTCTCTCTCTCTCTCTCTCTCTCTCTCTCTCTCTCTCTCTCTCTCTCTCTCTCTCTCTCTCTCTCTCTCTCTCCCCTAGTATTTCAATCCTCATTCTACCCACTTTCATCTTTCTCTGAATATTTACTTTTCCATATTTATCATTCATCTCCATTTTATTCTTTTTCTATTATTCCCTTCTACTCTATTCCTCACACTCGTTATATTTTATTTTATTACTGGGTTTTGCTTCCTTTCCAAGTCTTGTCTTTCGTCTTCCTATCATGCTCACATTCTCTTCATGCCTATCAATTATTACTCACTCCTAATCTCTTTCTTTTCCTTCGTATCGATTTACACACTTTATATTTTATTCTCTCTCCCACGGACCCTCTCCTCTCCTCTCCTACTTTTCTTCCACTTTCTTCTCTTTCATGTGTTGTTCATAATACATTTATAAGCTCAGGGTTTGACCTCAGCGATACTCACGTTTTCGCTCACTCAATTGCATTATTATGATTTTTCTTTATTTCATTCATGCCTCACAGTTTATCATGCAGTTGTTAGAAAAATCCTCTTCCTCTTCCTCCTCCTCCTTCTCCTTCTTCTTCTTCTTCTTCTCCTTCTTCTCCTCCTCCTCCTCCTCCTCCTCCTCCTCCTCCTCCTCCTCCTCCTCCTCCTCCTCCTCCTCCTTCCTACCTGTAGCGGATGTGCTGGAGGCATGAGTCACTTCCATGAGAATTCCAGGAAGAGGAGAAGAGCAGCTCATCACAGTCGAAGTCTCGGTCAGAGGAGTGGCGGCCGGCCAGTAGTGGGAGAGCGAGAGGGAGAGTTACGATCGATAAAGGCTTTGGTCACATTGCGTCCGGTAGTTGACCTCTCACACGCTATTATGCCGAATGATCCTTTTCACTTGCTTCCCCCTCTTTTTATGATGTGTTTTGTTTTGTTTGTCGAGCGTAGCCTTTAGGGTGAATCGATAGAAGGCGTAGGAGGGCTGGAGAGGAGGAGAAGATGAGCGGTGTTTTGGCGCGTGAATTTCCAGGATGTATTTGAAACGTGGCTACTCAAGGTCCTAGAGTTATATGCGCATTGAGTATTTTCTAGGTGCAGATTTTGTTGTTTTTTGCACATTTTCCAGCGTGAGAGTAATACTAATTCCCGGTAATGTGATGAGTGTGTGCAAACTTATCGTATCCTCCTTCATCAATACCGTCACGTCTATGCAGTTGAGTCAGTCGTCCTGGGTGGTTGTAAACTCCCCGCCGTCAGTCAGCGTCGTGATAAGCTGAGTGGTTGTAACTTGGACTAGAAGCAACATTACTTACGCTTTGCATTACTCTTCCGGGACACGTCACCCAAAAAGTGTTACCAAATCAAAAGGGATTCCGCCGATACGCATTACACTTCCTGGTTTTCTCTCTCCTTCACGAGAAACACGATCTTTACACACAACACATTCGAAAGAAACCACAACACCTGTGGGGAGGGAGTCGATTCCTGCAGGAACTATAAACTAAAAGAACAACAACAACAACAAAAAGACAGCCTGAGTGTGTCTAAATAGCTTCCTGGATTCAGCCAATCTCACTTCAACAAATGGGATAAAATAATAATCAATCAATGACTATACAAATTTATTTACATTATGATCTGAATTATCAATAAATGATAAGAATCACATCAAGACTGGTTACCATATATATACATATAAATACAGAGAGAGAGAGAGAGAGAGAGAGAGAGAGAGAGAGAGAGAGAGAGAGAGAGAGAGAGAGAGAGAGAGAGAGAGAGAGAGAGAGAGAGAGAGAGAGAGTGTGTGTGTGTGTGTGTGTGTGTGTGTGTGTGTGTGTGTGTGTGTGTGTGTGTGTGTGTGTCACAGTCGTAAAGTATCATTTCTTACTTGTTTTGGGAATTGAACGCATAAAACCGGTTCACCTATTAACCTTCTTTTTCCTTTCCTTATCATCCTATTACCACCTTTTTTTCTCCTATTCCTTTATATTTCCATGTCCCATTTCTCCTGTCTCATTCAACTAAAGAATTATGGACAAACATTCCTTTCTTCTACGTTTTTCCTTGTTATTCCATTCTCTGCTCTTCAAACTTATTATTTCACTTCTTAAATTAAACTACATTTTCTTCGAATTTCCTTGCCTCCTTTCTCTTATCCTGCTGTTTTTGTTATCTCCACTTTTTTCTCGTGCCCTTCCTCTAGCTCGTGTTTCCGGTATTGTCATCGCTCTGCTTACTTGGTCCTGTCCATTGTCCTAGCCTGTCTTATTTTCTTCTCTACCTGTTCCTTTCCCTACCTTGGCACACTTCTCCCTTCTCCTCCACATGTTTGCTTATACATCTCCATATCCCTTATCTACTGCCTCTCACGAACCCTTATCTAACCCTTCAGGAGACTCTCAACCTCACCCTTGTCTTTGTGTTTTGTGCCTCCCCGTGTCCTGTCCCCTTTCTCCCCCTCCTCCCCCCCTCACCTTGCTCGATCTATCCATGTTTATTTAATTTCCTTTCTTTTCCCTGTGGTGTCTTCGTTCTTCTCCCTTGCCTGGACTAGTGCGGTGTGTGGGTCTCGTCACAATGAGGTGTAATTGTAGGTTAAGGGTGACAGACAAAATTATCTTCGCGGAATGCAGCCAAGTTCTCCTGAGTCGTGAGGTTATGGTGTGATGAGTTACGTGTCTGTCTTTCTGTCATTTCTTTTCTTTTTTTCTCTCTCTCTTTCTCTTTTTTCTCTTTCTTTCTGCCTTCCTCCCACGCTAATACCTTATTTTCGTTTTTCTTAATTGGTTTTGTAGCCCCCTACCGTGCACCTCCTTCCCTTTCTCTCCCACCTTGTTTATACACCCACACACACAACCTTGTACGCCATCTCTACCTACTCTTCTACCTTCTCATCATTCTCTATACCCCATCGCCTTTCTTCCTCCTCCTACGCGTAATTCTCGTCCTCCTCCTCCTCCTCCTCCTCCTCCTCCTCCTCCTCCTCCTCCTCCTCCTCCTCCTCCTCCGTCTCCATTTAATTTTCATTTAGTTGGAAATCATTGTTTCTCTTTCTCCGTATCAATTTTATGCATATGTACGTCAGTAGCTGTAATTATATCTTCAAATTCTTGCTTGTTTTTTTTCTTCTTTCATTTACTCCCAAGTATTTCCTGTTGTCTTTCATATGTATACTACCTCCTTCCCCCCCATCCACCTCCCTCCCTCACTCCTTCCCTCCCTCCTTTCCTCTCCTTCTCTCCTCGCTTATTTTCCTTCTTCTCTTATCTTTCCACGTCATTTAGGATATTGCTGTTCCCTGTTTCCCTTCCCTTCCCTCTCCCCTTCCTTTTCTCACATTTTCTCTCCGCTCCCTAGAATCGTATTGATCACACCCATCCTTCTCCCCTCCACATTACAACACCTTCTCCACCTGCTCCACCCACCCATTCCATCTCACGCCTACACCCAGCACCACCACCCACGTTCTGCTATCCTTACTCTCTCTATACAGCCTCCCCGCCTCCCCTCCCCTCGAGCCTCTTCTCCTCTCTCTTTGTCCAGCCTCGTCTTACAATGTTTCCACCACGCCACTTTTGCTCACTCCATAGTATTGTTAAGGAGCTCATCTTCCTTCTTCACCATCTCTAGCAGCAACTCCAACACCACCATCATCATCACTAACATCACTCCCACAATTATCCCTGCCACCAACACCAATCTAATCATCACCACCACCACCACCACCACAACAACAACAACGATGATGATGACAGCAAAAAAAAACGACAATAGCAGCAACAGCAAGAAGAAGAAAAGAAAAAAAAGAACTGTACCACCACCACCACTACCACCACCACCACCACTACCACCACCACCACTACCACCACCACCACCACCACCTTGCCTCACACAATTCGTTATCAGAGATCGGAGATTTTGCAGGATCCGTGAGTTGTGACGCCAATAGTGTTACCTCATAAGTGCCTCATACACCACCTCCTCCTCCTCCTCCTCCTCCTCCTCCTCCTCCTCCTCCTCCTCCTCCTTATTCTGTTCCCTCCCCCCCAACACCCCTCCCGCAGATCTCGCCTTATTACACGTCTAGACAAATATCCGTCAATAGAAGTCACGTCCCACACACTTTACATAACTCCTTTAGTTTATTATATATTTGATTTTAACTTTCTTTCGTCCTTTTGTATTTTCCTTCCCCCTCCCCCTCCACCCCCCCCCCTCCTCTTTCTCCTCCTTAGTCTTATTATCTTCCTTTCATGGCTAGTTCTTTGTTTTTCTATTTTTACGAGTCTTTTTTACCCCTTCCTTTTTTTTTCCTTACCTACCCTACGATTTGAATCCTCTTCTTCCATATACCTTTCATAAACATCAGTTCTCCCTTATTTCCTTCAACGTTTTTCCCTATAATTATCTGCTCATTCTTAACCTTCTCTTTCCTTTCATTACCTGCCGTATTTCCCTTTCCCTTCCCTTCCCCTGCTGTCTGTCCCTCTCCCCTTCCACAACTAACCTCTACTCACCTTCCCTTCCATCCCTCTCTTCGGTCATTCATTCCCACCTTCCTAGAAGTAAAATCCTTCTTATAAGTAACTTTCCCTTTCGTTGCAGGATTAAACTTGCCTTTCTCTCATTACTCTTTTTTTTTTCTTCCCCTTTTCCCTCATTCACTACCACAAACCACAACCTGATATTTGCCTTCCTCTAACTATTATTTTTTTCCCCTTCATTCTCTACCACAAGCCACTACCTGACATGCATGCAGCCACACCCCTTTTCCTCTCTATCTCTGCCTCTACGTAAGCAGCCCCGCCCATGTCAGAGTCTGCTGTCCTCTATATCCCTTTCATCAGCGCACGACACTGTCCATGCTGCCCACGGGTCACCCACCTTCACCGATTCTCAGTAGTTCCTTCCCACGTCCTGCAGGTGGGAGGTGCTGTGTCTTGGTTTTGTGGAGCACAGTATATCTTTTGTTTGAATTTTTACCCTCCTCTCTTTCCCTCTTTCCTTCCACCCTTCCTGACCTGCCCTCGTTATTTACACCCATTGACTCATTGTATTTGAAACCGTCTTCATATAGTGTGTGTGTGTGTGTGTGTGTGTGTGTGTGTGTGTGTGTGTGTGTGTGTGTGTGTGTGTGTGTGTGTGTGTGTGTGTGTGTGTGTGTGGTTCATAGATGTACAAAAGTTGCATTACTGTTCATGGATTACTATTGATTTACTTTAATCTTTACATTTTCTCTTTATTCATGGGAAAGTATATTGTTTGAGGAAGAATATTGCAATCACTTTCAGTACTGAATGACGAATATAACTTAACAAATATTCCTGCGCGAGGTAATGCAAGTTATGGCAGGGAGCCGCCTCACTACCTTGCCTGTAATCAACCTAACTCAACATATAATCCATTAAGATAGCCAAGAAAGAAGAAAAAGTTAAGACAGAAATAACTTTTCTACTAAGAAGCCAAACCAAGCGATAATTTCAACGAAGTAGGATTCTTGGTAAATAGTAAAATAGAGGATTTTTCGGTAATATAAAACTAATCAAACATAAAATATTATTAATATTATAAAATAAAGTGCAAAGATCTACACAAAATAACTAAGGATTCTGCACCGAGGTCTCGTATATTAGATTAAGAAACATCAACTTTTTATTATCAAGTTGAAGAAGAAGAAAAAAAAGCTGGAGGATCATGCATATCAAAGTTAAGAACAGGGAAGGGGAATGCACGTGGTAAAATGTTTATGTTTTGTACAGTGGTATGACATGAATGCAATCTTAGAAGAAGAACAAACTTAAACTCTTCTTTGGTAATTAGAAGGGATCAACAAAACACAAAAGACTTATAACTAACATCAGACCACAAAATTTCAAAATGTAACTTTTTTTTAACAAGATAAATGTAGCAATGCAAGAACCAACACAATTTAATTACCTCAAAAATATCCTTAAAGAGCAAACTTGTACATGGGCAGGACACGCGGCTAGAACGGATTACAAGTGGAACAAAAATGTGACCAGCTGCACCCCAAGAGGTTGTACAGGGGAAAAAGTAAACAAGACAGGCGAAGAGGTGAAGTGAATTGTTGAGTCTGCTGGCAACACAGTAGAGGGACTT
>JAPQNM010000013.1:30527250-30537250 GCA_029783475.1 Metacarcinus magister | reverse complement strand
AAGAGTAAGAGTTCTCTTGATTACGTTCCTTGATCAAAACAATTATGGAACGAGTTTATAATCCTATGTCACGCATGTCGGCTTCAAATATTTATGGCGGACGATTCTTAAATGAGCAGATAATTTTTACACTTATTGCTTCCTTCTCCTACTACTACTATTACTATTACTACTGTTGCTACTACTAATACTACTACTACAACTGTTACTAAAACTACTCCTACCACTACGACAGCCACCACCACCTATCTATAACAACTACAATTAAAATCATATTGCAGACTTCTAATCACAATCTGGCTTGTAAACAATTTTCCACTGTCTTTTCAAATCATTGTTTCAACATTACACTTATCATCTCTGAGACTGATACAAGGACAGAGGACACTGCTTTCCCATCGCTTACTTAACCGTACACCAGCGAATAAGAAGCAACCAGGCACTAATTTAATGTTAAGGAGTCAGCACTGGGTTTGTGAGGGCGAATCAACAATATATAAGTTAATTTCGCTGCGGTTTTGTGACTTTTCGTAGATAACTGTATATCCTCACGATGCTCCCCTCCTGATTGCCTCTCCGAGCCCTTGAAGTGTTTGTGATGCACGACGACGCCCTCAGGATAAACCCATATATAGCCTACTCATGGCGGAGCTGGCAGGAGGGTGCCGTGGGTTGAGGCGACGTGAAGGCAGGGGTGGGCGGTAGCTGGCACGTGGCATCTATCTTCGCTACTCACCTCTATATCCTTTGCCTTTGAACTTGTGAGTGTGATTTGTGTACTAACCTGGAATACTGCATCGGACACGCTACCACGGCTGTTATTTCCTCACATATTTTTACTGTTTATTGTTGCGAGGTTGGATGCACAGCTGAGTTGGTTGTACGCCAGCTGCCGGCATGACTAGAGTGGCGTGTGTGATAAATGATAGCGCGAGACTTAACTAATACTGGATTACTTATATTTAACATGGCATTATGTTTTAGTGTGCTGATCAATTATGCGTCTGCGGCTAATTTTTGTTTAGTGTGACAATGTGATACGTGTTTCTCTCTGTTTTTCCTTCAATTTGTCTTCTTGAAACTGGTCAATTTGTGGCCTCTCTTTTTTCATACGTGTGATGTTTTTCCACGTGTATTATCATCATTATTATTATTATTATTATTACCATTATTATTATTATTATTATTATTATCATTATTATTATTAACAGTATTATTATTTCTAAGGTAGGAAATCAAGTGCAATATTTTTTTTAAAAAAATTTATAATAATCATGATTAATTCATGTAATATGTTTTAAATAGTTGTTATATATTCCCTGCGTGTCATCTGTCTTGAGTCGAACACCCTCCCGTGCAAGCCTTTCATAGTTCCACGAAACAAGATGTAGATAGGGTGTTTTTATGTTCCTTTCATTGAATCTTATTTCTATTTTACTTGTATCTTTTCTTGGATGAAACTTTGAACGTAAGGAAATGTGCAAATCATAAAATAATAATAATAATAATAATAATAATAATAATAATAATAAGAAGAAGAAGAAGAAGAAGAAGAAGAAGAAGAAGAAGAAAAAAATATATTAATACTGATGATAATGATAGAAACAACAACAATAATCATAATAAATTTAATGATAATGATTATAATTATCATTACTTTTACCATTGTATAATTATCATTGTTTTGACTCTCTCTCTCTCTCTCTCTCTCTCTCTCTCTCTCTCTCTCTCTCTCTCTCTCTCTCTCTCTCTCTCTCTCTCTCTCTCTCTCTCTCTCTCTCTCTCTCTCTCTCTCTCTCTGAATCATGACTCATTATACTCCCATTTCAATCTAAGTCTTCTTCCCACACTCACATTTAATACCTTACCTTACTTACTATAATTAGCCTCACTGTCATTTCACATTCCCCATATTCTTCAGGTCACCGCACCGTCTCCTCCACCACTCCACTATTCAATCATTCTGTTTGCTATAAGACATATCAAACCTCCCACGTGTATTTCCACAACTCTCACAATTTACTCACGATACAAACACCAGTCAAGTCATTAATTTTCAATGTTTGGTTTCTAGACATCTGATTTTGATGGTAATTTCTCACTGCATCAGTTTCTACTACAATGCTTATAATTAATGTTTTTTGTCTTCCTCTCTTACAATATTCTCTCGTGTCTATTCTTGCACATTTCAAAAAGAATCTAGATACCAATTGGATGCACTCAATTTTATTAATTATCAACTTATATTACCTGTTCACTCAATTTAATCACAAACCGGTGCCGACCTTCAGTAAAATAGTATATAAATCAGAAGTCAATTAATTCAATGTGTTTTCTCTCATAAATCATCACGTTACAATTGTTTCCATGCATACACCATCCGTTTCTGCTCTTTTAACATTACTAAAACTCAGTGATTTCTGTATTCTTGCTTTTCATTTCCTGCAACAAACACAGTGTCACTTCCAAACACAATTTCATTAAGTTTCCACATGATTTCAACGGTGTATATTTTCACGCAACACTAAAGGTCATTCGTCTCACTTCTACAAAATCATCGAAAAATAAACTGAACTGCCGAAGTAACATCACTATCTTAACAAAATATTTTTCATTCCATCTTAGCAGCTTTCTACTCACTCTACATACACTCTACATATGTCACACTGCCTTCCAGTCTGTCCTGTCATATTCTTTCTCCAGATCAAAAATGCAACAAACATTGCCTCTGTCTTAGCACTATTCTCTCAGTTATCATCCTAAAATTGAAAGTCTGTTCTACACAATCCCTCCCCATACTAAAATTTTCTTTCTCCTCACTAACTTCACCCTTTGTAAGCTTCTGCATCCCTTTAGTTGGGATCTTATCGATGAATTCCACACACTAATTCCTCCATAATAATAACATTCATTCTTGTTTCCTCTCCTCTTTGTAGATTATGACAATAACTACCTTTGAGAATTCTGCGAACAGCTCCCCTTCTCTCCTTGACATGTCAGATCCATGCAGTCAATCAATGTTCCTTCTTCGTGCTTCATCATATCGCTAGATTTCACGTCTACAATTCATGATTTCTCAATTTGAAATTTAAATTCGTTAATTTTTTCTTTAATTCATTCTATCTATACATAATTCTACAACCTACTTTCAAATCTAGTATACTATGATTCTACTTGATTGACAATATGCATCACCTAATATATAGTAGAAAATTCATATTTAAATCAGCTAACATTTTTTTTTTCAATCACAAAGAAATAAAAGATCCACTTCAACATCCCTTCTCTTAACCTTCCGACCAAAATCTTTCTAAAGGTAATACGTGCGACTCACAGTGAACAGGACACACCAGTCACTGAGGCGAGGTGCTACTGGGTGCCACTCGTGACCTCAAAGGTAAACAAAGTGATGGAATGTTACTGGTTCGAGCAGATCAAAGAGGAGGAGGAGGAAGAGAAGGAGGAGGAGAGGAGGGGAAAGGAAGAGGAAGAGGAGGAGGAGGAGGAGGAGGAGGAGGAGGAGGAGGAGGAGGAGGAAGAGAAGGAGGAGGAGGAGGAGTAAGAAGAGCTGCTACAAGAATAGAAACAGGAGTAGGAAGAGGAGAACGAGAAGGATAAGACAAAAAGTAGCAATTAATTTCGAATCCATATGTTTGCTTCACATTACAACAATCCACATATCTATCCACCCATCCCTTCCACACACACACACACACACACACACACACACACACACACACACACACACACACACACACACACACACACACACACACACACACACACACACCTCACCTGTCCCTTCAAGAGTGCCAGTTTAGGTAGTTCATTTTCACGCTTCCATTCTTCTTCCGCTTTTCAGGGTCCTTGTGTGTGTGTGTGTGGGTGTGTGTGTGTGTGTGTGTGTGTGTGTGTGTGTGTGTGTGTGTGTGTGTGTGTTCTTAGGGTTACTTTCAATTTTCTTTTCATTTAAATGTTGCTTTTATAGTTTGTGCCAAAATTATCATTATTATTGTTGTTATCATTATCATTATCATTCTTACTATTATCATCACTATAATCATCATCATAATTTGTTCTTCTTCTTGCTCATTTTTCCTCCTTTAAGTTATAACAATCAGAATGAAAGGCGTTTTGTTTTACTTACACTCTGTATAAATTTCAGCGAAATGAAAACCAAACTCACACACACACACACACACACACACACACACACACACACACACACACACACACACACACACACACACACACACACGTACAGACACACACGTACAGACAAACACTCTCACTCACACACACACACACACACACACACACACACACACACACACACACACACACACACACACACACACACACACACACACACACCCGGATCTCAGCCAGACTGGAAAATCCGTCATTATGCATCTCTCTTTCTGTCTGTCTGTCTGTCTGTCTGTCTGTCTGTCTCTCTCTCTCTCTCTCTCTCTCTCTCTCTCTCTCTCTCTCTCTCTCTCTCTCTCTCTCTCTCTCTCTCTCTCTCTCTCTCTCTCTCTCTCTCTCAATTACTAAACACTAATAGCGTTCAGGACAACCCTTACATATACGATTCTCTCCAAGAAAAGTTTTACCCAATCGATGCTTAATTTCCATCAGAAAAATTAATGGACTTGTGCAGCCCATGTGCCTCGGGATCCACACACAAGATAATATATATGTGTAATTCAATATACAACACATACACAGTCATCACCACCATCATCACCAGTCAGTGAGTGGCCATGTAGTGTTACCAAAACATTATGAGTTAATTAAACAGTTCCCTTTTATCAATAGTCACAACAAACATTATATAAGAGTTGCAAGACAGTCCTTTTACCAACATTCACATCAAACATTAAATAAGAGTTGCATGAGACAGTCCTTTAACAGCAAACATTAAGAGTTGCATGAGAGTCCTTTTTACCAACATTCACATCAAAGTTAGGTGGAGCGAAACCGTCTTCCGTTGTGTCCCGAGAACTGAGTGACTGGCGGCTCCAAGAAACAGCCTGTCACCTTCAGGAACTGCCTCACCACTTCCCAGCTGCATTGATATTGTTCTTTGCTTCACTGTTTTTCTTTTCCCTTTCTTCCTTGACTTTTTTTTTGTGGGGTGGTGGAGTGGTTTCTGGTGGTGGTGGTGGTGGTGGTGGTGGTGGTGGTGGTGGTGGTGGTGGTGGTGGTGGTGGTGGTGGTTTGTCTTTTTTTCTTATTCATACTGTTAATTCATGTGTGTGTGTGTGTGTGTGTGTGTGTGTGTGTGTGTGTGTGTGTGTGTGTGTGTGTGTGTGTGTGTGTGTGTTTTGGTACTTATTACTGCCATACTTCATTATCTGTTGTTACTTTATCACGTATATTCTCTCTCTCTCTCTCTCTCTCTCTCTCTCTCTCTCTCTCTCTCTCTCTCTCTCTCTCTCTCTCTCTCTCTCTCTCTCTCTCTCTCTCTCTCTCTCTCTCTCTTCGCACCCTCGTCTTCTCAGGAAAACAAAAGACTTTCGCTGCAACATGGCCGCTGAGGGCAAGGCACAAGATTATACCCTCCCCCCTTTTTCTTCCCTTTGTCCCCTTCACAATCGCCTCCCCCTACCTCTCCATGCTCCATCCCCTTTTACCCCTCGACTTCCTACACCCATACCTTCCTTTGGTTATTTCCTCTCCGCATTTTTCCTTTTTTCCTTTTTCATCTCCTAAAAAAGATTAAAATAATGTACGTATTTTCCTTACTGTCGCTATTTTATTAGAGGAAAAAATAAAACTACGTGAATTACGAAATCGAGGAGGATAAAAGTGAAGTGTTTGATGCTACCGAAGTGGAACGCGACGGCTGATTGGTGAGGGAGAACAGGATGACGAATGAGGCATCTGAGTGGCTATTGGTGGAAACTCAGGTGACACAGGAGACTGTTTCGTGCATCCTCACTGGCTCCCCTTTATTAGCTACACTTCCATTGGCTGGTGACGAGGGTGAAAAAAAATATATGATTCTTTCTGGTGGGATGAAAAGAATCGTACGTTGGGAGTGTTTCCATTGGTCGGTGAAGGGGAACGAAGGGTTTTAATTGGCTATCGTTGGGGCATCATGATCACCACTCGGAAGGAAGACTTGCCATTGGGTGGTGAGTAAGGTGGACACTGACTACGGTACGCTTACAGGGCAAAGAAATATATATTGCGTGAAAAGAAAAGTGAAGCAGATGGTGCGGCGTGGTCTCAATGGTCAAATTTGCGATCTTACAAAAATGAAATAATCAAATTGATCAAACGGAGACTAAAAATAATATAAGAGAAAGCTGAAAAAAGTGAGAAAGAAAAAGGTCTATTCTTCGTCTTTCAATATTATCTATTCATCCTCATCTCTCTCTCTCTCTCTCTCTCTCTCTCTCTCTCTCTCTCTCTCTCTCTCTCTCTCTCTCTCTCTCTCTCTCTCTCTCTCTCTCTCTCTCTCTCTCTCCACCATCTTTATGTAATATAATTTAATATCATAGTGGCTGCACATTCATCTCTTTGAAAATATATTATCTGATCGGCCGCCAGCTGTCTCTCCTCGCCCCATGCCTTCCCACACCTTGTCGCTGATGTTCCCTTTTGCACTCTTTTGTACCTCATGCTCCCTCCGTACCTGCAACACTGCCTTACATCCCCTTCATCTCTTGTGTGGAATTTTTTTTTCCACCTGTTTGTCCCTTTTTCTTTTTTTTCTTTTCGATCCATTAGTCTACCCATCCAGTCGTTCGGTCAATCGGAAAACATTTATCAAGGGTATCTGTAGGAACTTAACTTACATGATGCATTATCTTTGGGAATAAAATTTTTTGGTTGAGTAAATTTTCCAGAATCGAAAACTACAGTTAAAAAAAAGTATGTGCATTCTGGATTGGCGCCGCTACTTGCATGATCCTCCAGTCACGTGACGACTCTACCAAACACTGATTAACTACTGAGGAGTTGCTGCAAAACACTGAAGCTCTGGTCTTCATCGGGATCCTGGTGCATGGTCTTTCTGCCTCAAAAACTCAATGCATCTAATATCAACACTTTTCTTTGATAACACTCAACTTCACCAATAATCCTCACTGGAAATTGTGTAAAATCACCAACATTCATATTAGGTGTTCAGTATCGTGTCCCGTTAAAAAAAAATTCTCCAGCCAGATGGTAGCTAACTTTATGTACAGGTCTTGTCTACTTCCGTTCAGAGTACACTCATGCGTGGCGGGGTTCCATCTCTACATAACACTTCACACAATCAAGGGCTATGCGTCTCATCAATTCCCTTTCTTTACCTGACTGTCTTCAATCTCTGAAACTCCATTGTAACATTACTTTCCATATATTTATAGTCTACCACCATTCTCATGAAGGTGCTAACGGTATGCTTCTCCCTCCCTCCTGTGGCCATGTTACATACCACTTTCTACTTCGTCCTTTTCTCTCCGTCTCACTACTGATGGACGCGATAATTGACCATATCCTCACTGATGAGTTGCGATCAGTCTGCCTTCTGCGTTTTCTCTGTCTGCTCTTTCATCTCCAGCTTCTTATTATGACTTTTCACTTAATTTCGTTTAGTCTCTTTCCTGGTTATCCGTTTTCTTTTGCATCTCCTCCTGGTCGGTCCTTCTCATCCGGCAATTACATTTCAACACGTAACATTATAAACAGAGTAATATATCAAGTCGTGCGTAATCTATTAACTCAGCAATCACCGGGATGAGTCGCGGTCTCGTGTCTCCTGAAGGGAACATAAGTCAAGAAGCGTGTTATCAAGACAGGGATTCGAGCCGCGTCTTGGAGATGAAGAAAATGTTGTAACTCACGAGGTTGATGCACTAAGTCACATGAATATACAGTTCTCTGATTTATACATTCCCAATTTTTGTTTGATGATGATGATGATGATGAGGAAGAGAAGTAGATGGAGGAGGAGGAGGAGGAGGAGGAAGACAACATTCTTTCATTGTTTTTAGTTTTGTTTCTTCCTAATTATTTTCTCTCCTCCATCCGCCTTCTATCTATATCCTTGTCTTCCCTTTCGTCTTTCATTGAGGTTTCTTCTCTTCGTTATTCTTTGCACTTTTCTCCCCTCCCTTCCCTCCTGCACAGTCGTCTGCCGCCTTGATTATTACTATTATAACAGGTATGAAGGATGACCGCAAGTGGGTTGTCAGACAGATGGTTGAAGGGGGTTGAGCTGACACCACCACCACCACCACCCACGCATCCACATCCAATACCTTTCATCCCACCATCACCATCACCATCATCATCACCACCACCTCCTTCTCTTCTTTCTATTTTATTCTGGCACATTATGTAAACGCCAGAGACGCGCGCACGCACACACACACACACACACACACAGAAGCGGATCTCCTTCAGTGATCGTCAGTTGCATTATTTTTGGTCCGGGAAAATGTCACAACGTACCAAGAAAGAAAGACACGTGATTCTCATTTGGTTTTCCGCCACAAAATTTTGTTCTGAGGCGCCGATCATTGGTTGCAGAAATCACCGGCGACGGAATTTTGGTACGAATTGAAGGATGAGTTTGAATATTTGGACAGTTTTGGAAATTATATTCGGGGTCTTTTTTTTCTTCTTTTTTTTTCCTGTTTCTCTCATAGTGCGTTGTCATGTGTCTTGATTAGAGCCGTGACTGTGGAGGGGCGGGGCGGGGCGGGGCGGGGCGGGGGCGTGGTGTTATATTCCTGTGAGAAAGATATTGCTAGTGTCATCGTCATTTTTTTCTTTTTTTTTACCCTCACTATGAATATTAGTGGGAGGGTTTTTCGAGGATTGGTGTCTACATCTCAACCTTCCCGCGTCCTCCATTCCTAAAGGGTGGTATTACGTCTCACTCTTGTCTTCCTCTTCCCTCCTCCTTGATGTTCTATGGATGTGTTGCTACCTTGCTTCTAGAGAGGTTCTTATTATGGTAGTATTAGTGGAGCCTAACACCAAACATGTACACCTTGCCATGGGTTACCGCAAAGACTAGTGTATAAGAGTACAGTGTCGTGGCTCTAGGGAGGCTGTGTGTCCTCGTGTCTTTGATAGATTCTTGGAGCACCTCTGCATCCTGATGTGTAAGAATCCTTGACACTGGATGGTCAGTTATGTTGTTTAACTCACCGTTGTACTTGTTAGTTCCTACATTTTGGTGTTCAGACATGGTGTTAGCCACGCTCGATCTGAGAACGGTCATTATAGGCTTTTTTTGATGTTGTCTGAAATTATGGCCTTCTCAATTACCTGCTACACTAACCTGGGAAAACACGTATATTTGGAGTGATAAAAAAGATGATGATGATGATGGTGGTGGTAATCATAGTTATAATAACGATAATAATTAATAATAATAATATTAATAATAATAATAATAACTGCAGTAGCAGCTTTTTTTCGATGTTAACTCAACTTTCAATATCTTTTATTGCAAACAAATAGAGCAGAATATTTAAAATTTTAAAAATTCCATCACAGGTACTTAATGCATACATTATAATCTGCTTACTCTGAATGACGGAAATAATGCCAAACGGATCATTTGTTCACTCTGCCCAAACATATCATAACATTCGTTCCATGAGAAGGAACCGCATTAATAAGTGAATCGGGCGAGGTCAGGCGACGCCCACCCACCCCTCCGAGCAGCGTGTGCCAGTCAGGTAAACGTGTTCTCTCAGCTACTTTAGGCTTTGCGGCCATTCACCAGTCCCTGCATTAAGGCGCCGCGCCCATACCGGTTCAGCGTCCAGGCAATACATTCCCGCTCGCCGATACAGTTTAATATGTAAATTAACCAAAGAAACATTACTTAGACGCGCAACACAAAATAGCTCTTGCAGGATGTATAAATTTACGAAATATTCTTAAATGATAATGTTCCTCGAGTGTGGCGTGCGATGACTTTATGATAATTATGTTTTTCTCATAAAGTATATACGGTGGAATTAAAATACCTTTTTTACCA
>JAPQNM010000013.1:30512250-30519750 GCA_029783475.1 Metacarcinus magister | reverse complement strand
GAGGAAGAGTAGGAGGAGGAAGAGTAGGAGGAGGAGGAGGAGGAGGAGGAGGAGGAGGAGGAGGAGGAGGAGGAGGAGGAGGAGGAGGAAGAAGGCATGCCTCTATCGGTAGGTCGCCAGTCAACAGATCAGCAGAGTCACTTTTATTCCAGGAAATCCGGACGGGTCACCTCCAACACTGCCTCAACACGGCATCTATAGTACCACCAACGCCACCCTAGCAACTTCACACTCATCTCAGGAATGTTGTCCTCTTCTTCTTCTTCACACTCCTCAATCTTTTTTTTTCTTTCAACCTTCTGCCACAGCAAGGTCAACGCCATAAACAACAATTAATAAAACAAAATAACAATTAAAAAGAAGCTACTGCTGCTAATAATAACTATCATGATTATAATAATAATAATAATGGTGATAATAACTATAATAATAATAATAATAATAATAATAATAACAACAATAACAATAATATTATTATTAATAATATAATAATAATAATAATACCAATATTAACAACACTTATAATAATTACTGATATCATTATTAACTACTATCATAATTATTGTTATCATTATTATCATTAATAATAATAATATTATTATTATTATTATTATTATCATTATCATTACTATTATCTTTATTATTATTATTATTACTAGTTCTATTAGTACTACTGCCATTAATAACTCGACCATCATCCGTCTCTGCCACAGCCCACACCACAACCTGTCACATCACAGCTGCTACAACCACCCATAACCTTCCATCGACAACAACACTTATAACCTACCCACCATAACACCAACCAACACAGTATTTCTACACTTGAACATCACAAAACCACCACCACCACCACCACCACCACCACCACGCACATGATACAGGTAACTCCTCAGAGCCATCACCACTGTCATTTTCAAGCTGTAATAATCATTACCGATATCAATCACCATTTAGCGTTGATAAATACTTTTATTCACTGTTATTGATATGAAGCAAGCGGTTTTTTTATTATCAACATAGGTTATTACAGTGCCTCCCTTAATACCATAGTTATGTCAGTATTACGCCATTCCCTACCGAATAGAAACACCTGTATTACTTACTATTAGTTTCTCACACCTGCGATACAACTAATTATTTTATACTTTTAGTTTTTACTTTTAACCTATCCCAACATTATGTCTCATTGTTTATATCACTGTCTTGTTCATTTTTCAGTAACATGAACTGTTTTTTACATTTACTAAGTTTCAGATTCAGTGCGATATTACTTTTTTTTTCTTCAACTCGGCAAGTATCGTCGTCCAGTAGTGATGTTGTAGCACATCTTTTGTCCTCTGTAGCTACTATGTAAATACTAATGGATCAGCAGTAAACGTGCAAATCCAACACATCCACCACCACCAATGTCACATCAGAACACCACGCCGATTTCCACAACACTACTACTACCTCAACGAGCCTGCTAAACTCCACCGTTCAAATAATTATAACCACCACAGAACTACCACACCACCGTCACCATCGCCGCAGCCGCCGCCACTACAGCACCCCTCCAAACAAACCCTTACCACCACACCCAACACAACCGCACTATCATCATCATCATCATCATCATCATCCTCTGAGTTCACCACTGCAGGACAAAGGCCTCCCCTAACCTTATCCACTCATCTATATCGGCTGTCTGTCTATTCCAGGTTACCCCAGCAAAATTTCCTTTCTCATCACTCCATAAGTTCTGTCTCCCCTGCCTTCTTTTACAATCCCCGGGTTGTCATTCTGTTACTCTGACAGCCTTCGTTGCATGACGTGTTCTGCCCGTGTACATTTTTTTTTATTATAATTGTGATCAAGATGTCTTCAACTTTGGTCTGCTCCCTAATCCATGATGCTCTCTTCCTACTTCTCCATATTATGCCAAACATTATTTTCTCCATTCCCTTTTGGGCATTGAAGTTTTCGTTCCAGGGCTTTCCAAAGAATCCAGGTTTCTGATCCATATGTTAGAACAAGTAGAATAAACTGATTATATACTTTTCTCTTAAGCGATAGTGGGAGCATATTTTCCATAACATTGTGTTGTCTACCAAAAGCACTCCATCCATCCCTATTCTTTTTTTTATTTTTTTTTTATGATATAGAGTTTACATTATTCATGCTATGGCGGATGCTTTTTATAAGTTATCTCTATCAGCTAGTGCAAGTTGGTCTCAGTTATGACTAAATAAAGTGATAAGTCGTAACTAAAATATGATTGCTGCCAGTGTGTGTATGTATGTGTGTGTATGTGTGTGTGTGTGTGTGTGTGTGGTGTGTGTGTGTGTGTGTGTGTGTGTGTGTGTGTGTGTGTGTGTGTGTGTGTGTGTGTGTGTGTGTGTGTGTGTGTGTCTACTCAGTGATGATCCTCACCTACACAACTGCACATAGAAAGGGAGGGACGGAGAGGAGTGAAGGCGGGAAGGAAGTAAAGAGGCTTGTGGCGGGGCAGCTGATAAAATGTTTCAGTTAAAAAAAATAAAAAAAACACTTCTGCATCCATCATCGCCATCACTACCTTCATCCACCATCACACCGTCACTTGCCTTCCACCCCTTTCCTTACCCTACAATTCTTCTAATACAGGACATTTCTTACCTATTAAGTATGCCTTTTCTTACCTTTTCCTACCTTCACTATCGCTACAGTCGCTTCTCCTTTCACTGCCGCTGCTTCTAACACCCCGTTACGATGCTTCTAACACCATGTCAAACGCCACTGAAGGCACCAACACCACTGCCTCCATTATCATCACCACAACAACCAACATTAATGATCAGTAGCACTATCACATCATCACCACCATCATCACCTACAACATTAACTACAATAACTACAACGTCCACACTTAAACTCAATGAAAAATGTGAATCCCACTTCATGTACTTTAGTTCTCATTGTCTAACATTTAATATATAGTGACAGTTATATACACATGTAAATTCATTCATTAAGCATCCCCGTGATACACAATCTCGAGCTTGTATGGGAAAATGTACACCAATATAAGGCTCATCACTTTGATTACATAATATATATGTACTTTTTTTTTTCTATACCTGCCCCAAAAAATTTATATTTCATCCCAAAAATATTCAAGCACTATGATATTACAACAATTTATAACACACACAAACACACACACACACACACACACACACACACACACACACACACACACACACAAGCCAGGCCTATTTCCCGCCCTACCGCAGCCCACCCTCACCCCTTCCCTTAGAGTCCCGCCCACACCCCTCACCCCCGGAGCCGCCCACTAAGGCGTTCACCAATCACCTGCCGCCTCCTCCTCCGAGCCAATTGCAAAACGGAACAACCTCTGCTGCCCCTCCTCCACCTGCTCTCTCTCTCTCTCTCTCTCTCTCTCTCTCTCTCTCTCTCTCTCTCTCTCTCTCTCTCTCTCTCTCTCTCTCTCTCTCTCTCTCTCTCTCTTTAGTTTTCATGTCTTTCTCCTCTCCTTCCGCCACACCTGTACCTATTCTTTCTCTGTCGCGTTCCTCCACGCCCACTCTCCTCTCCTCTCCTCTCCTCGCCACACACCTGGTCACTGTTCCCTCCACGCACGTTTCCTTGCATCTTCGATCGCAGGTCTTGTGTTCCTTCACTTTATCTCCTCCTCCTCCTGTCCCTTTCTTTTTCCTTCCACTCCAGCTTCTCCCTCCATGTCCCTCTCCACACTTGCCCAGAAGGACCTAGGTACGAACAAGTATTTTCATGTTATGTAGGTAAAAAAGTATTATTCACAAGGGTCATCGTGAAAGTTTTTGGCCCCTGTCCTGGTGAGCGTGGTGAAGGCGTTGCCCACGTGGCCCTCCTCCTCCAGGGTGCCTGAGTCCACTCACAATGTCCACTCCCTCAAGCTGGGAATAACATAACGTACTCACAACTAACTCTCTCAAGCTGTGTTGATGCACCATGTTATTTGTTCAGAGGCAGAAAAAAAGTAACTATTATTACTACTACTACTACTAATAATAATAATAACAATAATAATAATAATAATAATAATCATAATAATAATAATCATAATCATAATAATAACAACAATAATAATAATAATAATAATAATAATAATAATAATAATAATAATAATACAATTCTACAACTGTGACAATTAATAGTATCAATATATTCTATAACATCCTTTCCTCACTGTTAACCTTCACTCCCTCGCCTCTACCCTCGTGCAGGTTCCCCTTCCGCTCAACCTTAACCTCACACGCTTCTGCGTCAATTCTCACCTTCCCCTCTTCACGGTCAGCTCTCACCGCCACACAGTCCCCCCTCATCCACTACTTCCTCCCCTCAAGCCCTCTCCCAGGCAGGTCCTTGAGTGAGTGACCGCGGCCCAGGGGCATCGCACGCTCCCCCTGCAGGACGCGACCCTCAGCCACGCCCTGCGGCTACTACAAAAGGATTTTCAGTCTCACTCTCCCGCCGCGACGCCCCACAAGAGCCACACATTCCTCCGTCCACACCTCGCTGTCTATCCGTTGGTCTGTTCGTTCGCTTGCTTGTCTGTCTGTTCCTCCGTCAGTCTACCAGCCTGTCCCTCTCTGTCTGTGCGTCTTACTCACCGTCTGTCTGTCTTGCTCACGCAATGTATAAGCAGAAACTGAGATCATCTTCCATGCGTTCCTCATAATTTGATTACTTGTGTTCCGGTCAAGAACCCTTGTACGTGATAGAGCAGCAGCCTCTGGAAGGATTTTTTTTGTGATTTTTTTTCGTTAGTTACCCTTCTCAGCAAGTATGTACTTTGCCTGATCGCAAGGAACTACTGCACCTCCACACCACACGAGGCCAAGGCACAGCAACGATCACACAGGACTGAGGGCACTACGCACACACACACACACACACACACACACACACACACACACACACACACACATACACGTGGATTAGAGCAGCTGGTGCAGCACTTTACTGTAGAGTGTTGCACCAGCTGCTCTAGTCCACTGAGGACAGTACAGCAAGACTTGTCCACCAGTCTGACATGCAATGAAAAATGGCAGGCAAAGTGTGTGGTGAATACGAATGTTGTGAATATAGATTTAATCAATGTTTTTTTCACACTTTGGAAATTATGTATATATCATCATACTATCAAAATGAAAATCTTATCCTGAGATCATGTTTGTGTCACCGAGAGAAGAAAGGAAAGGGTCAGAGAGAACACATGGAGGGTCAATGACAACCTTGCAGCACCACCTCACCCTCACTGTGCACACATCCAAGGGAGTGTTTTGCAAACGTAACGGCAGTAGTTTTGCTCCGTTGTAAAGGTCGTGAGTCAAATACCGTGTTTCTTCTTATTATTATTATTGATGAAGATGTCCAAAGCTACTTGTAACCTTGTTTATTCATGATAACATAGGTTGAGGTGGTGGTGAAAAGTGTTGTTGGCACTGGTGTTGACATCAACGACAATAACAGTGAGTGGTGTTGTCATTAGGACCACATCACCAAGCAGCGTGCCTGTCATTGTGGCAGCACCATGCAATCACGTCACCAGCACCAGCACCGCACCCTCCAATCCAGTCAGAAGACGCAAAAAATACATACACGTGTGTGGACTAACATACTACTGCATCATGACTGTGTGTCTGGCCAACTGGTATACAATGTCCACGAGTACACACACACACGTTATAAGTTTGCACTCAACATTGCCTCTCAGTTAGTCAATTAGTAATCAATCATAACGGTTATTATTGTTTCATATACAACGTAAAGATGAATGGGTTTTTTTTGGTTGATTCATTCCTCTGTTTGACTTACTACATGTACTATACTGATTATATTCTTAATTACAAATACGAAACTTTCAAACAGTAATAATGGTTTTTTTTTAAGAGAGTGAGTTCCTTTACCCCAAACATTATGACGCTTACATTTGTTCACATTAACTCACTCACTTCACTCCAGACATGTACCGGCATCCATTCACACACTCGACAGCCTCAGTGTGGTGGTGGTGACTTCATTGCGGTGAACCACGATAATGGTCCTTAACAAATGCAAGTGATAATTATTGTTCCTTCAGATGTTTTTTTTTTTTTCTTTCTTAAATAACCACAAAATTAGTCATGTGTGCGTCTTTTTGTGTACATGAACTAATAGTGTGTGTGTGTGTGTGTGTGTGTGTGTGTGTGTGTGTGTGTGTGTGTGTGTGTGTGTGTGTGTGTGTGTGTGTGTGTGGAGTAGTCAATATCTCTCTCTCTCTCTCTCTCTCTCTCTCTCTCTCTCTCTCTCTCTCTCTCTCTCTCTCTCTCTCTCTCTCTCTCTCTCTCTCTCTCTCTCTCTCTCTCTCTCTCTCTCTCTCTGTAGGTAGCGATAAAAGAGGAGGTAAGCGAGGAGGAGTACAAAGGAGCACACAGGAAGGACAGACAGCAACAGTTCTACTGGACCTAATGAGGCTGTCCGTGTGGCTACACTACTACTATAATATCTACTTGATAGACAAAAGGACAGCAAAGTGGAAGACTCCTCCCCACCCACCCCTCCCTCCCTCCAGCCGTAGCTGGCCGGAAGAGGAAATGATACCATGTAGTATAAACAAACTATCATGAAATTTGTAAAGGAAAGTGAGAAAACAGGTGTAATCTATAATAATCTATAACTGTTGCTAAAAGAAAAAGAAAAGTTTTACGCAGGAATGAAATACTAGGATTTGGTGATCAGCTGCTAAGTGCTTATCAAGTTTCTTCTTAAACGATTCAGTTGTGATGCTGTTAACTATTTCTGCTGGTAGAGAGTTCCAAATATTCACGATTCTATTAAAGAAAAGGTGTTTAACTTCTTTTGATCTAATACTCTTACCAATAATCTTGAAACCATTATTACGAGTCGTGCTTGTGAGATCGGTAGTTACATAGTCGTTTATGCTAATATTGTCAAAGCCGCGGAAAAAATTTTAATACCTCTATTAGGTCCCCTCGTAGGCTACGTTTGGAAGAAGAAAAAGAAAAGGAAAAGAAGAAACAGGGAGGGAGGAATGAAAAAAAATATGTGACAGCATTTAATACTTGAAATGTCTCCTTCTTTATATGGCTTTGCGGTTTAAATGATATTGTTTACCACTGATTTTACATAGTAGGCTACACGTGCACAATCTACGTTTTCTATTCATTCCTTCTTTACCTCACTCCCTTTCCTTTTGTCTCTTATATTCACTTTGTCAATCTGGCCTTGCTTCCCTCTTGTCTTCTTCTCTCTTGCCAATCTACTTTCATCTTTTTATCTCCTCTCTCTCTCTCTCTCTCTCTCTCTCTCTCTCTCTCTCTCTCTCTCTCTCTCTCTCTCTCTCTCTCTCTCTCTCTCTCTCTCTCTCTCTCTCTCTCTCTCTCTCGACCACTTGCAACCCTCTACTTTGCAGCTCTTGCCCGGTACACATTCTCTCTCTCTCTCTCTCTCTCTCTCTCTCTCTCTCTCTCT
>JAPQNM010000013.1:30474750-30497250 GCA_029783475.1 Metacarcinus magister | reverse complement strand
TATATTAATAATTGCCCTTAAGATAGGCAGAACACGACAGTTCACCTTTGGGTAAAATGATCTATTTAAGTTTAAATAAAAAAAAAAAATTTTAAAGTGAGAGAGAGAGAGAGAGAGAGAGAGAGAGAGAGAGAGAGAGAGAGAGAGAGAGAGAGAGAGAGAGAGAGAGAGAGAGAGAGGAGAGAGAGAGAGAGAGAGAGAGAGAGAGAGAGAGTGTGTGTGGGGCGGGGGGACAAGAGCACTCCTGCACGTTAACACACACACACACACACACACACACACACACACACACACACACACACACACACACACACACACACACACACACACACATGCATGGAATGATGAATCTTAATAATAATTTCCTACTACTTATACAGGTGGCTCGCCATAAAAAAATTAAAAATCTTCCGTCTTCCCAGCCTGTGTTCGTGGTTGTAGTTCATTGCCGGTAATAGTTATGTCGCCTTACGTCGAAAGGCTAATTATCACATGGTATTTTGTAAGGCAGGAAACAGGAAATAAGTCGTATCAAGCGTAGTGTGAAGAGTAGTAGTATATTTAATATTTTCCCTTCTTAAGTTGTGTCTTCTTCTTTCATTGAGCTCAGCATTTTGTTGGCGGCATTCGTGGCCTAATTACAGCGACACGAATAATGTATTTTTCGTAAGTGCAGGAGCTAAATGTTTAAGGTTCAGTTACTCTTTACACTTCACTGAGCAGGATCTAGCGTTCTCAAGTCAATTAAAAGGCTGTTATTATCGGCTATTTGCCTCAGAGTGATGCAGATCTTGAAAGCTTAGACTGTCTTCATTCAGATAACTGAGATTATTGAGTCTTCAGTGTTCATGTTGCTCCGAATGAATTTTGGTAAATATCTGGCCAAAGTTATGCATGTCCTTATATAGACTTTTGTAAGAGGCAAAAGCTGCACGAAGATTATCCTTTAACTTCATCATTAAACATAATCATCATTTAATTAATGATAACGAAAGCCGATGAAGTATAGTAACAAGGCTAGTTTCAAATATTTACGTTTAATATCACAATATCATGAAGATCAATAACGATCGATCAGTGTCAAAACTTTAATTAACTTATAATCGTCTTAATGTCATACACAAGTCACAGGATCGTTTGAGCTGCCGACAACACTATTTAAGCGGCTTGTGGGTGTGTGTGTGTGTGTGTGTGTGTGTGTGTGTGTGTGTGTGTGTGTGTGTGTGTGTGTGTGTGTGTGTGTGTGTGTGTGTGTGGTGCGGCATAGACAAACTGAGTTGTAGGAATACTCATAGATACAGAGGCGAGCAAAGGTTTCCGTCTCCCTAGTCTAGTTTGATCTCTTCCAGCTTCATCATAGGTGTTTCAATAGCATTGTTAAGATGTTACATATCTATTTTTTTTTTTCCATACGAATTTCTCTATCTACAGTTTACACTTCCTAGCATTGATCTTTTTTTTTGGGGGGGGTATTTTTTCGTAAATCACCAGTCATGTTATTTTATGTTTTTAAATGTTATATTTTTCCGGTATATGAGTAGCTACCTTCAGATATACATTCATAAACATATCAATACACAGAGAGAGAAATAAATTAATACTTGCTCCTTTAATAATATAATAATAATAATATAATGACACATAATTATTGGTATTGCTATTGTTAATATTAATGTTTTAGTAATTATCAGTGTCATTGCAGTTATTGTTGTTAGTATTGATGCTGGTATTATTGACGTTAAAATTGTTGTTGTTACTGTTATTGATGTTCTAATTGTATATGTTGGTATTATTTCTGTTGTTGCTTCTCCTGTTGCTGCTGTTGCTTTCTTATGTTACCTGTTATGCTTCATGGTGGTGGCGGTAATAGTGGTGGTGTATAAGGTGTTGTTGTAGTTATTTTCCACAAACGGTGTCTATTAGCTGGTTGTTATAATGACCATTAATTAAGGCAACGTAGGCTATAGTAACCCTTTGTGGTGGGAAGTTTACGTCAATTAGAACACAAGTACTACATAACCACCAAACTAAAAAAAAAAATTAAAAATCTGCAAAAACAACAATAAGATGCAAAACGATCACCATCACCATCACCATCACCACCATCATCATCACCATCATTAAAAACATCATCATCACCATCATTACCAACATCATCATCATCATCATCATCATTCACTCCTTAGCCTCGCTTTTCTCCTTCCCTTTTCTCCAAGTAAGACTCGGTTCCTGTCGGCGTCTCACGTTCGGGGTGAAAAACACGTCGCCGAGGCCTTGGGAGCGGGAGTCAGTCATGCAGGGAGGCAAAGAGGCAGGGATGGAGGCAGCAGTGGCTTGGCGAATGGCAGATATTTAAGCTTTTCGGGGAGAAGGAGGCAGCAGCTCTTATGCAGATCAATCGACCAAGTCATTCTCGCGAGGGTGGGAAGAGAGTGTGGGTAGAAGAAGAAGAAGAAGAAGAAGAAGAAGAAGAAGAAGAAGAAGAAGAAGAAGAAGTGTGTGAGGATAGGGAAGATGCTGCTCTGGGAAAAGGAAAATAAAGGAAGAAGAGGAGAAAAGAGAAAGACAATGCACAGCAGGGTTAGAAAATACCAGGGAAAAGGTTGTGATGAAAAGCAATAATATGGAAAGTTTACAATACGAGGCAGGGATGGTATGCAGCATGACTAATAGGAGGAAGAGAGAGGTGGGTAGGTAGGTGGAGATGATGATGAAGCAAGAACAGGGAGAGAGAGAGAGAGAGAGAGAGAGAGAGAGAGGGAGGGAGAGTAAGGCAGGGCAGTGGCGGGTGGAGTGAGCTGTTTGAAGGGCGTTAAGGGTGCAATAATGTAAAGGTGGGGAAGGAATGATAAGGCACAGGAGAGGGGAGGCAGAAGGTTATACGAGGAGGCTGAACCAGGAAAGGAAGGAAGGAAAGGAGGTGAAGTTCAGAGCCAAGGCAAAATAGAACAGATATATATGTATGCCTATTAAAGAGAGAGAGAGAGAGAGAGAGAGAGAGAGAGAGAGAGAGAGAGAGAGAGAGAGAGAGAGAGAGAGAGAGAGAGAGAGAGAGAGAGAGAGAGAGAGATCAAAAGGGAGATAGTTTGAATAAATTAGTTTGCTGCGTATATTAGTTACTATAAATCACACACACACACACACACACACACACACAGACAGTGAAGGCAGTAGATACGTACATACATCCTCAGTGCACGCTCATGTGGCCACACCCTTGAATATACCAGTACGATACGCCCATATTCTCTCTCTCTCTCTCTCTCTCTCTCTCTCTCTCTCTCTCTCTCTCTCTCTCTCTCTCTGCACATGTTTATATTTTTCTATGTGCTTGTTTTATTATTGTATCACACACACACACACACACACACACACACACACACACACACACACACACACACACACACACACACACACACACACACACATCGCGTACTACGAGCGTTATTCCCACAATGCATCATGACAGCTGGCAACTTCCGGATCGTGTGTGTGTGTGTGTGTGTGTGTGTGTGTGTGTGTGTGTGTGTGTGTGTGTGTGTGTGTGTGTGTGTGTGTGTGTGTGTGTGTTATCCTTTCTATATATATACGCGTGTTTACCTTCATATACATCATGTCTGTCTGTCTATTATTTTATTTCGGACTCTTCGTGTACGTGTGTATCCATGTGTGTGTGTGTGTGTGTGTGTGTGTGTGTGTGTGTGTGTGTGTGTGTGTGTGTGTGTGTGTGTGTGTGTGTGTGTGTGTGTGTATGTGTGTGTACGCGCGCGGTGGATGAAAATTTAGTGGACCGGAAATTGCAGGGAGTCTGCCGTGCGTGTCGCGGGAAATATTGCGCATCTTGTACAAACACCTTATTAAGGATTCCCAGTGTGCGATTAGGGCAGCCAGGGGTGCAATCAGGTCACTCGTGCTTTCTAATGGCCACACTTAACCGAGGGCCAGCAATGCACGTGGCTCGGAGAAGAAAGGCAGCGGCGGCGGGGAAGGAAGGTGGAAAATATGCAACAGGTGGATAAATGAATGTGAAGAAAGTTAAGAAGAAAGAAGGAGGCGTAAGAGTAGAGTAATGTAAGATATGAAGAAGTAAATACATGCACACAGGAGATAGGTTATGTGAAACGAGTGTAATTCATGCACTTTTGTTACATGAAAACGGCGTGTGAGTAGAAGAAAACAAACAAGAATAGGAAAAGACAGAAGAGAAGGAGGAGGAGGAGAAGGAGGAGGACGGAGGGAAAGTCAACATATTCAAGCATTCAGTACAGAGTTTGTGTGGGTTGACAGGAAGGGAGGGAAGGGAGGAGGAGGGGTCAACCACACGTGCCTGGAGTGAACGGAGTAAGTGGTCGGCAGGTGGAGTGGCTGGCTGGCTGACTACCTGCTGGTGGTGTTACATGCCCTTCCCTCCATCCTCCACCTTGGCAATGAGACGCAGGCTTGGCTGGTATTACCGCTAGGGGTGGGTAGCTTAATGAATGCTAATATACAGTGTAGACTTACTTCCTTTTTTTTATTGTATTATCTTAGTGAGTCACGGCTTCACACCCTAACACTGTCATGGCGTCTCATACCTTTGCACATTCGTCATTCATGTTACATATTTCCACTTCCCTCTTACCAGCAAAACTTGATTTTACTCACACTCACTAAGATTATCTCATTAATTAATATCCCTTGCATACCCCCTCCTTCCTAACATTTCTTTCCCTTATTCTAATCCATTACTCACTTCATCGTGACCTCAAATCTCCCATTCCTTCAAGTTACTAATTTCATCACACTGCTTAATCATCAACATTCCTCACACTCCTTTCACACTCAAGTCACACTCCACCAAATCCCTCATTCCTTAATCCTCAACACTCGCCATACTCCACACTCCTCCCTCCATCACATTCATCACTCCCTTATGTCTCACGTTCTCAACTCTGTACTCATAATAATTCTTCCCTGACCCTCCTACTGTTACTCTTACTACCAAGTCATGCTGACACGCCCTTATTCAGATGGAAAAGAAATCGCAATTGAGGTCAGAGTCTGTGATGCAGGTCAAGTAATTTTTTTTTTATTTCATCGTTACTATCTACTATCTACTATCTTACATTTTCCTGCTGAATAAATGTTATTATTGAGAAAGTTTCATGTTATATACAGGGAATCAAACATGAGGGATGAATAATACAGTGACAGCTAATACATGTTGTACAACTTACGTTACCTGCACATTTCACTGCTTTAATCATACAACGCTGACACAACACAGGAAACACCTCGTTAGGTATGTGTTAGGAAGAGCTTGTTAAGATGCTCATTATTAACCTTTCATTGTTTTTTTTTCTTCCTCAGGTGAGTGAGCAAAGACCTGCCGGCTACTAATGAGCGAACAGGTAAAGTCCAGGACTCGTTCTTCTTCTTTTCTCCAGGTGAACAGCGGACATGCAAGAGAACATCATCACATTCATCTCTTCTCTCTCTCTCTTTCTCTCTCTCTCTCTCTCTCTCTCTCTCTCTCTCTCTCTCTCTCTCTCTCTCTCTCTCTCTCTCTCTCTCTCTCTCTCTCGATTACTTTACTTTGCTTTACCAGACATAGTGAAGGAGTTATGTATGGCGATGACCTACAATTCAAATATCGCTATAGACTTGGTTAGGAAGGCAGCAAGTTGCAAGAAAGAAAAGCAAAACGGTAAGCAAATGTAGTGTTGAGGTCGGCCGCAATTGCCAGTATGGCGCAACTGTAATGTGTAAGGCCTCCAGGGTTGGGTGATTATGCCTGTCATATTTCCCTCTTGTCTGTCTACCTAGTCACTTTGGGGCCTGCTGTGGGTGGCTGCAACGTTGAAGTAAACCCGTAATGCTTTGAAAAGGAAGCCTCTGCATGGAGACAGAAATTATGTGGATTTTTTTCTAGAATTTCCTCAGCTACCATTGAACAGTTAATATTAATGCGATACTATGATGCAAGCCAATTAGTAGCACCAGGTAGCTGTGACCGGTCTTGACATAAACCTTGACTGTTGACTGAGCTGGCTGACCACACTAAACAATCCCTACCAAGTTTTTTTCTACATTATATTCACTTCCATACATCACCATACATCGATCCTGTTGTGCATTATACCTAACTGAACATTTATCAACATGGCTATTATCACTATTATTATCATCATTATCACCATTATCATCATCATCCAAAATTCCCCTGCAGTGGATCTACATAGGGCAGCGAGCGGGGCGGGGACAAAGCTCATCCAGTGACATAGTTTTCCATGTAGGATTCAAATTCTCACCCGAGGACGGAAGTGAAAGAGATTAATACCGCGGCTCTGAATATATATACGAGGAACGTGCCGTCCTGTCTGTTGTGTGTGTGTGGGGACCCCGGCAAGGACAGGCTGCGAGGGGGATGGAAGCTGGGGACCGGGAGGGGGATGCTGAGGGTGGAGGAACTGGGCGGGTGAGCACTGGGTGTAGATGGGTAATGAGGGTGGGAAGAGAGAGAATTGAGGATACGAAGAATGTCAGGGAAAGAGGAAAGGGGATGAGGGTCAGGGGTGGGTGAAAACGAGGGACGTGGAATGAAGAAAGTCAAGTAGAAAGGAAGGGACGGGTTGGGACAGGTACGGTAGGAGTGAAGTGTGTTAGGGAGTGAGGAGTGAGAAAGGAGTAAAGAGAAGCACACACATGGATATACACACGGACAAAAAAAGATAGACATGCAAACAGGTTAAAAAAAAAAAGAGTGGAAAAAATCACAATTACTGACACGAATTTAAATGTATGCCACGATACACTAGACAACAATAACAACAACAACAACAACAACAACAACAACGACGACAGCAGTTTAGTAATAAGAATAACACTGAGATCGCTCCCACAAACACCACCAGTGCGCTACAATACAGCCAGTCAAAGAGGCATACATAATCATTTGTATTATCAAAATATACGAGATCTGCAATGTGTGTGTGTGTGTGTGTGTGTGTGTGTGTGTGTGTGTGTGTGTGTGTGTGTGTGTGTGTGTGTGTGTGTGCATGTTTTGTGTGCGTATATTTTGTGTGGGTGTATACCAAATGTGCGTATAATGACCTTGTGTAGAAGTGTGTGTGTGTGTGTGTGTGTGTGTGTGTGTGTGTGTGTGTGTGTGTGTGTGTGTGTGTGTGTGTGTGTGTGTGTGTGTGTGTGTGTGTGTGCGTGCGTGCGTGCGTGTGTGCGTGCGTGCGTGAGTGAGTGCGTTCGTGTGCATGCGTGACTGCGTGTGCATGCGCATGTATGTGTGTTATTGTTACAACCCCTTGCCTTAGTTTCTACACGTTACAGTGATACAAGGTGGTGTAGGAAGGGACACGACAAACGCAGAGGAACGCACACTGCTTACCGAGACCTCTTATGACGCGAGAGACAAAAAACATCCCACAGCATCCACCGAGGAAATTCCACCCCAGTCATCGCATCCAACGGGGTCATCAACGCACTTCACCTTAATAATGCCTGCTAACCAGAATGATATTAAGGCCTTCACTGAGTAGGTCATAACTCTCCCTCAATCCACCGTTACATATTCAAAGAGATAGGTTTTACACGTGTATCTTTATCGGCCAGTAGCAATGTTAGCCTGTGCATTAGTCACCCGGTGTATCTAGTGCAGCCTGTGTCTCCTCCACCAGACTGCCTCTCCCCGTCTCAATTACTCCTGCCGCCATAATTTTGGTCAGTCTAACCTTCAAAACTGACCCCGTGAAAATTCAGAAAAAGGTCACGTGTGCTCATCTCATTATTATCCAGGTATAATATTTGTTCAATCGTTTTGATACATCCAGTTTGAAGTGTAAAATAATTATTTACATCATTAAAACTAATAGTAAAACAGACATTCCTAGCTTCAACTTGACTAGGAAATGAAGGTAGCTCACCTAGGGGATAGGAAAACGGTACTGGGAGCTGCTCTTGACAAGGCACATTTTTTGCTGTCCAAGGGCGCTTCAATACAAAGCAAATCTCGGCACATCCATGTCGTATCGTCTTTTTATTATGACAAATGCTACAAAGACGATTCAAGTATTCATAGCGTCCCTAGATAAAAGAAAATAGAAGCCGTTGAACTGTCTAAAACCATAAACAAGAGAAAACTAATGATATTCGAAAATACAACATGAAAGGATTGAAGATACTCTAAACAACAGTACAAGTAAGAAGATAGCAAAGAGAACACTTGGCATTGACAAAAAAGCAATTGTATGTTCTAACTTTAAACAATTATATGCCAGTAACATGCTATCTGATGGTGGACAGTGGTTAGTAATAATCTGCTAAGGCTGAAAAACTGTTCTGTTTCACCTAACCAATATCATGACGTTAAGTTACTGGTTACTACTAATCAGTACTTCGCAACACTATATAGATTCAATATAATTGCATTTATATGATAGTCAATAATGTAAGTAATTAATGTTACTATTGACTGTGGATCTATTTTACAAATATACGCCTTTTCGTATGTGTTAAAGTTGCTACGTAAACTCTTGGACAAATCTAGAGTTCCTTTTGTAAGTCATCTTGGCTCCCTTGATGAACACTTCACTGCTATAGTGACCGCAGGCCACCTTTCCAAATTTTGTTTGTATACTGTTCTCGGATTGGCTCGCCTCGGGTTCATCATTCCACCCACTATTCTATCAATAGATTTGCAGCCCCAAAACTATTCACGCCAAAGACAGACATCATTTATTCATATTTTTTAATAACATTCATTTCATATTTATTTATATATTTATTATTTCTATTATTTATATATTTTTCATACACAGCAACGTCTCAACGTCAGAGGTGTGCCAGTTCGCCCTCATCGTTATAAAACAAGGGATACTTTTCTTGTATGCGTCGGCGCCGTTTATTCAACTGGAAGAAGACGTTTGTAAATACAAAAAGAAAACAAACGCTGATGACGCCGTGAAACCATTCCCAGGGTTTTAACTCCACCTGGTGCATCCACGCCCCTTCCATCACCACAAGCAGGTACATGAGGCCGCCCATCGCGGACAGGATATACAGAACCTTAAACGCCTCAGCGTTATCCCTGCCAACGCAGGTCCCTGTCACCATGCAGTGGTGATCACGCTCCCACACACACACATTGCACACTGAGCAATGCCTAGCAATGTCAGGCACAGAAAGCCCGCACTTCTTACACTCGTGCCAGTAAGCAGGACCTTCCTTCTCCACCTTGTCCTTGTCCTCCTGCAACACGCGTCCGATAGGCATAAAAAGTGAAGGACGTCATGCTCGTCCACACCCAGAGCGTAGTCTGCACCGGGAACGCCAACTCGCCATATATTAGCGGAATGGTATCGTAGTGTAAGTCCAACAGCAACGTCTTCACCAGGCAGGATGACACCAATTGAACTAATCTCCACAACCACCACATCAGTGACCGCCTGGGTTGTGGTGGCGCTTCCTCATGTGTGTTGGTTGTGGCGGCGTCCCTTTTGTATTCCCTGAGCTGCTCCACAAAAACGGAACCGGAGTCTGGAAACCTGACGGGGCGGTAAGGCCGGCTCACCAAATGTTGATCGCTGTTTGTCTCTGAACCTTGCTGTGTACCCTTGGGTGGCGTCCTGCTTGAATGGGGCGAGGGCAGGGGTCACAGGCACGCCATGTCCATACTCTCAAAGAAGGGCCCTTGCTCATCCTTCGGAGAAGAATTCTCATGTTTTTCTGAGGTTGTCTGTTACGCCGAGAACTGCATCCACCATGCCAGGCGCCTCGCCGTTGTCTAGAGGCAGCGGAACTACGTCCACTGCGACAGGACACTTGCCGTTGTCTACAGGCAATATAACTGTGTCCGCTACGACAGGAGATTTACTGTTGTCAACGGGCAGTGGATTCACGGCAGCACCTTTATCGGCTACCATGCTGGGAACAAACACATCGGCGAGGCAGACGTACAGCTGCAGGTTGTCCAGGTCATACCCTATAGTACTTGGTGTGTTCGCGGGGCAGTTCAGCTGCAGCCTGGCTGAGCTACAGATGAGATCAAGAGTTTAGTGTGGCGGGGCAGCGATCCAGTGTGTGGAGCAGTTCTCTTAGCGAAGGATACATCTCTGTCCTGGTCTTTCCTTGCCTTTTCCACACCTTTATCTTGACGGGCGTCTCGGCGTGCAGCTTCCATAACTTCTTGGTCAGCACTAGTCCAACAAATCTTAACAGACCTTTTTGGTGGGGCAGAATGCAGTCTTCCCATGGGTCCAACGCTGCCATGTGTACGTGAACTAGCCAGTTAGAACTTGATGTACATAAGTAAAAGGCATATAAAATGCTTTAACGAAAATCCATGCATCATCAACTAAAAAAAAAAAATCATGTATAAAAGAAAAGTTACCATTTTACGCTTACGATATTCATATGAATATCGAAGCGCGGCATACATTTTTTACAGTGTTGCTTGGAAAACGTTATCACTTTTATCAACGTTCACCGTAGTTCTTATTAAGGTAAATGTTGCAATAATACAATATGAAGAAATATAGCAATAAAATGAGGTTTTTCCTATATAAAATAAATATTGTAAACTCCCTTCAAAAGGCAGCACTCATTTTTTAACCTCCGGACAGGTTACCTGTCAAGCGCGTACACACACACACACACACACACACCACACACACACCACACACACCACCAGACAAAGTGTACGAAGTAAAAGAAGGAAGGCATGAGGAAGGATTAACAAAGAAAAGAGAGAGAGAGAGAGAGAGAGAGAGAGAGAGAGAGAGAGAGAGAGAGAGAGAGAGAGAGAGAGAGAGAGAGAGAGAGAGAGAGAGAGAGAGAGAGAGAGAGAGAGAGAGAGAATGTGGGTGACCAAACCACTGTGTTGCTTTGAAAACGTTATCACTTGTCAACTTTCACCGAAGTTCTTAGTAAGGTAAATGCTGCAAAAACTGTTTTAAATACAATATGAAGGAATGTAGCAATAAAATGAGATATTTCCTCGATAAAAATGAATATTATAAAATCCATTCAAACGGCAACACTCTTGTTGACACAAGGCAGACAGGGTGTGGCCAGCCTCAGGTCAGGCCTGGGTCATCCATCTGTCAATCACCAGCCAATCAGAGCGAAGGAGATATAGCAACGTTGAACCCATGGGAATACTGGATTTTGCCCCACCAAAAAGGTCTGTTAAGATTTGTTGGACTTTTTTTTTTATAGATAGTATGGCGTCGTGTTCCGCCATTCTCCTGTGCTGTGTTTGTGCCACGAGTCCTTGTCGAAGTGAAATTCAGTAATGATTCGCTTCTTGGCAAAGAAGGGAAGGCACCATCGGCGCTAAGTGACACTCAACTGCAAGCAGGTCGGTTCCAGCTGAGGGGCTGCCGCGCGAACCACGCATTGCACTTGATAAACCAGCAAAGGATTCACCATTTCTTAATTTGCTTCACTTGGCATTGTTGTGTTGAGTCTTTTATCATTTGCTGTAAGTCGCAAACCCGAGGTGGCAAAAATATTGAAGATGCAAATGAGAGGCAACAAGAAAGGCCAACCATAGGTTAGAGTTAAGGCTGGAGGTTAGAGTTAAGCTGAGCAGGTGAATTGGAGGTACCAATATATATATATATATATATATATATATATATATATATATATATATATATATATATATCACACGCACGCACACGCACGCACGCACGCACACACACACACACACACACACACACACACACACCACACGCACGCACGCACGTACGCACGCACATACGCACATACACAGTAATTTCCATTGCCTTACCTATTCTTGAACACCTTCTATTCTACTACTCGTACAAGCTATCTTCCCGCAGCAATCTTTCAGTGTATAATGGATGCCAATATTGTATACTACATAAAACTGAGATGATTCGACCCGAAACTAACCCAACACACTAGTTTGTTTTGACGGTGTGTTAATACTCTTCTGTGCGAGACTACCAAAAAACTTCAGGATGTTTGACATGCCTCAATATACCTTGATGTTATCATAATGATGTCGCTTTACAGCTTACCTGCGAGGACCTATATTATATCATGGACTCCTTGCTCTGGTTCTATCTACCTGATTTCCTGAAAGTATCACATCATCGGTAAATAGTGCATTACCGTTATGTTTTTTTATGCGACTCCTCTTGGACAGGATTCCCCAACGTGTATGTGAAGCACGTAATACGCTCGAGTCAAATAACATTTATAAAAGTGTTTTCTTTTCAGGCTTCACGTGGAATCTCTTGCCTTTTTTGCTGTGTATTGTATGAAAGCTTCTTAATTCCTTCTGCATGAGTTGCTTTTTTTCAATGCTGCCATACGTGATCTTGATTCCAGTGAATGGGAGGGTTTATATGTGTATTAGAGAGATGACATTGTTTTTCCTCTTTTTTAGTAGTAAACTTTGACATTTACCCGAAACTTCCTTGTTGCCACTTGGGGAAAGTTAGGTATGAAATAAGAAGGAAGGGCATCCGCAACTAGTCGGATTCTCTGAGACCATTTCCACTTTCTTGGACCATGACCAAACTAAGAATGTTTCAAGTCCTGCTCAAGCCTTACTGTATGATTAGCTTATCCTATGCTTACTAAAGAGTAGAGTTCGTATCACTTGAAGACGTTGACGCGCTCTCTCTCTCTCTCTCGCTCTCGCTCTCGCTCTCTCTCTCTCTCTCTCTCTCTCTCTCTCTCTCTCTCTCTCTCTCTCTCTCTCTCTCTCTCTCTCTTAAGTAATGAGCCAGACACTAAAGAGCAGCCTTCTCGTACTCTTACGAAAGGGAACTTTTGAGGGCAAGTCATACATAGTATTCTTATTTCTTATTTATTTCTTATTTATTCTTATGTCTGAGTGTTATTCTTTGTCATACTTCATTTATGATTTCTGATGCTTGGTCAGCTTGTGTCTGGTACGAGCATTGCTAGCACGTAACGGGCGAGTGTTTGGTGACGTTCAAATGAACATTTCTACTTAAGACACAGCATCTTGGCATATCTTCTCTTCGTGTGTAAACAACTTTATATTTCACATTTGATCTACCTTGCTGGTAATTCTTTAGTCATCTTTTGTCGGAACTTTCTTCTTACTTACTTTACAATTAAAATCTCCCAACAAATTCTTACATCTAACTATTTGTTTCTTTCTCTTCAAGTCTTTCTTTGTATCACCATTCCTCCAATAAACTGCGTTTAGAAGCAATTTTTTTCTTTGTTTTACCATCCTACGACATGACTCCTCTTGAAAAGAAAATTATCATCATCATCATCACGTCAGGTTGGCTTAGGGCGGCTTGGCGTGGAAAAACATTTTTTTTTTTTTCCTCACAGTGACCCAGCCTAGTTGCACCTGTCTAGTTTAACTCCACTAATTCTTGGAAATTATAAGTCCCTTCACCGCGTTAAGGAAGTGTTCTTTGGATGGGAAAAAAGATATCATGTTTAATAAATGGAATAAGTTACGTTCATTGCCATCAACTCGTAAGGCGCATATTTCATTTATACTTTAGTTCAGTCTTAGCAAATACATAGATGTAAAAGGAATCTGAAATATCACATAACCTCACTCAATGAAATCACACACGCAGATCATGCAAGATGTGCAATAAAAGTTGGGTGATTTGAACTTTTTCTTTTCGATATGCAATAAATGATGGGTGTTTTTTTTCTTTCTTTTCATGTTTTTAACTTCTTTTTTCGATATGCAATAAATGATGTGATTTTTTATCTTTCTTTTCAAAATGGTAGGTAAGCAGGGTTTTTTGTTTGTATACTGGGTTACGACAGCTGTAATGATAGCAAACTGACTTTATTCTTGAGGAGCTTCTTGCAACGCAATATTCAGTACACATAAATGTCTGCTGTTTCTACCTTATACAACACATACAAATGTCTACTGTGGCCACCCTATACAACCGAGTGTTTCCATTCCATCATGAGAATATTAATGATCTTATCTGCAGCTCAGGCCGAGGCTTATACTTAGGAGTTGTATTGATTTCATTTATAACGATACAGCATTCCTTACCACACATGTGAGATAACATCCAAGGAATCGCACAGAAACGAAAATATCAAAGAAAGACGATAAATCAAACTTACAAGATGAAAAGTATTTTTTTGTGTGTGAAAACATATAGTTCGTTGAACATGAAAGTTCCCTAGCCAAGGAGGACCAAAACCACTGTCACACCTTGCGTCATAATCAATATATCAAGATAAAAAATGGAACTAAAAATTAGAATTAAACTCTTCATATAATTATCATGCCGTTTGTATTCGTGTAGGTTTGTCAGTATATAGAATTCGACGAACCAAGCATATTAACAAGGCTTCTTCATGTGCAAAATTCAAACGAAATACATTTAAACGTCATTTATATTTTTGTATTGTATTCCATAATTTCCACTGTGGGAATGGGGAACACAAGCGAGTCTTAATATGGCTTTCAATCAGCAGCATGCAAGATAAAAGAGAAAAAAATATCAATAATATCACAGGCAAATAAAAAAAACCAAGCAATATTTTCTTATTTCACTTGTAATGATGTGACTGTGTAGGGGGGGGGGGGCGGATGATGAGTAATACAAAAACAGGTCGTCACTCTTAAGTATGGTGGTTAGGCGTACGAACGAAGCATCACTCTTCAGTAACACCATCAGAGCTGTACGACCTTTGTTGTTCAGCAATGTGGAAAGGTCTCTTTTATATGGCAATGTTCACTTTTCTATATAAATATATACATAAACGTTGTGTTTAAAGTTGTGCAGCACAACCAGTAGAATAATACTGTTTTTACCGTGCTGTACGTCCCTCACGTACACAGCTGCATTGATAAAACTTGCTGTCTGATACACATGATAGGTGTTACCTCACTATTACATCATTATTGACGTACATATATTAATAACTCCTGTCTAAGAGCGAATTACTTCACACAACTCAGCTTCCGTCCGGAGGCTAACAAGTGGACATCGCTTACAAGTGATGTATCCGTGAAATGGTGAGCTGATTATACTACAATCGTTAAGGATTTTCCCGTACTACCGAATTTTTTTCAATAAGACAAGCTTTCTACAACATTACCTGATACGCATCCGAAATAATTGTAACAGTTTGAAGCCTCGGTGACTTTTTATGGATTTGCACACCACCCACGCTGGTTGGTTGCAGACATGCGTGGTAAGACCTCGTCCACTGGTGTGCCCGCCAGCCTGTCGCCAGAACACATGGCCAGTGTGGCTTTTCCGGCTCCATCAAGACTTCCTGCCAAAGAAAACCATGCCCAGTAGAAAGGAAACTCAACATTTTTTCCCCAGTTTTTACCTGTTTGTCCAGGAAAGACTGTCTGGAATAAAAGAAACACCTCAGAAAAATCTATAACCTTGAACAGCCTAATCGAGCCCGTAACCTAACCCCAGACCATATCAAACAAGCTCACCCCAACCCATGTCAGGTCAGCTCAGCCAACACTAACTCATGAAGCTCCCTGATCATTTTCGTCTAACTCATTCGCGCTATGCATCACAATGACCATCATATCATGAGGAACAATGGATGGCAGTATTTTTTTTCGGCATCTACTTTTGTAGCATTGATCAATCTCTTCCAAGTAGAAAAAGTATATAGAAAGTAAGAAGAAAAAAAAACTTATCAAAGAATAAAAAAAAACAAATAATGATTCTCTTCGCTGTACTTAAAGTCTTCACACAAAACAGTTCGAAGCCTTCAGGTGGTGCCTTTCTGCTTCTCCCACACATGAGCCGCGCGTCTGTAATGTCACCTCAATCCGTATGTAATGCGGGATGTCTTACAACTACATATAAACGAGCATAAACTTTGATTCCACCCACTGGCTGAAGGTATATTATGCATCAGTAAGAGAAAGACAGAGAGAGAAAACATTGATAAATAACGAAACCTAGATAAAATGTCCTGAAGTTGGGTCAGGTGACTGAAACACGTGCTTGTTCATACCTACATATATCAACCTACTTCTAGATCATTGCCTTCTCGTGCAGTATATAACAAGGTGATCTCTGGGAGTCACGGTTCCCAGAGAGCACCTTGTTTTCTGCCACACGAGGAGGCGAAGATTATGACGTGCGTGTATTACTTACCTGAACTCACTTCAGAACATTTGCACAGCTTACTTGCCAGTAACCTCTTTCTCTTTCTCTCCCTCTCTTTCTTTCTCTCTCCATACAAACCAATGGCCTCAATGTAAGATCCAGGACACTTTATAAGGTCATGTTTTCAATCTGAGGCTAAAAACTACACTTGAAAGACGTAAAATATGGACCACACACCATAAGACTCCAAAACTAAGTTCAAAGACATCACCGGAGTGCGTGAGTCACGGATTGCACGTTGGTTTTAGTGTCATTCCAGTGTTAAATAGAGACAAGAGCAGCATTCATTCGTATGCAAAATCCAATAGAACATTTACATAAAATATATGAATACTATCTGATTGCTATCTCTGTCTGCCTGACACATCTTACCTGCCGTGGATCGAGTTGCAATAAGGACACTGTCATATAAGCCGGAGTGGTTGGGGAGAGTGATAGAGAGAAAAAAAAGATACATACAGACAAGATATAAATACTTTAAAAAATTGATGTAGGATAGTTCCTTGCCATCCTGACCAGATGTTCTTTAGGAAGGAAAATATCTTTGAATATCCTCAGCCATCAAAAAGAGACCAAATTAGGTTGGATATCCCACAACTAACGTCGATTATTACACGAGAACTCCGAGATGACTGTTTTCAGCCGTACCATCGCGCAGGTTTTTATTTATTTAAGCTTCTTCCTCAGTGATAATTGCCCTGAGCTTTTAATGCGAGAACTAGATGGAAAGACGAGAAAGGAAGCATGGTTGGGGTGACCTGGAATAGACAGGTAGCCGATAGAAACTGATGGAAAAGGTTGGGTGAAGTCCTTGTTCTACAGTGAACTCATAGAGGCTGATTATGATGATGACGATGATTTGCTGGAGTGACCTGGAATAGACAGGTAGCAGATACAAATTAATGGAAAAAGTTAGGGGAAGACTTTACCATACAGTAGTGATGATGAAAATGATGATAATTATGGTGCTTGAGTGCTAAATATAATGATTAAGATGATGAATGTAAATTTCCGATAACTTCATGACGTAAGAGGGCAGACTTTGCAGTTACGTTGTACTGACGAGAAGAAGGGCGTATGAAGGATGGGGCATAACGAAAACCTGTGCATGAAGGTGAGGGGAGAAAAAAAAGTTAGGTGCCAGTAAATGCTTGAAGTGAGTGTAAGGAAGAGGAACATGAAAACACAAACAGGCTAAAAGTGCGGAATCGGTTCGGAAACAAATGTATATAATATTAGTGGTGTTTATTTTGTTAACGATCCATCAAGTTCCCCTTCCTTCCTTCTTTCTCTTTGAAGGCACGGGCAAAACAAGGAAGGAGTGCATATATGACAAGTAAGTAGTTGTAGGTCAGTCGGTAGGTGGTATGGTAGCGGAAGTAATACAGTAGTAGTCGTGATAGTAGTAGTAGTAGTAGTAGTAGTCGTAGTATCAGTAGCAGTTGATGCATACATGTGAGTGTAAGTACGTAGTTAATGTGTATTTACCGTGCATTGGGTTAGGTATTGAAACAACCTCATTCTCGAAGTTGCATCACCCTAACACGGTTTTCTTATTCACACTCAGTAAATCTTGTGAGGTATGGTTACACTGCTTACACGAAACACATATACATTCCTCTTTTTTTTTTAATAATCCATTCATGTGTGTATTCATGCATAGCGGCTTTATGCAATCAACCTTGATACCCTCACTTTCCCCTTCTGCGATGCTGTCTCCCCCCCGGCCCTGTTTCATTTCCTTGTGGGGCTATCGTATAATGGTGATGCTGGGGGTGGTGGTCGTGATGTGATGTGGTGGCCATGACGACGGTGATTGTGATGGTTATGTTTAGAAGTGGTGATGGTGACAAACAGAGATAGAGCTTGTGATGTTGAGGTGATGACTTGAGGGTTCTGATGGTAGCAATGGTGACATGCAGAAGTGGTGGTGGTGGTGTTGGTGACTTGTAAAGGTGCTTATTGGAAAGGTGGTGACTGGCAAAGGTGTTAAAGGTGGTGGTAACGATGATGGCAGCGCCTCTTTTCATTCCCTCCAAAGCAGCCGTTCAAGCAGAGCAAAAGCCTTCCTGGTACGACTTCGACTATAGATTTAAACCTAAGTAGGGATGAGATTACTACCATCAAGTTTTTTTTTTCTTCTTCTTTACCATCTATCCAAAGGGGGAGGACGCAAACAAGGCGCCTTTTTTTTTCTTTCTTTCTTTCTTCTCCCTGCTATTCAAAAAGAGACGCCACAAACAAGAGTCTCGTTCAACTCTAGTTTTCTTCCCTCAAGGTTCTCACGTTTGGTTGTGGTGGGTCTTTCTTTCACCACTCATACATATGTCGTATAACACAAACACCCTATTCAACGCATTAACTCACTTGCTGCATTAATCATCTTTCTTTTTCAGTTATTCACTGGATTTTTTGTACACATATTATAAATCATAAATTCTTGTATATAAATATTTCAACGCACACAAACACATACTACACACCACACACACACACACATACACCCACACACACACACACCCACACACACACACACACACACACACACACACACACACACACACACACACACACACACACATACACACACCATATAACAATGATGTATAATTACCCGTGCCAGCCAGAAGCCCACATCACCCTCTAAACAAGGTTGCACATACTCGCCTTTACATCGGGCGTAGCGTGAAGCCCGCCTGGTGGAGGGACAGACATTCAGAGCATCAGCCGCTCTGCCGGAGAAGCCTCACCGCCGCCGCCGCTAAAATACAAAAGCGAAACCTTTATTATGGCAGTTCAGTCAGTGTTATATTTATAAGATTGTAATCCCTTGTGTGTGTGTGTGTGTGTGTGTGTGTGTGTGTGTGTGTGTGTGTGTGTGTGTGTGTGTGTGTGTGTGTGTGTGTGTGTGTGTGTGTGTGTGTGTGTGTGTGTGTTAGCATCATGTTTGTTTGCTAAGATTAATTGATGTGATAAATATTTACATGTATCGTTCCGGTTCGCCTTAATAATTCACAAGGCCAATCTTACTACCAATGCAAAAGATAAAGATAAGATAAACATAATTGTCATATAGTATAATAATACAAACCAATCCAAACAGTCATTTTACGTACACCATCAATAAATAATTCCCATCACAATTATTTGCTTTCTGTTACCTGTTAAAAAGAAACATGATATCCAGTCACATGAAAAATAGATCGCGGAGTTTTGCCAAAGGTATACAACAGATATTCATTCACCGCAGAATACGCACCAAGTAATTTTATATCAATAGCATAAAAACATCCACATCCTCAAGGACGTGAGAGTCTGGCATCCGCATCTGCATCCTCACAATACGCGTCTGAGAATTCCGAAACCGTATCTGCAAACCTTTGAATTCAGACATACAGTACATTTCTACTTCCTACCTGCCCTGCGAACTCGAGATATGAGACAGATTAGATGAGTAACAACTATAATAATAATAATAATAATAATAATAATAATAATAATAATAATAATAATAATAATAATAATAATAATAATAATAATAATAATAATAATAATAATAAACGAGTGAATTAACACGAAAAAGTCAAAGCGAAGAGGAAAACTTAAACCACACACACACACACACACACACACACACACACACACACACACACCAATGCACAGTTTACACAGCACAAAGTTAGCCCCATTGGACACGTATATTAGATGTGCTATAAAGTAGTCAAGCCTCTCCCTTGCCTCGTCTCTCACAACCACTTTGGCGCCACACTCTGCCCACCTCGAGATACTCTGAAACGGAATCAAAAGTATGAAAATTATAAGACCTTTCAACCTAACCCCACCTCGTTTTGATGTTACTCGCAATAACTACATGAAATATGCTCAACAGACTGACAAAAACAAGAAAAAACTACGACAGCAAGTAACCTTCTGTGATGGATTACCTGACTGACATGCAAGTAATAAAATTGCATACACGTTCCAATAAGCAAGTGATTCTTCCTTCCCTTCCACTTCACCTTCCAGTCCACTTCTCCAAGCGAACAGCAACTCGACCCTAAAGAAAGAAAAAATAGAGCAAAGTTACGTTCATTATTTTGTCTTCAATATACCCAAGAAATTTTCAACACCCACTAAAAGAGACGTCGGCTTGGCATCCTGTTCAGCTCCTAACATGAGGAAAAATAGTAATAGGTAAAAGAATCTTCCCATCGTCGATAACACTGTGTTGATGGCGGTTCCGTGAGGAGAGAAATGTGGTCTGCATCGGGTGGTTATTAATTAAGTGAAGACATGTGGGAGAGCAAAGACATCAGATGATAAAGAAATCCTGATGTGGAATTGTGGAGTAGATATATTTAGTAACAGGGGAATGGATCTTTATTTTTCTCTCTTTCCCTCACCTTTTTCCAAGAGTGCGGATGTAATATGTTGTGATGCTCGCGCTTCAGGAATAACATGAGCACGAGTACATAAAAGTGAGGAGAAACAAACGTAAGATTGCTGAAGTAATTTCTTCTAACGCTTTCTATATAATTGCTTCTCGACACTCTATTTTAGGCGTCCGTGAGGTTTCCATTCATTTCCGTTTGTTCGTTTTGTCTGTCTATCAATGTGTACGAGTATCGGTCTGTGTCGCAGCTGTCCATCTGTTTCCGAATGTGTGGTCCAGTCTGCCTGTCTGCAACAATCTTCGTCCGTCTGTCGATCTGTTTTGTGTGAGACGACGACTCGCCGGCGTCCAGAAGGGAGGCTCAGGATGCATAACTTAACATTGATTGCAGAGTGACTGTGTGTTGGTGATCAGGGACCAGCGCCGAGGCTGTTATTTGGACGCGACGAGTGTGATCTAATGGTCCTCGGACGCCTTTTTTTTTGTGTGTGTATAATGGGTATCTCTCTCTCTCTCTCTCTCTCTCTCTCTCTCTCTCTCTCTCTCTCTCTCTCTCTCTCTCTCTCTCTCTCTCTCTCTCTCTCTCTCTCTCTCTCTCTCTCTCCTAAATCAATTAGGAAACAATTGTGTCGCGCCAGGCTCGATAGTCATTTTAAATATCGTAGTAAATGCTGTGATTACCGAGAATTTTATTATTAGTGTCCTTCACAAAAATAGAAGGCAATAAAATCCTTGAACCCAACAGGACCTACACCAGGATACACAAAGGTAGTCAGGGAAAGGACAGCAAGTTCTCTGGGTACTTGCAGACGCTATTATATTTAGGAAAAATGACACCGCACAAAGTCCACTCCGTCTGCCACAATCCAGAGAAATCATCGCAGAAAATAATTGACAGCTGATATTTGGAACACATTTTGCGATGGAAATTAACCCACGTTGCATTATGTATAATTCTTTGTATGAGGTTCTGTGTTACTGCTGTTCTAAGACTGCTAATTACATGCCTCCCTCCCACTTCCTTGCTGCGTCCCTACTACAGATTACTTTCTATTTCCTCTCGACCTTATTCTTTCCACCTTATTAATGTATGAGTTAACCAGCATCTTCACCACTTCATCTTTTTGCCTGGTGAACTTCGAAACATTTGCTAGAAGCTGCTGCGCCAAGTTAGTTTACATCATCTTCACCAGTAACATCATGAGAAAACAAAACAAGCTCTGTCGTGAGAAGCAGATAGAGAAGAAATAATGGACTCGTGCAAAAATCGTGATTATAGGCACCACCAGCTGTGATCAGAGTCGAGCAGCCACGGTTATTGGCGAAGAGGTGCTGTGACTGTGGGAAGAGTGTGACATTCGTGTTTCTTTACTTTACATCTCTCTCTCTCTCTCTCTCTCTCTCTCTCTCTCTCTCTCTCTCTCTCTCTCTCTCTCTCTCTCTCTCTCTCTCTCATTTCCCTACACTCTCCATTCTCTTAAAACTCCATATTTCATTCGTTTACTTTATGCTCATCATCCCATTTTTCACGCACCCTTTCGTGACGTCACTTTCCTCCACGACGTATTTCAAGATCAAAATATTAATATCCTCATTTTTTTCTTCTCTTTTTCATCATCTGCTTGACACAAACCACAATCCTTAAGCCGTTTTTTTTTCCTTTTTTTTTCTAATTCTAATCTATTGGTTCGGTGAGTTTCAAAAGTCTTGATAAAACATTCTATCAGTTCACTGACCTTACTGTTTTACTTACATAATCAATTCAATTAATTACTTCAAAATTTTCGTTATTAGCTATCTTCAAAATCTAAGAATATATTTTTTGTTCTGACGTCAGCTGCTCATCGCTGGTTCTGTATATACCAAGCAAGTGCTTGCTTTATAAACAGCCAAACGTTTTCTTTACAATATCTGGCATGAATCTGATAATTGCTTAGTTTACTACAGCTCTACAAAAAATTATGAATA
>JAPQNM010000013.1:30464750-30467250 GCA_029783475.1 Metacarcinus magister | reverse complement strand
GAAGCAGCTGCAGAAGCAACAGCAGTAGAAGCAGTAAAGATAAAGACATCAATACAACAACGATAATAATAATAATAATAATAATAATAATAATAATAATAATAATAATAATAATAATAATAATAATAATAATAATAATAATAATAACAAAAATAATAAAAATAGTTATAATAATAACAATAATGATAGTGATGATGATGATGATGATGATGATGATGATGATGATGATGATAATGATAATAATAATCATGATAAAAATTTCCGTACAGCATAACGAGAGGAATAACAATAACTACTACTACTACTACTACTACAATTTTCGCCTATCACTGTATCCTCGCCACCACCACAACTACCACTATCAGTACGTATTACTAGTTGCAGTTACAGTAACGCAAACAAAGGATGTAAGACTTTAAATACATAACCAATACTTGACATATCCTCTAAGAGATGTACAGTCTCTCGGTGAAAGGAAGGAAAGAAAGGAAAAAGTATACATACTACTTTTATATAAAAGTTTCCGAGAACAACCCTTTCGTAGCTCTATTTTAAACTCTGCGCTCCTATGAAAAGGTAAGAGGATTATCTTTTTTTTTTTTACTCTCTCTCTCTCTCTCTCTCTCTCTCTCTCTCTCTCTCTCTCTCTCTCTCTCTCTCTCTCTCTCTCTCTCTCTCTCTCTCTCTCTCTCTTGTTTAAGCTATACATGTATATTTACAATTTTTGGGCATAATTTTACAAATCTAGCCCTTACAATTATATGTGGTTGTATACTGCAATACAAATAGAATACTTTGAAAAATTTAAATGGAAATAATGTACAAAAATAAAATAAAATACATATATATATAATCATACACAAGTGTGTGTGTGTGTGTGTGTGTGTGTGTGTGTGTGTGTGTGTGTGTGTGTGTGTGTGTGTGTGTGTGTGTGTGTGTGTGAATTACATCTGCAACCATATGTTTACCTTACACATGGATTGAGTTGGTATGGCGTATGTCAGTGTTAAGGAAAAGGTTGTTCCATAGGAGGCTGTAACGAGCAGGGAAAGAACGAAAAGAAATAATGATCAGTTCTCGCAAGGAATACAGTCACCATCTCTCTCTCTCTCTCTCTCTCTCTCTCTCTCTCTCTCTCTCTCTCTCTCTCTCTCTCTCTCTCTCTCTCTCTCTCTCTCTCTCTCTCTCTCTCTCTCTCTCTCTGATTCTAATTCTACTCGCAATCAATAAATCAACCCGTCGACGTTTCTCATTAATGAAGATACTCTCCCAAAGTGTTACCAAAACCGTGCACATCTTCTCAGAATTACTTAGAGAGAGAGAGAGAGACAAAAGCAGTAGCAGCGGTTTAAATATACACCTCTCTTGGCTATATTGAGTAACTCTTAATAAAGATAGGCCGTTTTTAACCCATTACTTGGAACAGAGAGAGAGAGAGAGAGAGAGAGAGAGAGAGAGAGAGAGAGAGAGAGAGAGAGGTGCGTGGGTGTATCTTATTTTTCCTATCTCAAGGAGTTTATATGTGGAGGAGAAGTAGGTTATGTGTGAGAGTTCAAGACACAAGGTAGAATAAAATAAAATAAAATCACTGGATACTCACAAATCATATTCTCCCTAAAATAAAACATCACTAATACCATAATCACGAAGTTTATGAACAATCTTTTTGAACACAGTGAGAAAAAAAGCACGAGCTAAAGGAACAGAATTTAAATAACATACACGAGCCGGATAATCAAATCAACATTACCGAAAGTGTAGAAAGACAAAACAGCGTTGCTTATCCATTTTCTATTTTCTTGTCAATAATAATAAATACGTTACTGAGAAGATGTCGCTGAAGAATAAATAAATAAAAAATCAAGAAATCACCTTGAAGTGTGGAGTTCGTTGAATAGGAAAAGAAAAAAAAGAAATAATTGAAGCTACGGACGGAAGATCAGTGACGTCATGAAATGCGTGCCTTATCTGGCCTCTCACTGGTCAGCGGCGGACAGAAGGGTCATGCTTTTGTCCGTGTTGTTAGCCTCAAGTCCTGTCCAACCACCATCGAGACGAGTACCAGAGAAGGGAACGTGGGAGGGAACGTTCTTGTTATTCTACTTGTATTCATTCATTCATTTATACACTTGCACTTGTACACTTTATTATGTGTGTCATTACTTACAATTCTCTTACATTAAAAGGGTACTGGCCAAGGGCAAACAAAAATAGGTTAAGAAAAAAATCCCGCTTGTCGCCAGACCCTGTACAGAGGACAGTAAGAGAAATAGAGGCAGGGGGTGGAGGTCCTATTTAGTATGAGAGGTCTATTGACACTCCTTATTTGAAAGATTTCAAGTCATAGTCAGATGGAAAAACAGACAAAGGAAGAGAGTTCCAGAGTTTATCAGTGTAAGGGATGTAAGTAAGAGTGAAGATACTGGTTAACTCTTATATTAGAAAGATGGACAAAATAGGGATGAGAAGTAGAAAGCCTTGTGCAGCGAGGCCGCGGGAG
>JAPQNM010000013.1:30454750-30459750 GCA_029783475.1 Metacarcinus magister | reverse complement strand
TAGATTGATTGATAGATATATAGATAGATAGATAGATAATTATATGAATATATATAAATAGATATAGATAGATTGACTAATAGATATTGATAAATAATGGTACAAAAAGTCCCACTTATGTCCTTTTAAGTTTGCATCCCTTGCTTCCCGCATTGTTTTATTCCTTTAACTCACTCGTCACACCCTCACACTGTACTATCCTTCAATACTACAGGCATATCTTTCATGACAAATTTACCATATTAATATTTTCTAACTAAAGGATCCCTGTATTTTCTTACTGCCACCTAACACTGCTTCGCTTTTAAATATTCAACATAGCTAACTGGTCACAATCAACCCTCGCTCTCTCCAGCAACCGCATATTTCATTAATGCCTTGATCCTGTTCTTTGTATATAAAATCGATTTTGAATCTACCAAGAATAAGTGGTATTCTGCGCAGGCGGTTCAAATCAGTTCCATGCAGACATGCATGAGACTCAGTAACATCGTCTGGGACGAGCGAGGGATCCGGGTCATCTGCCGCCCAGCCTACCTTCAGGGGCTGAGCGGCGGAGCGGTGGACAGGGCGGGGCGGGACTGCACGTGACGCTGTCTTGGATGCTTCACACGCCCTCAAGCTTCCTGCCTCTCGTGTAGGGTCAACCCAGGCCACGGGAACTGCCACGCAATTCTTCGAATGTTTGTTGTTCGACAAATATTTATGATTTACTTTCTTTTTATACGAGGAAAAGCTCAAGAATAAATAGGAATTGATAATTATAAGTAATTCAGACTTCATTTAACATTACTAAAATCGGATAATATTGAAATAAACTTAGCGTTAGGTTAGCCACGGAGGGTTAGAGTTAGATTAGCCCTGCAGGGATAGGTTTGGTTTCGTATATTCCAAAATGGTAACTGTTATGCCGTTAGCATTGTAAAAGCATTATATCCTACTCAGAAATAATTAGTCAGTGTCTCAAAATTAGTGGGCTAAGCTTACCTCAATAATCCCCCTAAAATCACAACTCGGCTTACGTCCTGTATCTATTTTCTGCAAGGTGAACATGGGTTACAGAGCTTAAGAACACAAGCCCATTTTGTCTCCACCTGACTCAGCATTCGAACCCAGGAAACCTTGGTTGTGAGTCAAGCGCCCTACCACTACACCAACGGAACGCATTAATATCATCATTAATAATAATAGTGATAATGATAATAATGATAATGATAATAATAATAATAATAATAATAATAATAATAATAATAATAATAATAATAATGTATCCATCTATACACCGGGCTTCTATCCTCGTAAAGGAGGGATAGCCAAGACAAGGCATACCAGGATTTATGGAGACATTACTCTCCCCTTCCCCTCTACACCTTGTCTTTTTGTAGGAGAGTATACAGATGGGGGAGCTTTCCAGAACCCTTATTCCGTCCTTTTGTCGCCTATTACGAACCGCAGGGATTACGGTGGTAGAATTTTTGTCGCCCCCACTACATGAATGATAATATTAATAATAATGATAATAATAATAATAATAATAATGCGGTAGTGGTGGTGGTGGTGGTGGTGGGATCGTCACAATGGTCCCATTATATTTGTTGTTGTTGTTATTGACAATCGGCGTCGTTGTTATCATTTACATATTTATTTATTCCTTGGTATATTCATGTACGATACAAGTATTTACCTTTGATGGAAAGCTTTAGGTCACCTCCTTCCAGCGAGGAGCGAGCGAGATAGTAAAGTCTTCGCCTCTGTGGCCTTGGATTTTCCCTGCCGGTTTCTCGTCCTAACAGGGTCAGCCCGAGTGCCCCACACCTCCAACCTGCCTCGCCCTCACTCGTGACATCCGCGTCGCTCACGTCAGACATTTAACCAATAACGAAATTTCGACGGGGATACGGAAATATGTTTTTGGTTTTTTTACCATATACATAAGAACGCAAAAAAAAAAAAGATGGTGTTAACTCGTAGTTTCACCGACTTTTTATTCGTTCTGCCTCGCCTTTTCTGCATGATCCGGTGGTAAACAGACATTTTTTTTTTCTTTTTAATTTACTATAGTCACTTATGTAGTCAGTGGTATATTTCGCATCTGGCACCCGATTACAGTCTGCATGGAACAATATTATTGGAAAAACAGTGTTACATACATCATGGAGAGCAAGGAGACATAGTTTGGCCAACGCTCAGATCACAGAGCACCAGGTGGCCGGACATGTGAATATCAACAGTTAATCACGGAAGCCTGTTTGACCCGTAGGTTAAGCACTGTGTAGGTTCACACTTGTCACCTGAATTCAGGCCTTGGAATCCCCCATGGGCGTGCCGGTTATTAGTGGCAACCCCATGGGGCGGGTCAGGGCGGGGCGGGGCGAGGCGGAACAACACACACACACACACACACACACACACACACACACACACACACACACACACACACACACACACACATACATAATAGCGCATACATGTAAGCATAATACAAACACCTATGACCTGGTAGCTTGTGGGGGTGGAATACACAAAACACACACACACACACACACACACACACATATGGTATTCCCACCACCACCTCTACCTCTTCCTCCTTCACCTCCTCCACCACCACCACCACCACCACCACCACCACCACCACCTCCTCCTCCTCCTCCTCCTCCTCCTCCTCCTCCTCCTCCTCCTCCTCCTCCTCCTGTCGTCACACTCGGGAAAAAATCAAGTGTACACAGAGATATCCGTAGGGAGAGAGGGAAGGAGAAGGGGAAGGAGAAGGGAAAGGAGACAGAGAGAGAGAGAGAGAGAGAGAGAGAGAGAGAGAGAGAGAGAGAGAGAGAGAGAGAGAGAGAGAGAGAGAGAGAGAGAGAGAGAGAGAGAGAGCAATCACACAAGCAAGGCAGGAAGAGAGAGAGGCAAGTAAGAGTACAACAAAATAGTAAAAAGTAATGTGTAAAAGTACAAAAACACTCCATTACGTTCATAGGTGTTGCTGCATACACACACACACACACACACACACACACACACACACACACACACACACACACACACACACCATTTTTTTCTTCTTCATTGCACCGTTCACAAAAAAACACCATTCTACTCAAGCATTATATAAATAGCATACGAGTGCTTGACACAAATATTCAGCTTCATCACACAATATCCGAGTTCCATCGAGTTAAATCCAGTATATCTCATCATAATTATTTGTTTGTTGACTTTCAGGTTCAGTAAGTCTTGGAGTCGCTCAATGAATGTTCTATCGTTCATCTCGTGGTATCTGTTTCTGTTTTGTTTTTTTCTCTTCCCCGTCTTTGAGTTACTGAAGGTTGTGCGGAATTCAGGGTTACGATACTCTCTTGGCAATGATGTGGAGCGAACGACAGTAAGTATGTACATCAATAAATGAACACAAACGTTATAAAGGAAAACATATATGTAATTATAGTAGACAATGGATCATCATGAATAAATGGATAAGATATAACGGTATACATGCACACCCCCTCCACAATGAGAAGAAGAAACACACTTACATGAAATTAGGCTTAAACTACACACACAAACAGAGAGACAAGACAAGATATAGACAAAACTAAATATGAAAAAAATAAATAATCCACACTGCTAACCCCGAACACAAATTAACAAACCATGTCACACAAAAACGTTATGTTACTCACACTACATATCACACTCTACATCCACCCCAGAAATAACACCACAACCACAAGTACTACGTCCACAGAACAAGCCTGAGAAGGGCACCACATGCAGCTACCACCACTCCCTCTACGTGCTACACCACCATGCCCAGTGCCCACTTCTATCTTTTATGTTAAGCAAGTCTGTGCGCATCTATTGTCTTGTCTGTCTTCTTTTTCTTCCCTCAGCAGGTATGGGATATCTCACACACACACACACACACACACACACACACACACACACACACACACACATACGTATATATATGCTTTTTTTATCCAATTCGCAAATACTTCCTATGGTCCTCGCCGTCTCCTTATTCTCCAGTCTGCATCTCTCTCTCTCTCTCTCTCTCTCTCTCTCTCTCTCTCTCTCTCTCTCTCTCTCTCTCTCTCTCTCTCTCTCTTTCCAGTATATCAGCCCACCCTTCCCTTCTTCCCGTCCTATCTTCGCCCATTCCAGGCATGCATGTACTTCATCCTAAACGGTTCGATATTTGCACGGCATTTCCGATCCGGCGTTCAACGGAGCGGCTCTTTTTTTTTTTTGCACACTTGGAGAGAGAGAGAGAGAGAGAGAGAGAGAGAGAGAGAGAGAGAGAGAGAGAGAGAGTTAGAGAGAGTTAGAGTGTGTGTGTGTGTGTGTGTGTGTGTGTGTGTGTGTGTGGTGTGTGTGTGTGTGTGTGTGTGTCTATGGAACACGGTTATTGCTCGTTTCCTCAATCCATCACGGGCAAAACATCGATTTTCCGAAGCACCACAAAGTATACCACTCGTCCCTTTTCACTTTAGCCTCACCACCTCGCGGCCGCTGGTTGGCCCACTCGTGACGAACTGCCCATTGTGACTTAATTACAGGTGTGCAGTGACGAGGGAGGTGGCAGGTGAGTGCGTCGAGGGGTGTAGATCACAGGGTTAGGGGAAGTTAGAAGGGTGGGGGGAAGAGGAGGTGGTGATGGAACAGCTGCAGCGGATGTTGGGAAAATTAAATCCAGGTGAAGCAGACGCCATGAGCTTCAAGTGTTGTACTGGGTGACCGAGGTTCTCTAACTAACCAGTGTTTTCTCAGCCTGTGCCTTCTCCTCCTCCTTGTCCTCCAACAGTCCCACCTCGCCTCTGATCCAAATCCTTCATACACATCCACAATGACCCGCCCTCTCCGTCCTCCCTTTCCCATCCATAACTATTTCCAATCCAATTTCATAAGCTCCAAATATTCTCTCGTTAGCACATTTCTACTCTTTACTCTACCTCAAAAAACAAATGCAGTACATTCTACCAACCTAAGTCGTTTTT
>JAPQNM010000013.1:30427250-30444750 GCA_029783475.1 Metacarcinus magister | reverse complement strand
ACTCAAACTATACTCTTAATAATCACAAAAACCGTTATCTACATCTAAATCATGTTTTTTTTTCTTATCATCATATTATCTTGTGGTAATACAAAAAAAAATGTATTTCCCTCCAGAGAGACGGTGCCATATGCCAACATCATCCTGACACGAGGTGTGTGCTAGATGCCTTCCCTTCTACGTCAGGGAGAAGAATATGATGATGTCTTCCAATAAACATATAAAAGATGATAAGGTTTTCATAAGCATTCTACTTAAAAGTGATGATATTATCACAAAAATAAATAAAATAATAATCTTCTCTTCACAACAAAATTCCCATATTCATAATATACATAAATGACATCGATGTTGGACTAATAACTTAATTGTCAAATTCACAGACAATACGAAAATCAAAAATTTGATAATCTCAGACGGCAACAAGCAAAGCCTACAGGAAGGCTTGCACAAAATCTCAGAATGACCTAATGAGTGGGAAAAGTCCTTTAACGTCAAAAAATGACATAGTCTTCAAATGAGAACAAGAAAACAAAAATACTAATACAAGATGAACGGAATGAAACTTAAAAGCAAACATTGTTGTAAGTCAGGCTGGCAGTCAAGAGGCTCCTCACTCTCCCTGAAGCTTGGCTGGGGAGTGTCCTTTGACAGCACATTCTCCCCACTCTGGGACTTAGTTTAGCCACTATTATTGAGCGAGGGGGAGAGGGGTTTGGCATAAGTCCCTCAAGGATCTTCCAGGTGTAAATTATCCTGTTTACTGCTCTCCCTCCGCCTCTGCTGTGAGTAAAACCCCAGCTTTTGTAGTCGATCCCAGTAGTTTAGTCCTTTGGTCTCCCAGATGTGTGCAGTGAAGGATTGCTGGACTGCCTCCACGGCCTGGACGTCTGCAGCTTTGTGTGGTGACCAAAGTTGGCTGCAGTAATCCAGCACTGGTTGCACAAGAGCTTTCCACAGTGTAAGCAAGCAGGACGCCTCTCTTGTGTGGAAAATTCTTAGGATCCATCCCGCTAATCTTCTTGTCTTTTTGGCTGTTTGGTGAATGTGGTGGTGGAAGGTGGATGATGCCGTCGTCACTCAGGCGGATGCCGAGACACTTGATATGGGAGGACATTTGTATTCGGTTGCTGGTGGTGTGAAGGGAGCAACTCAAACTTTTCATTGTTGAAAGACATGTTGTTGTTCCTGGCCCAGGTGTATATTGCATTGAGATCTTGTTGTAGCTGATCGACATCCCCAACTGTCGATACAGTCTTGCTAATATTTGTGTCATCAGCAAACGATGATATCACCGAGTGTCTCACTCCTTTGTCAATGTCACCTATGAGTATAATGAAAAGAAGGTGCCCTACTGATTCCTGGGGTATGCCACTCACAACTTTACTTGGCAGTGAGTGTTTTCCATTTGCCACAACTATCTGTGATCAGTCTGTGAGGAAGGTGTGTTTCCAAGCTCCCATCTTGCCTGTGATTCCTAAATTTTGCAGTTTGTGAAGCAAGACACCGTGATCCACCTTATCAAAGGCCTTTGCAAAGTCTAGGAACACGGTATCAACATTGTTGCCCCGGGAAAGTTCTTGAAATAGGTTGTCGTATTGCTGTAGGAGTTGAGAGACAGGATCTACCTCTTTGAAAGCCATGCTATCCTTGGTTCATTAATTTGTGTTTCTCTAAGAAGGTATATATTCTGTTTCTGACAATTTTTTCAAATATCTTTATTGCATGTAGTTCTTGGCAAGTCCTCTCTCTCCACCCTTGAATATTGGTGTTATGTTGACCTGTTTTGTGCTTGTGGGGACTATTTCAGTGTGGATGGAATGCCTCCAGTGCAGGTAGAGTGGACAAGCCAGGCTCTCCTTACAGTTAATGAGGAGTTTTATTGGGATGTTGTCTGGACTGGCTGAGGAGTTTGGTCTTAGTTCAGTTATTGCTGTCTTGATGTCGTCTTTGGTGAAGTCTATGTCTTGCAGGGTTGGTTGCTCAACTACTGTGCTGCCTGCTTCGCTGAAGAAAATCTGTGGTTCAGTGACAATTTTGCTCTGGTTGGGAATGCTGAAGGCAGATTCATACTGTTTTACTAGGATGTTGCACGTTTTTTTCTAGGTCATCTTCTATCTTCCCGTCTGTGGATACGAGGGGCCCTATAGGTGTGGGTTTGGTTTGCTTGGTTTTTTGTTTAGAGGACTAAGTCTCACAGTCATGGTGGACCACCGCTGCCCCACTGTGGTGCCTGACCACAGCAGTTCCTCCCAGTAAACAGCTTAAGCATCACGAGCCCGGGCGGGGACTCGATCTGCCGACCAAGCGAATGCAAGGCCAGCGCGCTACCACTGTACTAGACAGGTGGGTGTTGTAGCAAACTTTCTAGCATAGCTAAAGAAGAGTTTGGGATTTGTCTTGATTGTTGAAAATGCCAAAGCTTCTTCTCTTTGCCTTTGTGCTTCATGAGAGCTTTTAAGTTTGACTTCTATTTCTTCAATGTTTCATAATTTTAAGTTTCTTGCTTAGTTTTGCTCTTTGCCTCATTAGGATTTTCCTGTCCCTTGGTATGGTGTGGTTACCACTTTTTCTCTTATGTACTTTTGGAGGGACGTGGGCTGTGCATAACTGGTACACTTTGTCAGTTAGGGTTTCCAGCATTTGGTTTGGATCTTTATTTGACATCATATTATCCCAGCTAATGGATTTCAGCTCACTGTTCAAGGCCTCCCATTTAATATTTTTGTTGTTGAAGTTGAGTTTCCTTAAATGAGTTAGGCAAGAAGCCGTTATTTGCTTATTTTTCTTCTTATTTGTGGTGGCTGTGATTAGATCAGAGAAGATGGTCTTTTGCAGACTGTATGTATGTATGTATCAGTTCATGATTGTTAGTGAACAGTAGGTCCAGAACATTGTTTTGCAGTAAAGTCGTATATGTAGCTAATAAAATAAAACCCCATGGAATATGCTTGATTTTTTTTCTTTATATAAGATTTCACGTCAAAACGACATAAGTATATATGATCAGGCATTCCCAAGTTGTCAAAATATCCTCAGTTACTGCTAAAGTAGTAAGAAATAGATTGGTAATTCTTTCTTTTTTTAAGACAAAACGTACAAGTACGCATTAAACACTCTACTGGTTGTTAAGACACTGCTGTATTGCTTTTCAATCGGAAATCACTCGTTCCTGAAATATTAATTATATTCAATAAATGGTCACCACGGTTTGGTTAAATTTGGTTAGGTTCCGGTTAAGTTAGGCTAAAATTAGTTATATCAATTCCATCGAATTAAAAACAATGAAGATAAAGCGATTGGAAAGTCTCAACCAAGCAACAAAAGAACATCTTGGGGCTCAGACGGGTGAGACACTGGAAATAAATGTATCCATTTCACAAGGCCTTAAAAACCTCCTTAGCATTTCCACCTCATAACAATCTTTCACAATACATACACATGATTACAAAAATAAAGCTTTACAGTATCTACCTTTCTTGTGATGTTTTTAATCCTTCATTTCTCTTTCTCTGCGCACAAGAAATATTCTACTGGGATGGTAGATGCGTAAGTGTTACCAAGGTGAGACCACGTGAATCACTAGCCGGGTAACTCAATATTCATTGTTATGTTGATTTATTTATGTTTTCCCTCTTTGCCTTGCCTTTATTTATTTTACTAATGTTCTGTTATTAATTCAATGTTATATCTTAATAATTACTATGATAAGAATCCGATATTTTTTTTTCCAAGATCTTACGTTTAACATTATTTTCGGTTGTCAGTTGTTTGTTGTTGTCTTGTTTTGTATAAGTGATATGATAAAACTCGTGTTTTATCATATGCATTAAGATCACTGTTACACAAACCTGGAACAGTGTACAAAATTTTTTTTTTAAAGTGTAGTGTAAACAAATATTGAGATGTGACGTCAGACGTGTTGACACAACTTGACCTGCTTGCCTCCAGATGGTTACGGAGGACAAATAATGATCTAGTACATTTAATTTCACATATTGTAATCGAAGTACACTTCTCCATTGTGTCGCTACCTCTGATAGTGTTAAGAGGACATCCTGGAGGCTGAAACTGTGCACAACGTCTTGAATGCACGTGTTGCAGGTGGTGGTGATGGTGGTGGTGACTTCATTCATTCAAGTGTAACACGGTAGGTTCCTGTGATGCTCTGAGATTGAAGTAACAGTCAATGTATATATATTTAGGGAATGTTGAAATGACAACTAGCGTTTATTTAGTCTCATTATTTGTAAGTTTTCCAGTATCATCGATGTAGAAACCAAAGAATATTTTAAAAGTTTGAACATTGTTTAGATGCAAATTTTTGTTTTATGTATATCTATAGATAGAAACCATACAAAAAACTGCGTCTCTAGAAAGCTTCATCATTTTAGATACTTTGTCATTAATGAGTGAAATTATGAAGTATACCATCATTACGACTTTTATGCTTACTTATCTGCCTTCGTATCTTTTTAGTTGAGGATTAAGAAGAAATCTCATTAAGACCCACACCAACCATTTTCAGCTTTACCTTTTTGTATTTCTACATGAATATTATATCAAACTTTAAAAGCAGCTACATTATATGCTTTCATGACTTAATCAGGCAGTTTACTTTTTTCACAATTCTTATTGAAAACCTACAGACCTTAATTATAGTTTTCCAATGGTCTGGATTGAGTAACTTAAGCATCCTTTAGATACGTAGTGCTGAAGGAGAAGAATGTGGATTAAAGGATGTCCTCCTACCCATTTGGTAAATTGAACACCTTAATCATGTCTCACATTTATATTTTTACATCGTGTTGTGTTTGTAAGCCAATGATTTTTAGTAGTCTACACATGATAATTGAGATGTATTCAACACCAGTTTGGTTACTTTGTTCTTACTCTGGTTTAACACAATAATATTTTTCTTAGAATATGGTGGTTACTAAGATTGATTAGTTTTGTCGAGAATGTGCTTCTATATCTCCTAAAACCATGTTGGCCTCTTGACTTATCACTGAAAATTAATCACGTTGTACTCAAGTGAGTTACAGTGATGCCATACCAGTGTAGAATATATAATATAAAATATTGTAGAAATATAAACATAAATCAATATAAAATATATAATATAAAAACCTTAACAATGACAAGCAAATATATAAAGATCTATTGAGATTCATGCAAGAAATATATAATTGAAAGTTAGAATATAAGATAGTATTCTTTGTAGTTGTCAAACAGGAGGGTTTGCTGTACTCATGTACATATACTCTATTTGTCTCTTATATTTTTATTGATCTGATCACAACATTTGATCATATTTTTTTTCAGATGTCAGTATGTGAAGAGCTGAGCATTCTAGACTTACTGAAAGAGCAAGTTCCTGGTTGTGTTAATTGTCTCCCATATTCTCCTCCAGTAGAGTCTGCTTCAGATGCTGATCCCATCCTAAGTGACATATTCAATTTTGTAAGAACACTTATTCCTGGCGAGGCTAAAGATAAACACACCTTACCCAGTCACCCTCACACCAAAGGACCCTCTCAGGTGTTCTTTGGAATTTCACTTGGCAAAGAGGTAGAGTCTGGTTTAGAACAGTTAACATGCTTTATTCAGTCCCAAGTAAGCCCTCAACCACATTCATTTAAGCCACAGAAGCCACCTCCTACCCCTGATTATTCCACAGTGCACTCTGGTGTCCCAATACAGCCCCATCCCTTTTCGTCCAGCATTCCGCTTTCATCTGATTGTCCTCCACAACTCTCACCCGTAAAATGTAGTGATCAGCAGTCATTCTGCCCAATCAATCATTTGGACCATCCTGTTTTAAAAACTCCCAATAACAGAATAAAGCCCCTTCATTCCCCTTATACCCCAAAACTATATCCCCATTTATCTAGTCACAAACAAACTCCATCTGTTTGTCTTGATTTAGAAATCCTTGAGTTGGAGCTCCATCCATCGCCCTCCCAATTCTTTAATGAAACTCAAAAGGAAAAGCGTATTACCACTGACCTATCCCCAAAAAGCACAGGAATCAATGAAATCCCCAAATCATTAGACCATAGATCTGAAAAGTGTCTTGACAAGCCCGACACAAGTGTCACAGAAGATCAAAAAATATATTCAAATCCAGATTGCAAAGAAAGTCAGAGTAAAAATCATTCATATTTTAAAAAAAGTCAAGAAGTTAAGTCTCCAACCTTAATTGAAAATCATTCAGTTAATTATACTCTGAGAAAAGATGAATGTCAAGTCGAAACTGACCTAGTCTGCAGAAAAGATCAAGCTATAGGTGATCCGAACTCCAGCAGAAACAAAGAAAAGGATAATGCAAGCCCCAGTAAAGGGAAAAATACAAAACTTGGCCAAAGTTCCAGCAAGGATCAGGTTAGTCCCAATACAAACTCCAGCAAAGGTCAAACTGTGGATGACACAAAGGCTAGCAAAGGTCAGACTAAGGATGACACAAAGGCTAGCAAAGGTCAAACTAAAGATGACACAAAGGCTAGTAAAGATCAGACTAAGGATGACACAAAGGCTAGTAAAGGTCAGACTGTGGATGACACAAAGGCTAGCAAAGGTCAGACTATGGATGACACACAGTCTAGCAAAGGTCAAGAGGCGAAAACCAGTCGAACAACCAATAAAGGACATGTTAAAACTAGTCTAACCTCCAACAAGGATCAGGAGGTGAGGGCTAAAACAGACTCCAGCAGAACTCAGGAGGTCAAAAGTGTTACAAATTCTAGTGGAACTTTGGAGGTAAAAGTTGGTCAGAGCTCAAGTAAAGGACAGGTTAAAGGTGGTACAGCCTCCCACGTAGTTCAAGAGTTCAAGAATGGTTCGAGTTCCAGGAAAGTTTCAAATGTCAAGGCTGCTCCAAATTCTGATAAAGAACAAGAAATCCTAGGAAGTTCAAAATCCAGCAAAGGAAACTATAAACAACCTTTCATGAGCACAGATGAACAAGAAAACAAAGATAATGAGGTGAGTGAATGTTGTACTTTTTTTTTTTTTTTTTTTCTCCATTAAAAGGATACCGGCCAAGGGCAACCAAAAATAGGTAAACAAAAAATCCCACTTGTTACCAGGCCCTGTAAAGAGGGCAGTAGGAGAATTAGAGGCAGAGGGTGAAGTTCCAATCTAGTATTAGAGGTGTCTTGACACTCATCTTTTGAAAGAGTTTAAGTCATAGGCAGGTGGAAAAACAGACAAAGGAAGAGAATTCCAGAGTTTACCAGTGTAAGGGATGAAGGATTTAAGATACTGATTAACTTTTGCATTAGAAAGATGGACAGAATAGGAATGAGAAGAAGTAGAAAGTCTTGTGCAGCGAGGCCGCGGCAGGGGTGGAGGCATGCAGTTAGCAAGTTCAGAAGAGCAGGCAGCATGAAAATAGCGGTAGAAAAGAGATAAAGATGCAACATTGCGGCGGTGACTTAAAGAATTAAGACAGTCAGTTAGAGGAGGAGAGTTGATGAGATGAAAAGCTTTAGACTCCACCCTGTTTAGTAAAGCTGTATGAGTTGAACCTCCCCAGACATGAGAACCATACTCCATACATGGATAGATAAGGCCCTTGTACAGAGCAAGCAGCTGAGAGGGAGAGAAAAATGGACGCAAACCCCATAGGACACCTAACTTCTTGGAAGCTGATTTAGCAAGAGTAGAGATATGAAATTGCCAGTTTAGATTTTTAGTAAAGGAGGAGAGGGGCAGTAGAGTGTCATTGAAGAAGAGGGGATAGTAATCTGGAAGGTTATGTCGAGTAGGTAGTTGTAGAAATTGAGTTTTTGAGGCATTGAACAGAACTAGGTTTTCTCTGCCCCAATCAGAAACTAGTGAAAGATCAGAATTTAGGCGTCCTATAGCATCTTGCCTTCAATCACTTAATTGTTGTTGGGTTGGGTGTCTGTTGTACAACGTTGAAAAGTGCAAGGTGGTGTCATCAGCATAGGAGTGGATAGGGCATTGAGTCAGATTTAGGAGATCATTGATGAATAATAGAAAGAGAGTGAGCGATAGGACAGAACCATGAGGAACACCACTATTGATAGGTTTAGGAGAAGAACAGTGACCATCCACTACAGCAGCAATAGAACGGTCAGAACAGAAACTGGAGATGAAGGTACAGAGAGAATGATAGAATCCATAGGAGGGTAGTTTAGAAATTAAAGATTTATGCCAGACTCTATCTAAGGCTTTCGATATGTCAAGGCTGACAGCAAAGATTTCACTGAAGTCCCTAAAAGAGAATGACCAAGACTCAGTTAGAAAAGCAAGATCACCAGTAGACCGGCCTTTCCAGAAACCATACTGGCAATTAGAGAGAAGGTTGTGAGCTGATAGAAGCCTCATTATCTTCTTGTTAAGGACAGACTCAAAGGCTTTAGAAAGGCAAGAAATCAAAGCTATAGGGTGGTAGTTTTAAGGATTGGAGCAGTTACCCTTTGTAGGGACAGGTTGAATGTGAGCAAACTTCCAGCAAGAAGGATAGGTAGAAGTAGAGAGACACAGATGAAAGAGTTTGACCAAGTAGAGAGTGAGTTTGGAAGCACAGTCTTTGAGAACAACAGGAGGGACTCCATCCGGACCATAAGCCTTCCGAGAATCAAGGCCAGAGAGGGCATGGAAAATGTCATAATGAAGAATTTTAGTTTTAGGGATGAAGTAGGCAGACGGTGGAGGAGTAGGAGGAATATGCCCAATATCATCCAAAATAGAGTTGGTAGCAAAGGTTTGAGCAAAGAGTTCAGCTATAGAGAAAGAAGAGACAGCTGTGGAGCTGTCTGGTTGAAGTAAAGGAGGGAAAGATGAAGAAGTAGAATTGTTGGAAATATTATTGGCTAGATGCCAGAAACCACAAGAAGAATTAGTATTGGAAAGATTTTGACATTTTCTATTGATGAAGGAGTTTTTACTAAGTTGGAGAATAGATTTGGCATGATTACGAGCAGAAACATAAAGGGCATGAGTTTCATTAGATGGATGGCTATGGTACTGTTTGTGAGCCGCCTCTCTATCTTTGACTGCATGAAAACAAGCAGAGCTAAACCAGGGCTTTTTAGCTTTAGTATTAGAGAAAGTATGACTCCATGCCAGAGATAATCACCTCTGTTATACACTCTGCATGAAGAAAAGGATCTCTGACATGGAAGCAATAATCATCCCAAGGAAAATCAGAATAGTACTGCCTTAGGTCCTCCCACTTAGCAGAGTTGAAATGCCAGAAGCACCTCCAAGGCCACACTGGAGCAATAGAACAAGTAACAGAAATAAGATTGTAATTGGAGGAGCCCAACGGAGAGGAAAGTTTGACAGAGTAAGCTGAAGGATTGGAAGTTAGGAAAAAATCAAGAATGTTGGGTGTGTCTCCATGGCAGTCAGGGATATGGGTAGGGAACTGTACCAGCTGCTCTAGGTCATGAAGGATAGCAAAGTTGAAGGTTTGTTCACTAGGTTGGTCATTGAAAGAAGATGAAAGCTAAAGCTGGTGGTGAACATTGAAATCCCCAAGAATGGAAATCTCAGCATAAGGAAAGTGAGATAGGAAGTACTCCACTTTGGAAGTCAAATAGTCAAAGAATTTTACATAGTCAGGAACTAGGTGAGAGATATACAGCACAGATGAATTTAGCTAGAGAGTGACATTGAAGTTTTAGCCAGATGATAGAAAATTCTGAAGATTCAAGATTGTGGGCACGAGAGCAAGTAATGTCGTTACGCACATATACGCAACAGCCAGCTTTGGATTGAAAATTATTATAGAAAAGGTAGAATGGAACAGAGAAGGGGCTGCTTTCAGTAGCCACAGACAACTGTGTTTCAGTTAGGAAGAGAAGATGAGGTTTACTGGAGGAGAGATGGTGTTCCACAGATTGGAAATTAGATCTAAGGCCATGAATGTTGCAGAAATCAATAGAAAAAGTATTAGAGGAAGTGTCAAGACACCCAGGGTCGTCAGCAGAGGGGTAATCCGACCTGGGGACATTTGTGGTCCCCTCCCCAGATGGGGACTCCGAGGCTGGGCGTGGTGAGGCCATTATAAAAAAAAATTTGAGTTGAAGGGTGTAAAAGTGTAATGTGCCTGTAGTGTTATGTAAGTAGTAGTAAAAGTTGTCTTTAGAGGGCAGGCTGCAGCTGCTCTCTTGTGTAAGTGAGACACTAAGACTAAGGGAACCGGGAAGAGAGGACACGGGGAATCACTAACGGTCATATGTTATGACAAATATAGGGGATATATTCTAGGCCCTATAGTCAATTCATTATCTTAATAAGTAATCAAGGCCCTACACTTTGTGAAAACTATATTTATGGAAAGAAATCCAATACTATTTTTTAGTCTGCTATTGTGTGTATTTTGCAACCCCTATATGTCATTATTATTTATTAAGACAATGAATTGACTATAGGGCCTAGAATATAGACCCTATATTTGTCATAACATATGGCCGTAAGTACCTCTCCTGGAGTATTTCACCAGGCAGCAGATGTCTACTTCCTACTCCATATGAATACTACTTTCCTGTAATGGCTCACAGTCCCCAGCAGCAATGGAGGAACTGGTCATGGCGGCAATTAAACCAGCTCAAGAGCAGGGGATGCTAGGAATTTCTGGTTTGGACAGGATGCCTTTGAAACTTTGACCTTGGCATGTATAATGTTAGAACAAGGTGACCTTGAACCATTGTTCAAAGAATGAGAAGGCATCAAATGGGATATCATATTTCTAAGTAAGGTTAGAACTGGAGAAGAATTCTTAGAATTGCAAAATGATCATATATTTGCTATAGATGACAAAAAGACAAAGATAGAACATGGCATAGGCTTGGTAGTAAATAAGGAACTAGATGATGATATTGAACAAGTTCTTGTAATGGAATGAAACAAGATTTAAGGTAAGTGGACAATACCTAGATCATTTGTGTTTGCCAATGACTATTACTGATCTTGCTACAATTTCTGAATAGGCAAGGCAAACCTTGTATTGTTTGATAATGCCTCTAAAGCTCAATTCCCTTATCTGTCTACTTCATGTAACCTTCCTGACAACTATCACTTATTCTTCAATGACATGCAACTGACCCCCTATATATATATATATATATATATATATATATATATATATATATATATATATATATATATATATATATATATATATATATATATATATATATAGGGGGTCAGTGATAGTTGTCAGGAAGGTTACATGAAGTAGATAGAAAAGGGAATTGAGCTTTAAAGGCATTATCAAACAATACAAGGTTTGCCTTGCCTATTCAGAAATCTCTAAATCTCTAAATCTCAACTGGAATTTCCATCTCTAGTCTTTAGCTAAACAGTATCTATGATGTCGGGTATTTTGTGTTGTCTCTATCAGTTTCCCCCTCCCAGCTACTAACTATACAGGGGCCTCATCTGCCCATGTATGGAATATGCTTCTTATATATAAGGTTTTCCTCTCATTCAACTTTATTAAACAGAATGGCATCTAAAGCTTTTCATCTCATTGACTCCATCTTAATTATCTCAATTTATCGCAATGTTGCATCCCATTCTGTCCTCTATTGTTAAATTCCTGGTTAAAGCTCTTCTGAACTTGTTAAATGCATGTCTCACTGCACAAGACTTTCTACACCCTTACATCCATTTTCTGTCCACCTCACTAACACAAGAGTTAACCAGTGTTTTCACTCTTTTATCTCTTTTACTAGTAAACACTGTATTTCTCTGCCTAATTCTGTTTTTACACTTTCCTATGACTTGAATACTTTCAAGAGAGGAGTATCAAGACACTTCCAAAGCTAAGCCTTTTTAGACTTTCTCTGAACACATTTTAGCAGTAGCAAAGTAAACAGGATTTTTTTTATTATCGTTCAACCCTTGGTTGACTTCCCATACCTGTAGAAAATAAATGAGTATAGTTCTACTGTGCATTTATAAGGAAAGTTACATGATGAACACTGGTAACATTTTATATGAAGAATCAACTTAGTGAAAAGTTTAAAGAAATTAGTGATTGAACTTCATGAAGTGTTTAGTAGACACCAATATACTTAGTAGCAAGATTATTTACAGCAATCTTACTATCTGTATACTAATGAACTACTGTGCTCAACTCTAGGATCCTCGATGGAAGGAACAAGCAAAACTCAGCACCAATGAGGAACGTTACAAATTGGCTAGCAGATTGTGGAGGAACCCACGTGTACCAGACCCAAATAGGAACCTCACCACCTTTAGCACCACACAACTCAAGACTCTCCAATCTCTGTCCTCCAGTGGTAGGTCTCATGGGTTCACAGTGTACTCGAGGTCCCCACAGATAGTGAGTGTATTAGTCTTTGAAATTGCTATCCAAGGGGCAAATTTCTTATGTAGAAAAATTAAGTTTGTCTTGAGCTTTTCATGCTGGGCCACATTTTTTCCTTTTTAGGTACAATAACTTATTATGCTGCCTGTGTGTCAGCATGTGCCAAAGAAAAAGGTGCTAGTGATTTCATAAACCAGAAATTGTGAAATTACTGCGTCACAGCGCTCGATAAATATGGCATAGCTATGACGCAATATAGAAACTCACATTTCAGTGCTTGATTGAGATGTTTATTGAAGAAAGATGTTTGGATTGGTGGGTGGGGCTGTGGCTGGTGATGGTGTCAGGCAGCTGTCTCATCATCATTCAAAAATTATTGCCAAGCCTTGACAACGAGCATCATTTTCAATCCTCCAGGCTTCATTTTCATCAACTAAATTATTAGGAATTCGTGTCTAGCGTTGAGTTTCTCGTTAAACCTCTCGTTCACAATGTCTGATTTTAGAGAGATGCTGTATGACTGTTTCACTGTTCTTAAAGTCAATGCTCAGCAGTGTTTCCTGGCACTATTTAAGTTTTGCCAGGACGAGTGACAGGTATTTTATTGTCGCTTTATTGGGATTTTCTTCTATTCTAGCTTCTTTTTCCCTTTCTCTAACTTCCTGCTCTTCTTCAGCTTTCAACATATCTTCAATTATCTGTTCACAAACAATCATGAGCATCTGCTAGTTCCTTCATCTGTTGGTCAGTTACATCAAAATACTGTGGCACAGCTCACACTATTGTAACTGTTTCTTGAACCAGAACATGAGTCTGTTGCCTTTTCACTTGGTCAAGTTTGAGAGGCTCTATGTTATACTGAGTTTTTTCTTGCCGCTCATGTACTCACAAGTTTTCTTACCTTATCCTTATCACAATCACCATCTCTTCCTTCACCCGTAGCACCACAAGTGGCTGCAGACATTGTGGACAGCATAAAATCATTTAGACCATCAAAAGGAGAACATTGAAGAATCTAAGTGTATGAAAAAATCATTATATATGGATAATATTCTAAGAACTCAATGATGAGAAAAAATTCATAAGATACTATCAAGCTACCAATAAAATATTGCCAGAAGCAAATAGTATATGACCTTGCAAGAATGGACTTCTAACTCAAGTCAACTAGATATGGTTCGGCAGTTAGTAATACTAAAGTGGTGGGTGTTCTAAGCATTTAGATTGTAGAGTGGGACACAATAAACAGTAAAAGATCATTTTTGAGTAACATCAGTAAAGTTTTTGACCCATTAGGGTTTAATCTCTATTGATCATTCCTTTGAAAATTCTCATAGCTGAGATAATTCTGTACCCAGTGACTTGCTAGATAGTTGGGATACTTTAGCTAAAAAGTGTGAGAACTTGGGAGAAATTTAGTTTCCGAGAACGATGGTACAGGAAGGCTCCCCTTAAGACTTGCATATGTTTAGTGATGCCTCTAGAAAGACTTGTATTACAAATTATGTAGACAAACCCATTATTCTGACATCCAAAGTTAGAGTGGCTCCATTAAAGACCAAAACACTACCATGATCACTAGGTGCCACCTCACCACACTTGCAAGTTTCCCGTATTCTCAATTCAACCACAGAGGTGTTAACATCTCTGATAATTATCCCTTCTTCAAAGATAGTCAACTGTCTCCCTTTTCTACATTCAACATTATATGACTATCTTTTACTGAATAGACTCAACTAGAATTTTCATATCTCATCTTTTGCAAAAATAGCTTCCCTGAAGTTGGCTGTTCTTTGTTATCTGTCAATTTTTTCCCTACTTCTAGGTGCTAACTGTATACATGGGCCTTATCCATCTGTTTATACATTATGCCTCCATATATAGAGGGTATCTACTCAGACAACTTCATTAAACAGTGGAGTTAGAACCCCTCTATCTCGTTAACTCCCTCCTTTAACATACTATCTTTGGTCTCTCACACTATTGTATTGGTACATCTCTTGTCTTCTATCATTATTTTCATGGTTACTGACTTTTTGAAGTTGCTAGCTGCATATCATCCACGACTAAAGCTTATGACAGCATCACTTGGTAACACACTTGGAAAATGTATAGTCAGGTTTATTTGCTTTAAGCATCAATAAAGACATTTTTTTGTTATTTTATAATATGAAGAGTTTACTCATGTTAAGCATTCATTCTTGTTACAGATAGCAAAAAACGTCTGCGCAAGGAGTTCTTTGATATGGAAAGTTTCCAACCTTCAAGAAAAAGACAGCGTAGGTTTGAAGATATTACTTTCAGTACCAACCACATCGCAAGGAGCAAGTACCAGGTGATGAATGAATTTCTAAAGGACATAAGATTACCAAACATCAGTAAACAAGCAGCTAAGAAGATTGAAAGTTCACATCAAGAAAAGCAGTACATGTTGGACTTAGCTCTTCAAGAGGTAAGGAAATAATGAATTAACAACTTACATTCTAACCTGCCACCCACTTCCTCCAGGAACCTTGTTTTATAAGTGACAGGGTTGCATTTGACATGTGTTAATCCTCTTGACTTGATAAGAGAGGGATGCTCTCTCTCTCTCTCTCTCTCCTCTCTCTCTCCCTCTCTCCTCTCTCTCTCTCTCGTCTCTCCTCTCTCTCTCTCTCTCTCTCTACTCTCTCTCTCTCTCTCCTCTCTCTCTCCTCTCTCCTCTCTCTCTCTCTCTCTCTCTCTCTCTCTCTCTCTCTCTCTCTCTCTCTCTCTCTCTCTGTGGTGTGTGTGTGTGTGTGTCATTCACCATGGCTTTTCTTTCTTTCTTTTTTTTTTTTTGTGTGTGGGGGGTACATCACAAACCATTGGCACCAATAGGCTTTATGGTGGCTAAGATGGGCTGCCTCTTGCCCGTTATTTGGCATAGGCTTAGATTTTTTATAGTGACGCCTCGAATGTTTACGTTCTCTCTTGAATATGTTGAGAACGAGAGAGGCTATTGCTGTTACAGCCTCAAATGCATATAACATTGCAAGTTCCGTCTAAGAACAGTATGGCAGCAATTTGGGTAGTCTTTGGCCACTCAACGGTAATACCAAAGAAAGAAAAGTGGCCAGCGGATATCGGGACTCGAACCCGGGACCCCAGGTTTGCATGACCGAACTTAGCATCTGTTCACCAAATTGAGTATTTCATTCCTGCATAAAAATTTTCTCATTTAATTTATTTATTTTATTTATTTTATTTTTTTTTATTATTTTTTTTTCCCCTTCCCTAGAATAGATGTAGATTATTCTTGTTTTTTTCTCACTTTCCTATATAAATTCCATGATAGTTTGTCTATGCTACTTGGTATCACTTCCTCTTCCGGCCAGCTTCGGCTGGAGGGAGGGGTGGGTGGGGAGGAGTCTTCCACTTTGCTGTCCTTTTGTCTATCAAGTAGATATTATAGTAGTAAGGTAGCCACTCGGACAGCCTCGTTAGGTCCAGTAGGATTGTTGCTGTCTGATTTTCCTTTGTACATCACACACCACCATCCCCTTGCCCAAGGGGACAGTAACTTTTCCCTGTCAGTGAAAGATCCTCAGTGAATGTGTGTGTGTGTGTGTGTGTGTGTGTGTGTGTGTGTGTGTGTGTGTGTGTGTGTGTGTGTGTGTGTGTGTGTGCATGCAGACAGGTGAACTGAATGTCAGCTCGAGGAATATGACTTCTCTGCCCCACATAGTAGTGGAAGAATTCTATAGCAAATAGTATAGTAGTAATGATAGGCAAACTTTAAACTCCCAAAGAAGAAACAATGAACATTGAACTACCCTGTGTAGACATAGTTAGATGAAAAGAAAACTAAATGAAGGAGCGGAATGAAAGCAGTTGAACATCACTTATTCATTGACCTAATCAAAGATGCAGATGACTTAGTACAAGACAAACTTCAGAATAATATAAGCTCACAGGAAAGGAGACTTCAAAAACCTAATAAACTACCAACACTTAAGTTTGCTGTCTGTAGTATACAAGCATTTTACAACACTTCTCACGAATAAGATTAGTGCAACACTTAATTCAACTTAACTCAACCAAAGAAGTAAGAGTGGTTATTCAACTTCTGACCACATCCACGTCATTAATCAAGTAGTGAATAAATATGTAAACTGCACTAAACCACTATGCATGGTTTTTATAGACCATGAAAAATCCTTTGGCTTGTGGAAACTACATCAGTTATGAATGCACTCAGGAAAAGAATGCAGAAGAAATATATGTAAATGTATTAAAAGACATCTTTTAAGAAAACACTGCCATTAGGTTTTCCTCAAACCCATAAGATGCCTTGTCTTGGCTACCACCATTTAAGAGGGATATAAGCAGGGTATATAGATAGCTTTAAGTTTATTTTATCTCTTAGTTTTCCTTTCAGTTTTCCTTTTTTTATATTATTGTTAATTGTTGTTTCCCCCCTTTATTGACTCAGATTCCCTGTGTCCTTCCGGGAATGAGAGTTGCACTAGCCATGTCAGATGCCAGCAAACCCTTGAAGTAGCTATGGGCAGGGAGGGTGTCCATTTTTCTTTGGGAAGGAGTGAAAGAGAAAGGGGGGGGTCCTTAGGGTAGCCTGCATAAATGTTAATGAAATAGTTGAGAATGTAAAGAGAAGAAAATTTGTAGAGAGACTAAGAGAGGAAGTGGTAGGTAAAGGTAAAACACATGAAAGGATGTAGAGTAGTAGAGTGTGAATGATCAGGTGAATGTGAGAAGGTATGGAAGGAGGATTGGATAAAGCAATTTATGTAGAGGTAAGCAAGGTTGTGCATTCCAAGGGTATGTAAAGGAGTAGATGGCTATGGTTAGAAAGGTTTTGTCCCCTTTTACGAACCATAGGAATTACAGTGGTAAAATTCTTGCAGCCCTCACCACAGGGCAAAGAGAGGAAGATAAGGATTGTTAAATATATGGGTATATGTTTATATACTAATGAATGAAACAACATGAAAGATAAGATTGAGATGAAGAAGTTCTGGGAAGTGTTAGGGGAATGCTTAAACTGTTTCAAGAATGGAAGAAGGTTTGGGTCTTAAATGCCGGGAAAAAAAGGGGGATTCTTCTTTTGTGTTTCAGGTGAAGGCCATGCAACAATTCTATAATGGCTTACCAAACCAAGACCTCACAGTGACCCAGGAGGAGATGGAGATGGGTAGGGAGGCTACA
>JAPQNM010000013.1:30417250-30422250 GCA_029783475.1 Metacarcinus magister | reverse complement strand
TGTCAGGTGATCACCATTCATCAACAGTATCTCGCAACAGTCAATGGAATAACTCATGGCAGCACATTGAAATGGTTGCACACCGTCTTTGTCTGGAGCTGTAACGAGGTGGGCGAGGTGACCAGTTTCTAGCAAGAGATTCAGACTGACTGCACACCCTCCGAGGCATGCACCATGAATCACTGACTGGCCTGACTCTGTCATGGCCAACAGGTCAGCTCCAAAGGAAATGAGAAGTTCAATGCATTTTGGGAGCCGTCTACGAGAAACTAAGAAGAGGGCAGTCTCTCCATCTTTGTTTTTTGAATTTACATCAACACCAGCATCAAAAAACATTTTGAGTATTTCCAAAATAGGTTTTTCATATTTCATTTTGCTCCCCTTCTGGAAGACTGCATGAATTACATTATCACCATTCTGATTACAAGATTTCAACATTTCTGCAGTCATCTTCTCCCTTAGCAGAAATTTCACCATCTCTGGCTGTTGTGAGCGAGCAGCCAAATGGAGCAGGGAACCTTCTTCACAATCCATAACACCTATGTCTGGATGATGTTTGAATATTAACTGAAGTGCTGTAACATTCCCAGTCTTGACAGCACTGTTAAGGGGAGTATCTGCCACATACTTTGTGGATGAAAAGGTAGAGGCATCATGAAGACCTGGCGATGCTCCATACTTTAATAGCTCGGCAACACCCTCGTTCCAGCCATCACAGATTGCATTATACAAAGGAGTTCTGCCATGTCTGTTCTCTGCTTCTACCTGAATGTTAGAAAAGTTCTTCAATTATTGTAAAGTAAATTCTTGCATGAACTATGAAAAGTGAAATATTCAATTAATGATGAGTGTGCAAAAAATCACAACAAAAATTAAAGTTAAGAAAGCATTGCAATGCTTACGATTGCAAAAACTTTACACACACACACACACACACACACACACACACACACCTTACCCATAGATTCATCTCTATGAGCTCTGAGCTCCTTTGGGGAGGGTAATGGCTGACGATCACAAGTTCAGCGTGTGATCCTCCAGACCAAAGTGAATAACACACACACACACACACACACACACACACACACACACACACACTAGGTCTGGAAAGAATAGACAGTTGATCTGTTTGTGTGGAACAACAGAAATACAAGAGGACACAAGGAGAAACTGAAAAGTACTACATGCAAGAGAAACATAAGAAAAATACAGCTTCCCATATAGAAGCATAGAAACCTGGAATAAACTTGATGCAGAAGTGATTAATGCAAGAAATATTCATAATTTCAAAAGCAAACTGGATAATAGTAAAGTTGGAGACGGCACAGTACGAGCATAGCTCTTTTCCTGTATGTTACAACGAGGTAAATACACACACACACTCATATATACGGCCGTCCTTGCTTTACGATGCTCTGTTTAACGATATTTTACTCTTACGATATGTCTTTTTATTGTCTAGATTAATGATCATCAGGTTTCACTATTGCGATTGGTGGAGTTTGGATCGCAACTCTGGTGTCAGCAGCACTACTATGGCCAACAAACATATCCATTAAAGGCCTGTCCACACCAGGAAACATTGTTTCCAAACTGTTTGCAAACAGTTGGAAAACATTGTTTTCAAACAATCTTTCACGTGTATTTGTTTCCTATCCAGAATGGGAAACACTGTGTGTGTGTGTGTGTGCACGCCACAGAGGTGATGAATCATTACCAGCACGAGTGTACCATACACATCTCTACATAATTATGTAATTCAATAGCCTCCAGTGTATCTGTCTTATTCTATAATAGAATTTAATATCTTCATGTCTAGCAGCGTCCAATGCCCAAGGGAAGTCACACATCTCTGTCAACCGGCATCCAGTCTCTAGGGAATGAAGAAAGTAACACATCCAAGTTATCTGGCGTTCTGTCCCTCCACCACCTGCAGCCTACAAAAATCAGTTCAAACCAGGTCAAGCTCAGGTCATCTATATACGCTCTCTGCCACAGATTTATCAGTTCACATCAGGCAGCCATCAAGAAAGGAAGTTCTCCTTTCCTGCCTCATCATCATATATATTGTGTATGCTCACTGCTGGTCATAATCTAAGCTGAAATGGTCTGCTTCGATATCCTGAAGGTGTACATGAGGCTCGTAAAAGAATCTCCACTTGCAAGATACCTCAGTGTAAGAGCCAATCTGATGGAGGGTGAAATGGCCTTTCTGTATTTTGTATCCTTTCAAGATATTTTGGGTGCCACCCTCTGTAAAAGTATTTCAAAGTCAGTCCTGGACATCCAAAGAAAATTAGTGAAACCTGCTCCATCTACACTCAGATCCGCCAGAAGCAAGTCACCATGAAAGGGTTCTTTTTCTAAAAATTTCCTCATCTCTCTCTCTCTCTCTCTCCTTTTGACCTTCCTTAAATGTATTATCAAAAAGGCTAAGTAAAATAGAGAGGCTGATGCAGCAACCTCTACACTAATCACAGGCATCCTGACAACTGAGGTCTGGACAGGAAACATTGTTTGGAAACGTTTCCAAACAATGTTTCCTGGTGTGGACAGGCCTTCAATGAAGCATCTTCCAATCTTTCTTGCACTCCAAAGCTTTTGTTGTGTTCTTGTGAAGTGTTTCTAAGTGTTTATTCGGCCCTAATAAGTATTATTCTTTTTTATTATTATGACCCCAAAACGACTTCTAGATAGTATTAATGCTAACAGGAAAATAAGGAAAAGCTTAACCCTGGAAGTAAAGCTGGATATTAAGAAGCGCCACGAGGCAGGTAAGGGAGCTAATTCCATCACGTTCATTTATCACGAGCACTTCAGGGTCTTGTTCAAGATTATTTACCTGTGGTGTGAGGGCCAAACATCAAAAGGTTAGGTTCTAGAAACTTCCTGTAACAAACAAAAAATAATAAATACCACTGAACACAAGTTAATTCGACACTGGCGAAAACAAAAGCAACAGTGGAGACAAGTTTAAAGATATCAGAATGTCACCGAGTGATTCAGATACTTTAAACTGAATACCTGTTGTGTGTTTCATTGTCGTGTGGTTGCTAATATTTGTGATAAGACGAGTGTGAGGACTGAAATATGAGGGAAAATAATAGTTAACACTTATTCCACACATAGCTATAGATCTGTGAGAAATGTTTGCAGTGAATTCAGGAGCAGAGTGATACGGGTTACTAGGACACTACAAGCGCATCTGCACATCTCTCAGGTCACTCAAGAGAAAGAGAGAGAATGTGTGTATGTGAGTGTCTGAAATTTCATAAATAATGGAACCTGCTTCAAATACACGAGGAATCACATAATCACTAGTCACCTGTGCATCATGCTGCAGGAGAATTTTAAGAATGGACAGGTTACGTAGTCTACAGCACGCAAGAAGGGGTGTGAGACCTGCACAAGTGGTTTCCAGAAACCCAGGAGCAGAATCCCTCGCCAGCAGCTGCACTTCGTGTATGTCCTGTCGCTGGATTGCCTGAAACGAGAAAACATTATTTATTTGAAATTATTGTTTTTATGAAAATGGGAAATTTTTTATTAAAATTGTGATGATCTTCTAATTTTTCTTTTTAACAGGAAGGTCGTTACAATTCTACATAATATGTTTATAGCAGCTTATTTGTTTATGATACTGTCACTACCAGGCACTTTACTCTACTGGCACTACCTTCAAGAATGTGAGAAACCGCAAGGTACGACACTCACTATCAGGCACCACTTTGAACTACACTACACTGGCACTGTTAGGATAGGTATATTCGAAGCCAGGTGTGGACGGTAGATTTGGCCAGATGAGTGGACATATTTTTGACGTTCACGTCGGTTATGAAATTGTTCCACACCACTGCTGTGGCTAACACCCTGATGTGCGGGTCCTGTTAACTTTGAAGATATCAGATACCACCACTCTCGTATGGCACTCACTTCTCCAAGGGGCCTGAAGTGCAGCAAGGTGTGAGATGTGTTGCACCTGGGCCAAGTGCAGAACTGTTAGAACAGGTGTGGCGGCGATGATTTGCGCTATTTGCACGTTGTGTGTTTCAACTTTCAAGTGTCCGATCTGAATGACAATGGAAAGCTATTGTCGCCGGGCAATGAAGAACGTGGTGTAGGAGGGGCTCCTCACACTCCTCCTGGCAGTGTGAGCACCACTCGGGGACGTTACGGCAATCCTGCGCCGCACACAAGTATCCTACCCCAGTCTGAGACGTATCAGGATGGTAAGAACGTCTTGAAGGAGGCAAGGTGGAAAAAGTAACTGGAGAGGCCTGTGTATGGCTATTCATCAATTTATATAAATGACATTGATGTTTTACTTAACATCATCACAAAATTCGTAGACGATACGAAAATCGGAAATTCGGTAATCTCAGACAGCGACAGTCAAAGCCTACAGGAAGACGTGCACAACATCTCAGCATGGTCTGATAGCTGGGAAATACCTTGTAATGTCAAAAAATTAAAAACTCTTGAAGTAGGAACAAGAAACTAAAATTTTAATACAAGATGAACAGAGTGAAACTTGAAATGTGTCGAAGATCTTGGTGTTACGATTGCGTTGAATCTAAAATTCTCTCAATACTCTAAACACGATGCTGGTAAAGCTAATAATATGCTAGGCTTTATAGGCTGAAGTTTTTATATGGATGTAAAGATATAATTTTATCTCTATTGGTACCTCAGTTTAGTCAGACCAACATGTTCTCGAGAAAATTCGCCTCCAAGGAAACCTTATAAAGTGTTTTAAAATAGTTAACGTAAATAAACTGTTTTTAATTAATGACATAATGAACCAGGAGTAATGGAGTCAAAATAAAATGTTTACAAATACAACTTGACTGTTCTAAATTATTTTTTTACCAATGGCAGTGTTAGAGAGTGGAATAAGCTCCCACCTTTCGTGGTACAATGTTCGACTACCGTCTCTTCCAACAAGGTTTTCAAATAAAGGCTATATGACCCGGTGTACTGCTGGCTGTTAAACTGTTGCT
>JAPQNM010000013.1:30387250-30409750 GCA_029783475.1 Metacarcinus magister | reverse complement strand
CTTCCTCTCCCTTCAGGTTAGTTATAATATGTTTTCAATTTTGTCCTGTTAATTTAGTTATCCATATATTGGTAGATTACCTGATCTCGCCTGTGTGGTAGTAAGCAATCGTATTTGTTATACATATGCAATTCCATTTTGAGGGTAAGTCATTTCAACTATTGATTCTGAACGGTGATAATATATGAACATAAAAGTGAGGTTGACAGATCACATACAACTGTAAACCCATCGGTGCCTGACGGAGTAAGAGAAAAATTGAAGTGGAAAGGAAAGAAATGAGAAAACTTGCATAAAAATATTCAATGGCGAGTGAGTAACGAGCTAGTGGGAAGGAGGATGTGAGGAAGACCGCAAGCAGGGAGTGGGTGTGTGGGTGTGTGTGTGTGTGTGTGTGTGCGTGCGTGCGTGTGTGATGTTAAATGTTCAAGGTGAAGTGCTGAGCAAGTCTTCAGAAAATTATAAATATTTATCAAGATATCTCTCTCTCTCTCTCTCTCTCTCTCTCTCTCTCTCTCTCTCTCTCTCTCTCTCTCTCTCTCTCTCTCTCTCTCTCTCTCCGGACTGCTATGGAAAAATTGAAAAATCAAAACAAATCAAACATCCTTGTCAGTATATATACTGACAAGGGTGTTTGATTTGTTTTAATTTTTCAATTTGAAAAAACGTTACTAAACATTATATATAATGTTTAGTAACGTTCAAATGCTTCATAGGCCTTCATGTTCTACCTGCCGCGGTTCATCTGGAAGAGATGTGAGGGCGGACGCGTGGCCACCCTAGTGGGAGAGCTGCATCTGCCAGTTTGTGACTCCAACTTACGGGAAAAGCGGCTCTCAATCGCTGTGGAGTATTTCACCCGTTACTTCCACCATCACAACATTTACGCCTTCCAGTTCTTCTTTTGCGAGGTTCTCAACTTCACCAATATAATCGGTCAAATTTATTTTACCGACAGGTGAGTACACGTGTGAGATGAGGTTTATGCCTTCAACCATAGATAACAGTCTTTTGTTATCTATGGTTCCTTCAACTTATGAAATACCATGGAGCAAAGACAAGTGTTCAAACAGATGAATCAGGACTTCCTCTTGGTTTATCTCTATACACTGAACTGGCTTACTGAATTGTGAAGAAACTTTTTATTATCTAAATATGTATGTTTGTATTCATGTGTGTGTTATTGTGTGTGTGTGTGTGTGTGTGTGTGTGTGTGTGTGTGTGTGTGTGTGTGTGTGTGTGTGTGTGATCTTCGTATCCCTACGCTGGAACACTTCTAATTCTATGTCCTTGGTGAGGCGACCAAATTCCACCGCAAACTCAAAATTAAGTCAATCAAAATTGATTTACAGAGGTAAAATTATATATTTATTCTTGAAAAAAAGTTTATAAACCCAATGATTTCTTTAGCTTTATCAGCGGAGTCTTTGCATTACTGAATGAGAATTTTGACACATTGTACGCATTCATGTTTTACACCACACATTTCATATTTTTTGTTTCTTGTTGCCATTTGTGGACATTAATTGTCATTTTCCACCTATCGAGCTATGCTGAAATTATGAGCAAGTCTTCCTGGAGGTTTTGCTGGTCACTGTCCGAGACTACATAACCGATTCTTATATTGTCTACAAATTTTACGATTACTTTCTTAAGTGCAAGATCGATATCATTCTTGGACATTATGCCGAAAACAGAACCCTATAGAACACCTCTAATGACTGATACCAAATACGCTGCAGCTCTATTGATGACGAGCCTTTCTTGTTGATCAGTATCCTGAGCGGGGCGCGAATTTCAGCCTGTCAAGTTGCAGGTAGGGACGTTACTAGCAAGCAATAGCAAGCAGTGTGTGTGTGTGTGTGTGTGTGTGTCTAGCTCCAATAATTAACATGCATAGTACCACACAAACCATTGCATGTACTCATTGCCAGTTCACTTGGTATACCTACGTGCATTCTGTCATTCTAATTTATTTCCTATAACTGTTTCTTCCAGTGTACAGACATCTATCAAAATAATATACATAAAGGATTGTTTCATTATTGCTTACATTTCACACGAGAAACACACACACACACACACACACACACACACACACACACACACACCACACACACACACACACACACACACACACACACACACACACACACACACACACTAAGGTGACCTTCAGCTTTTTGACGAGCCTCCTACACTCCTCTAATCCACAAGGGGAACATATCTGCCACATGTCACAAGCTTGGTTGGGAGGTTCGCTGGGAAAGAAGGCAGCACCACGCACAACCTTCACACCATCGGAATATTAAGTATTACTGCCAGATCTCATTCGCTTGTAAGAAATGGTTAATTCAATGTGAGGGTGGAAACCTAAAGTAAAGTAATGCCGACTAATGTTACATTTTCTCGACTGTTAAATGAGTAATTCTTCAAGTTCTTTTTTCTGTTCGTTACAATCTCTCTCTCTCTCTCTCTCTCTCTCTCTCTCTCTCTCTCTCTCTCTCTCTCTCTCTCTCTCATATTAAAAGGTGATTAGATAGTCCCCACGAACTAGGTAACTATAAACCATATATTTATACTTGGGTTAACGAAAGAGCGCTACCCTTCTCACTCAGAACTGCTGTGAGGCAAGATCGAACCCACAACCTTACGGTGATAATAATAATGATAATCTTATTTCGCCCGAAGGCATAGGCAGCATGAACAGACAAAGTATGATAATAATATGCTAAACTTAAAAAAAAATAGTAATTATAGTGATAATGATATCAATAATGATAGCAACAACAACGTACAATATTACTACTACTACTAATGATAATAACAATGATAATGATAATAATAATAATGAAATATAATGACAATAACAATAATGATAAATAAGCACAGTAATATCAATAATAGTAATACTGCTGTAGAACTTTTGCTGGAGTGTTCACACAAGGATAAACAGGTGCAATTTGGACGTTGTGGTGATTTATTTTGGAGTACAGTCACACATACGTACACAGGGTGGCGGAAGCGGCCGTGTTGTCTGTGCGTCTGTATGCGAGCGTGTCTGTGCCTCTACTGACCTCTACCCACCTTGACCGAGTCCGGGAGGAGTTCAACGGTGGGTCATGGGATTAGCCAGGTGTCAGGTGAGGTGAGGTTAATCTCGACCTCAGCCGCGGTCTCGAGAGAAGTAATTATAGGCTCAGGCTCTGGGTATGTCGTCAGGTCACAACGGCTGTGTGTGTTTGTGTGTGTGTGTGTGTGTGTGTGTGCACGACACTACTCCCCCCCCCCACAGAATGAAGAACAATATTATACATAATTGCGGCGGTACATGTATGAGAAAAGAAATATACATAAAAAGGAACTACAATCGTACATGGTAATTAAGTATCACCTACTGGCCCGCTTGAAAATATACAGGTCTCGTTACCACTCTCCCGGAGCGGAGGATGAGGCCCTCAGGAGTGAACTCCTCCAGGGGAGAGGAATCCTGGCTTAGTGGTGTCGGAGGTTCCGGGTGTGGGGTATCTGGGCGGGCAGGTGGCGGGGGTGAGGGTGGTGGTGGTGGGTGGAGCGGGATCGGAGGGGTGAGGTGGAGTGGAGGAGAAAGGAGGATGGGAGAGGAAGGTAGGGTGTTGGCTGGTGGAGGTGGCGATGGGTGAGAGGGGGATGGGAGGGTGGGAGAGGGAGGTGGGATGAAGGGTTTAGGAGGAAGGATGATGAAGGGTGGAGGCGGAAAGAAGGTGGGAGAAAAGTGGAGGAAGTGTGGATAATCTCTCCCCGCTGCGGGTCCCCCATGTACTGGAGGAGGAGGAAGGTTGTCTGCTGGAGGCGACGATGCAGGCTTGACCCGGTCCATCGATACCACGACAGGTCCAACTGCTGCAGGTATGACAGCCGTGTCCTGCCAAAAGCCTGCAAGAGGGCGTCTTTGAGCGCTGGATACTTTCCTGTGTCTGGAGGTGCCTGTAGTACTCCACATACAAGGGCTGTGACGTCAGTAGGGATGGCAGCGACGACTAGCTGGAACTTCTGGACATCGGAGAGTGTCGTGTGAGCCCACGTCGCCTCTATGTGTGTAAACCACGTCGTGATGTCGTATGTGAAGGCGGGAATCTTGAAGTTTTGTTCCATTGTGTGTTGATCCGGGGTCACCAATGTAGAACTTTTGCTGGAGTGTTCACACAAGGATAAACAGGTGCAATTTGGACGTTGTGGTGATTTATTTTGGAGTACAGTCACACATACGTACACAGGGTGGCGGAAGCGGCCGTGTTGTCTGTGTGTCTGTATGCGAGCGTGTCTGTGCCTCTACTGACCTCTACCCACCTTGACCGAGTCCGGGAGGAGTTCAACGGTGGGTCATGGGATTAGCCAGGTGTCAGGTGAGGTGAGGTTAATCTCGACCTCAGCCGCGGTCTTGAGAGAAGTAATTATAGGCTCAGGCTCTGGGTATGTCGTCAGGTCACAACGGCTGTGTGTGTGTGTGTGTGTGTGTGTGTGTGTGTGTGTGTGTGTGTGTGTGTGTGTGTGTGTGCACGACACTGCTAATAAAAATTTGAATGATTATGATAATATCAATAAGGATAATAATAATATCAATAGTAAAGATAATAATATTAATAATAATAATAATAGTAATAATGATAATAATATTAATAATAATGATAATAATAGTAGTAATGATAATAAGAAATACTAATAATAATCATAATAATAATTTAAGCCACGAGCCGAGCACTGTACCAGCCACTCTGTCCCAAAACGGAGCTAATACTTACCAAACAGTGCTGACTGTCACCTGGCAAAGGGCATTTAGCAGGAGCGATGCACGGGTCCATTATCTAAAAAGAAAAATGCGGATTTGAAATTCAGATGTCACGTGACAACCAAGATTTATTTTTTTTCCAATTTCCACAAGATAATGTAATGTCATTAAGGCGGTTAATACACACACACACACACACACACAAACACCGGACGCCCCTTCTCTTTGTTCTGCAGAGTCCCGGTACAAACACAGCCTCATCCCTTCCATTCAAAAACTCATAACAACCTCCAGCTGGCCCTCTCCCCGGCTCCCACTACATAGTTTTTTCCGTAAGCTGTGAAATAATCACTTATAAATTAATATTCTCTATCTTCAAATAACTTTCCTCCACAAGGCTCCGTATTTTCTACTAAATTCATCAGTAAACCGGTCATTATTTTTCTTGATATAATCACCTGTGCACATACAGATTCCTGGACTACGGTTTCCTGAAGTACGGGCCAAGGGTGATGGAATATGCCAAACAGGACAAGCTATTTGGCCACGACCCCAAGGATGAAATCTTCCCCAAAGTGGCCAAGTGCATCTTTCACAAGTTCGGTCCCTCGGGCAGCATCATGCGCCACGACGCCCTATGTGTTCTGCCGCTAAATATTATGAATGAGAAGATCTTCGCCTTCCTTTGGTACTGGTGAGTGAGTTGTAAGAATATTGGTGTTTTATAAAGATGTCACATAGATGTTGGTTTTGTACGATTGCTTTTGACTGGTAATTATTTGTCTCTTTCATAATCAACGTCAAAAAGTAAACAAGAGAGACCACGTAACTTTTGCAATTTTGTGATTCTCTCTCTCTCTCTCTCTCTCTCTCTCTCTCTCTCTCTCTCTCTCTCTCTCTCTCTCTCTCTCTCTCTCTCTCTCTCTCTCTCTCTTATAACTGGCTCACACGAGCACAAAATGAGTTGAATGTCTATTAAACTGGCTCTTCTCGTTTTGCCAAACATTACGAATGTAAAGACTAATGCAGAATTGGAAAATATCGGTGAATAATCACGTAGTATTCCTACAGTGTATTATAAATGACGCTAACCGTTGTCCGTAACTGCTTCAACTAACGTTCAATGCTCATGACACAGCAATGACACACTGATATGGAGATAGCTTTATTGAATTATATTATTAAAGCAAAATACTAAATGGAATACCAGTGTTATGTGATATTGAATCATGTTTCATTGTAACTATCACAATGGTATAGTCATTACAGCGCTGACACGCGTATTCCTGCTCAGGATCCATACAACAGACATTTGTCGTATGGATCCTGTTCTTGCTCAACTTTGCAGTGACAATAGTGTCAAAAGGAGGGCGATATTGAGTTTTTTTCACTGATATATTAAAAACTCGATAGATAAATCGACAACAAAAGTTGTTGCTAGTTGCAGCAATGCAAAGAATAAAAATATTTATCTACTACTTATCTATCATCACACACATGATTCATTATATATATATATATATATATATATATATATATATATATATATATATATATATATATACACACACACACACACACACACACACTAAGATATGCGGCGCAGCCCGGGTCTAAAAGGAAGCTTAGGGGAGCAACCCTCTAGCTGCCATACCATTGGACCAGCCTACTAATGACTTTTAATGTTTTAAAAATTACGATTTTATAGGTTTTTTGTGATCAATCAGACAGACCGCAAACAGACATACTGTGACAAAAAAGACTCACATAATGTTGATTGGGTGGACCCAAGGAATGTCATAGGCATAGTTAATTTTCGCATGCGAAGTATGGGCTGTCCATCTCCTCCCCTGAGGCGGGTGAGGGGAACATCACCCCCGAAAAATAATTTCATTTAAAACCTATTCTGACCCCTTTAATATGCATGCCAAGTATGGGTTCTCCATCTTAAAAACTGAGAAAGTAGTTCGCCAACATAGACAGACAGAAAGTACCCTTTATAGAGTAGATATAAGTATACGTATAATAATAATAATAATAATAATAATAATAATAATAATAATTGTAATGATAATGATGATAATAATGCATGTAACGATAATAATAGTAATAATGATAATTTAGAATAACTATAAATGATTTTATTATTGTAATAAATATTATTAGTTATTATTATTATCATTATTATTACTATTACTATTATTATAACAATTTTTTTATAATCATTATCATTATTATTATTATTATTAAACTTACCAAACTATCTATCAGCTTATCTCTATTTCTCTGTTTACATTTTCTTTTTTATCATATTTCCCTCACAGTGCACACAGACACATGTTAACGCTACGTGTCCACAGGTTCTTGTTGGTCGCCGTCATCACTGCCGTCGGTCTTGTGTACCGGCTGGCCACCTTCCTGCCGACGTTCCGTACATACCTGCTCAGAGGACGCTCACGTTTGGTAGCCAAAGAAAATATTGACACTATATCTGGCAGATGTTATATTGGCGATTGGTTCATTTTATACCTAATAGGTATGTATGTTCTAAAAACTACCATTATATTATAGAAAGGCAAGTGACTTGCTTAGCTGTCTTCTTGTGACGGCAAGTACCAGCAAGAACAAAGCCAAATTGTTCACACTCACACTAAACAATGCCACTTCTTTTCACTGATTTTGTGGACAGTCTTGAAAATTAATCATTATAATTTTATCATAATACATACATTTCTTCTTTTTATTCCTGCAGCAAAGAACATGGATGCATTTATGTACCGAGACTTCATTCAGCGGTTGAATCAACACTTGCCTGACATGGAGAAAGCGTCCTAGAAGCAGCCTCGCGGGGTCTCAACTGGCCCAACTACACAATACTTGGAACACAGATTTCAAAGTTACTTATTTCAAACTGCGAGCGAAGCGACCAGTTTGGAAGTTTTGAAGCGACCCCATCCAAAATTTGTCTGTGTCTGTATATGTGTCTGTCTGTCTGTCTTCTATTTTCTCCTAGACCACTGGAGGGAGGGATCGAAATGAAACTTTCAGGGGTTGTAGGCATCAACCCTTAGATGGTTATTATATATCAAAAACATATTGTTATCATGAAAATTTTAGAGTTATTTGTGAAAAACCTGTATCTCGCTTAATACTGGTCGCACATATTCATACTTACCTGGCACAGGAGACACCTTGACCTACCTCGCTTTCTACTCCTCCACTCCCTTTCTACCCCTACTCCCTTCTACCTCCTACCTCCCCTAACTCCTCCCTTTCTACCTCCTACCTCCTACCTCCCTTTCTATCTCCTACCTCTTACCTCCCTCCTACCTTCTACCTCCTACATCCCTTTCTACCTCACACCTTTTTAAAAGACAACTATATCACTTATTTGCCCGATCATCGCCATTTATAACATGGGTAGATCGCATCCATCAAGAGGTCACACCATCAGCTTCCAACAGGACATCTCTGACTTTGCTCATTTATTGCCCCGCATACCCCAGGAGTTGCCAGTAATTGTGCTAAAAATCTTCAATGCGACTATCACAGATAGATCTTTCTTGGTGAGAAGAGACAAATTGATTCCTTCCCTCCAATTTCGCCAGGAAAACAACGAAGATTATCAGCACATTGTACAATTTGTTATTGTGTTTTGCAGCAACTATCTAAACTGAAGCCAGCAGTTTGGGTATGCTGGGTAAGTGGTTTTGGGGCTCATGATCACCCAGCATGTCTATTTACTTAATTACAAATTTTCAAAAATAATCCCCCTGAATTAGGCATCTATAGACCATATAATTTGCTAGGGTTAATGAGAGTGCTACCTCTCTCACCATGAGCTAGGATCGAACTCGCAACCTAATAAGGTCACGAGCCACTGTACCACAGAGCCACCCAGCTAACATACATATTACAAAGTTATTTAATTCTTTAATTACAGTAATTTTTCACCCGCTGAAGAACAAGCAAGATGACAACAATAGTTTAATTTCGTATTGGTATGCATAATTACAAGTCTTGGCAAGGTGGTTTTCACTTTGAACGATATGATGTAGTGGAACATGTGACTATTAATTTCACATCTGTAGTTGTCATCAAAAGCAGCAATTTCCTATCACCAACTAATGGGATTTCAGTACAGATGGTCCACGTCACCAGATGGTAATGAAAGAATCACCTCAAGATCAGTTTGTTCAAGTGACATTTAAAGAAAAAAAAAATTAATCTTTTTATTTTTTCCCCAATGGTTGGAGGACGCAGCATGGTCGCACATCAGCAGCCAACCAGTTTGTAGAATACAGCCACCATATTTCCTGCGTGTCGTTAAAGGCAACTATTAGGGATGGAACAAATGGGCTGGGAAGCCCCTCTTCTTTATTGTTTCTTCCTTCTATGAGACAAGGTGTAGTGGAGGAGGGGAGATTAGATTGCCCCCGAACCCTAAAGATGTCATGTTTTGGCTACCTCTCTTCAAAGAGGATATACGTAATCCATAGATAGATAGAAACTCTTCTATGTCATATTAGTTAAGGGAATATAGATGTATAAAGGTGAAGAAATTAGTGTGTGCAACAACCTCAGTCTACATGCTTAGTTTCTGTTAGCAGTTCACCATTATATATGGTATGTATATTTTTCTCATATTTCAGTGGGATTTGATAGTTTAGATACTAACTTATTAATTAAAAACCATCCTGTCGAACTTCAGATAAACAGAAACCTGTCAGCCATGGCTGGTGAAGCCTTTACATATAAATGATAACCCTCCTTTTAAACTCTATATATTCAATGTTTTTGTATTTCTATCCAGTGTATTCTTGTTAAGTATATTCTTTTCTCTCACTCATTCTTTCTTCTTCCAGAATTTCAGTATTTAAATGGATGCAATAACTCTTAAATTACAGACTATTAAGATTGGTTGTATAAGGAATAAGCAAATAGTCAATTGAATGTTATATGCAAATAACTTTGTTGTCTTTGCACTGTCTTTGAATAGTATGAATTACCTTGTAAATATTTGTATTGATTTCATTGTTTCTCATAAATAAAACTTGATTATGAGATAAAATTGGTATACAACTTATAAGTATGCAACAGAATACAATGTCCATAACAACTGGTTGTTCAAAAGTACATTTTTTTTGGATGAAATGATATCCCCAGGTTTCATTCTGACAAGTACCTACAAAGTTGATAAACATTTCCAACACCTTTATTAGGACTTCTGCATCAGGTCCAATATGATCTTAATGAAAGAAGGGTTTTGGATCTTAAAAAATGTATTGTATACCTATAGACCTAAACTCACATATATCCTCATGTGAGGGTTTAGGACTAAAGGTATTCAATAAAAACTTATAAAACAGAGACAATTTGAACTTGTCTTCTTTCATGCTGTAGTCCCTGTTTACTAAGCAGAACAGAGGTACGAGACACAAGCTGAGGAATTGTGGCCTTGCAGTCCTGACAGGAGTGGATGGCTAGTAAACCTACCCTCTTATAAGTGTGTGTGTGTGTGTTATTGTCCTCATGTTATGTACACAATGTTTATGATGGTGTGTCAGAGACAAATAGAAATGAGATTTACATTTATGAAGTGGGGTAGATGGGCAAGTGACAAAGATGAACTATGTTGATACTTTTATTGTTATGAATAAATGTGATATGAGTGGTTTGAGGTTGGTGTAAAACACCTTACACACAAGGTTGTAGTGCTGACCAATGGTAGACGAGCAGTCACCCGAATCCACTCCGTCAATTATTCTAAGCTATTTTTCAAGAGTTAATAATGTCTGCTTATGCTTGTCAGAAAGGCCAGCCAGCACTTGGTAAAGGATACTTGGAAACCATGGTGAGCAAAAACTTTCCAGACAAAATGCAAATTATTTAAAACATGCAAATGTGTGAACAACAAAGTGGACAGACACTTGCAATAGCCTAGTGTGAACACAGCTGATGCTTGTGGCAGAAAACAGTACTCACAATGTATAATGGACAATAAATGCAGACCACTCATTGCACTATACAAATGTACATATTTTTCTTGTTTTTACATAAAATGAGTTTGTTAGAAATGGGTTCATCACATAATTGCAAATTCCTACATGAAACAGGGTTTTGGTGTACTCCAATTAATTGTACTATATGACCGAGCTTTAAGGCCATGTTTGAAAGATATTTGTAAGTAATTTGACTTAGGAAAGAAGCATTATTACTAAAGAATAAAAAAAAATGTATACTTTACTAATACCACCTTCCGAAAATTCCAATGAAAAGTGTCAGTAAGGCCACCCAGCTGTGAATGTGCATGACAGTGAATTAAATGGTGATTGCTGGCAATCCGAAAGTTAATGATGAATTAAGAATACTGAAAGGCATAATCATGAAGTAATCTAGAACCCAAAATTACTTCCTAATCATGGCTATTGTTTCCTTTAAAGTATAAACATCAGGAAAAAAGCTATAATGATATTTACTTCATATAGACTCCACATAATTTCTAACAGAGTACAGTATCAAATTTTCACATTTTATAGAAAAATGTATTCAGAAGACAGTCCATTTGATGTCTTCAATTTAAGCAGATTCTAAAAAGGAAAAAGTTTGTCAGGACCTGCAGCAAGAAAAGAACTGGTCAATGACAAGATATCAATCATCTGCACTGTGCTGTCATGGCTCTGGGTCCCACACAATGTCATCACGACTGGGCAGAAAATGCTGTTTAAAAAGTGAGCGTAGTTGCCTGGTGGCAAGCTGTTCAGTCTCAAAGGCCTTCTTGAGGCTCTGGTGCTCTCGCAGTAGTGTAGCTATCTGGTCCTTGAGTGCATACACTGTATCTACCAGGCTCCTGCAAAACAAGGTTTGGTGTTAGTAGAATCAGTAAGGATGGTTTCTGACAATTCCCCACCTGGACAGTAATATACTATATTTACACAGCAGGTAATAATAAATTGTACAAAATTCCTCACCGGCCACGATTTATGCTCCTAAAAAACACCAAGTAGAAGTTCATTATACATGGGAAAATATGTAGGATTTAGGCAACCTTGGTCAAAGCTTCAAGTGGTTAATACAAAAACACAATATTCTAGTTACCTGCCTGTCCTACTGAAGTACTGAAGCAGTGTAAATACCTTAATCTTCTAAGGTTGTTATAACAATACACAAGGTAATGCCATGTGAATACAAGATAATGTGAAGATTGCCTGTTAACTTTAGAAATGAGAAAACTTACTTTTCTTCCATCACCACCTCATTGCCTCGTGTCTCTTCAATTATGATCTTCTCTTCTTCAGCAATCAAAATTTGTGGGCTGTCCAATAATGCTGAAATGTATAGGTCGGTCAGTGATGGACCATGTGTATGTTATCAACTGCTCTGTGGGCACCTAGTGACACACATGATCAGCAATGATTTTCAGATGTAAATTTTTAATGTTAATTTAACCAAATTTGACAGAATGGAGTGATAGAATATATGAATGGTACGAATTGTAGTAACTATGAAGACAATGCTATTAATTTGAAAAATATTCAAATAACTGCAATAATATGAGCTTACTGAAGGTGTAGCTGAACAATGGACTTGTAATTAGAAAATACAACTTATAATCTATGGCAAAATAATGGATTAAAATACAAAAACCCAAGCTGTATTGACAATTATGATTTGAGTGACACAATGACTCCTGCTGAGTGGGAGCTTTGAAACTGGTTGACAGAGTGTGATTCTCCCAGTCATGCAAGTCAGGTCAGATCAGCTAAGAAGCCACACAGTTAAAAAAAAATCCAAACTGCTTGTACTCACACTTGATATAGTAGTAAAGTTTTATAAAAGCTGAAAGAATTGTGTTTCATAACAGTAGTGTTCTACTTCATTGCTATGAAAGGAATGTTAAAATATTCCTCTGAATGTTAATTTCATGCCATACAATGAAAACAAACTTTTCATTGAGCTTGCCCTCCACTAATTCATGGCTGTATTCAGTAATCTACTTGGAATGTTGATTCAGCCACATTCATTATTAAATATTACCTTGGAAATAAATAAATGATAAGCAATGGCTTTGAAGGTATACTATTGATCCTTCTCATGTTTTCAAACGGTGCAGCCAAAAAAGGATATACAGTACTTTGAATAATCAAATGATCAAACACTGAAGCAAACTTTGAAGTCTCTATGCAGAGCTTGCAGACTCACAACAAATTTTATACAATAGTAAAAAAATGATTGGGTTGTGAACTTGATGACTCTTGTCTTCGCTCAATGCATTATTCAATGACAAAAATATAATAAGCCTTTGTTCCATAATATAATTCATAGAGCATTAGTTGCATCTATTGAAGAATCTAGATACTATGTATGATAAAATAAAAATGGAATCGGAAAACACAAACCTCTGATGTTTATGAAACTGACTCTGATTTTATTTGAATAAGTATAGTGTGTTGCACTACCTTTGAGTGTTGCACTATCAACAACAATGAATTAGAAGACATTTTGTCATATTGACATTTTTGTCTATTGCTTTGCATGAAGAATAATGTATTTTTAGTGACTAAGCTACACACTTCTCACCGTTCTTTAATGACGTGCAAGATGTAAGCCTTTACTTCATATACACACCTAAGAGAATGCTAATCAAAGAACAACAACACATTCTAAGTAACCAACAGGGTGAACATCCATTTTTAATATGCTCGGAAACACTGAACTATCATCCTTTCAAGTGTGGCAAAAAATCATGCGTTTCAAAATCATAAAGTATTTAGTTCATGAGTTTGGATAATGAGTCACTCAGTATTTTAAAGCAAACACAACTCAATCAGTCATGATGGAAATAGGGAATTAAATAAAGGAAAAAATCATAGTTTAGTCAGAAATCTAAATAATAAAAAATAAATAAATAAATAAATAAAATAAAAAGTTAAATGAATAGTAAGAAAAAAAGATACATACAAAAGTAAACAGAGGGAGCAAGAATGGATAAAGCTCTACACTGAAAAAGCGTGTCAGTGTTACAGCATACAACTACTAAGGTTAAATAAAATGAAAAGCCATCATTTTGCTATCTGTCAATCATGTAATACAAATATATGATGAAAATTTTTTATATTCTTTTTCAATAACTAAAAAGAAAATGTAAAGCAAACATTATACAACACTTTGTAAATGAAGAAATGGCTAATCATTTTACCACAAACACATAAAACAAAGGCTACACAACAAAACAAACACCACACAAACATGAATGACTGTACACACACACACACACACACACACACACACACACACACACACACATACATACATACATAAAAGCTGCTCACCTCTTTCCTTTATGGCTGCCTGAAAAATAAGTTAACCCATAACCCCACTCCACCTCCACCTCCACTTCCACTTCCACCTTCAACCAACAGGGAGGGAAAAAAAAGAAGAAAAAAAATCCCAGAAAGAAATATAGTGGGTCAAGACTGCTAGAAAACACCCAAAATACAACATAGACTTTAATTCTATAACTTCTAAAAGTGTATAATATAAACCTAATAGTAGCAACAAGAAGATGGTGGGTGGCTAAAGTCGTTCTAAAATGTAGAAATTATTTGGGTGGAGCTCCAGTGGGGAATACCCTGCCCACAGCACGGCCATATTATCCCCAAAATATAATCTGTTTCATATATCAGTTATTTACTACTTCTAACTGAACATGTATATAATCAAATGATCTAATTAGGCTTTAATAGTGTTATGAATATTTTGTTTTTTAGGATAACAATGATTTTCTAACTATACCACAACACTAAAAAATGTTGCTTTACATTGTTTCCAAGATTGACCCAGAAAGGTCATGGACACACAATGACCCTCACAGGTCAAGTCACTTCCTCGCTGAGAGTCTGGCAATGCAGCGGATAGGGAATTCCCAGTAAAGCCAACACCCAACAAACTCTACATCTTAGAACCACTATAGATTGGTGGTGGCAACAAACACAGACCAACTGGGGAAGTTGTCCGAGGTGAGGTGTGAGTCATTAAAATAGACGAGTACAGACCACTTGGAAATCTTGATATTTCCAAGGTGGTATTCCCAGAAGCCTCACTACATGGTTGGCTGTCAACTCAGCAAATGTGTAAATAGATGCTACACACAAAGACTGAATAGGCTTAGTGAACATTTGGCACAGTATTAATGTTTATGGTAGTTTAAAAGTAAGCAGTACTGCTTACTTTTACTAAGTGTAGTAGCATCTAGTGATACTTTGAGACATAATGTTTTCATGGTTACAAATCTTCAATTATCATTATTATTGTGAGTGAAGGAGCATGGATAAACCAGCTATTACTGTCAGGCCCTGACGTGGAAGTGATCTGCCTAACTACGTAGATGACCCCCATGTAATGGAGACGAGGAGACCAATCTCTTTACTTCGAAGGACCGAAGGGCTAAGTGAGAGATGTGTGTGTGTGTGTGTGTGTGTGTGTGTGTGTGTGTGTGTGTGTGTGTGTGTGTGTGTGTGTGTGTGATTCACCATGGTCTGGAAGATCACACGCTGAACTTGTGATTGTCAACTACTATCCTCATCAAAAGAGCTCTGAGGTCTTTCAGGGAAGGTAATGGCTGACAATCACAAGTCCCAGCATGTGATCCTCCAGACCATGGTGAATGACACAACACACACACACACTCTTTAATCATTCAAAGTTGGAATGAGATGCTCTTGCCTAATTTTTTCTGGCATGAACATGTCTTTGCAGAAGAAAACTTTTGCATACTAATAAACTTTCATATCATACATCATGTATCAAGGTACCATTATGGTTGATTGATTTATCATGTCTGACCATTAAGATGCACCATTATTAGCATATGGAATGGATAGAAAGACTAAAACAATATACAAAGTATGAAAACATTAATACTCAATTCCCCATTCGGACAACTCTTCCTTGGCTAACAGTTCAAGGCCAACCCACATCTGGTAAGGGACACAAGACCCCTTGTGCCTAAAAGGCCCGAAAAATCACAGGCATGTCTGTATCAATATATGTGTGAGAAAAATTGAAACATAAAACGTTAAATGCTATGAATGATATGGAAATGCCATGGACTATACACACCCACACAAAAAAAAAGGGAATACTGAAACATTAGCAATAACTATACAAAATGAGACACTCACAAAAGCATGGCATACAGGAATGAAATAAACCATGGCATGAAAAGAGAAAATCCCATGGAATACTATTGCTACAGTATTTCATACTATATAAGCTTCACACAGGAAAATATACTGAAAAGATATAGTGATATAATGATATAATACAAGAATGTCATTGACAAAATATAAATTTCACATAAATTATATGTTCCCCTGAGAACTTTAAGAGGCGACTCCAGTCTCTAATTTAAGGGAAGACTTGAAATGCAAAGAAAGCTTACAACAACTGACCATTATTCATGTAAAAGGTGGAAAGCACTATAACAAACTCACAATGTAGGAGTGATGTGCACATTTACCTTCAACATGCTATGTGAGAGGCTGTGAAGGACTGGAGTCTCAAATGCATTTTGCAGATTTAAGTTTGGGGTTTTAACAAAGCAAACTTCAACTAACGAAATAAAACATACTTGTTTCATTACATAGTTGGTAAATCTTTGGCTTTATTTCAATCTTAGAAGTATAATACATATACAGTCAAGACTTACTGATGCGTAGAGTACGGTAAATTTTCTGCGAATTGGTAATTCTTTGGTACATCAATTACGTACTATGATATTTCTTAACTGACTAGTCAATATCTTATACCACCAGTTTTATAGCATATTTTACACTTTGCAAAATGGTGCTGACAGTGCTATAAGATCCACCTTACTGTGAATGTTACACTGCATTTCATGTGCAGATAAAAGCTTGACTGTATATATTTTTTCCTTTTTTTAATACATGAAAATACAACTTAAATTAATATTACTTATGCCTTCACAAACAAATAATGCTTTAGCACATTTTAGTGAATCACATTAGTTCAAAAGAAAGTTTCCTTTCCTTCTATATATATATATATATATATATATATATATATATATATATATATATATATGTATATATATATATATATATATGTATATATATATATATATATATATATATATATATATATATATGTATATATATATATATATATATATATATATATATATATATATATATATATGTATATATATATATATATATATATATATATATATATATTATATATATATATATATATATATATATATATATATATATATATATACAGTTTATATATATATATATATATATATATATATATATATATATATATATGTATATATGTATGTATATATGTATATATATATATATATATATATATATATATATATATATATACATATATATATATATATATATATATATATATATATATACATATATATATATATATATATATATATATATATATATATATATAATATATATATATATATATATATATATATATATATATATATATATATATATATATATATATATATATATATAATATATATATATATATATATATATATATATATATATAATATATATATATATATATATATATATATATATATATATATATATATATATATATGGGAGCAACACTTACTAAGACACTGTATCAATAGCTCTGGGTAGAAATATTTTGAAGTATATAACTAAGAATTATAAGCATCAATCATACATTAAGTACACCTTGTGAGTGCTGACACTGTGTAACATAACTGTAACTTAACAACTGCCCTTAGAGCAGTTAATGATACATAAGAAGATACAAATCTAAAAATGTGTCCAATACGTGCATGCAACAACTGGAACATTCGGACCTAGTTTTGTATTCCACTATATTTTTTACTTCTGCATCATAAGACAACAATTGCATTCTCATAAGTTGATGTCAGTAACTGCATAAAAAACAAAATAAATTATATTTCTCAGCTTTTCATGAATTATTGTTTCATTAACAAATATGCACAAACAGCAATGTATTGTCCAGTGATTACATATGCTATGATTTACAGCTTAGGCATATGTATGATTTCCTTTAGTCAATTTATAACCATCACAGATTTAAAGACAAGGCACGACACCTACGTAAGTCACAATAACAGTGTGTTGTGGAGGTTGTCAATAACCACCACTACCAAAGACTCAGAAATTTCTCAACACCAGCTTCGACCCTTTAATGTTTGCTTCATCCAATCATGGCATCCTCTTTTACACCAAAAGAGTAAATGAAGACTGATTATGTACATCACGAGCTAAGAAAAATGTGATCACATTCTGCATGTATCAAGTATCACATATAGATTATGGGATAAAGGTTGGTAACTTCAGTTGCTGCAGACCATCTTGACAAACTTCACTGTAATGCCATTAAAATCCCTTAAGCTCTACAGTGTCACAAGTGGTCATGCCAACAAACAAAGGCAATATTGTCAATGCAAATCAGTGACAGACTAATGCAATTGTCAAATTGATACAATTTATGAGTACAATAAGAACTTCTTAGCTATGAAAATATATGGGCCTACATAAAAACAAACTTCTCACTTACTGATATTGATACATTACACTATTAACATCAAAAATCAAATGACTGCAGAAGGTTGGGAACTGCCATCTCGGGAGGTAAAAGCAAGGCTGTAGTGGTGTGGTGATTATGTGTAGTAATGTAAAAGTTATATTATGTAGAAGTGACATGGCGATGGGGACACTTAAGACGATGTGACTGCTCACCATGAACTTTTGAGCTCAACATTAATTTTCACTTTTTGCCTCACCACTCAACACTTTCCTTCACACTCTACTCTCTCTCTTTCCATCATTGTAATAGTAAGATAAGAAATTGCTGGTGTACAACATAGTGTTTATATATATATATATATATATATATATATATATATATATATATATATATATATATATATATATATATATACTATCACTATTTACGTCTCCCAAATATGATTCAAGACATTCTCTAAGAAGTTGACCAGTTTTCTAAATTACTTCTTTTACATTTTCCACTATAGATTTGCTGCTTGATATTTTCATATTTCAAATTTCAATACCCTAGTAATTTACTTCATCTGCTGGTGTAACTAATGCTACATTTTTCTGCATGGCCTCATCAATTTCACTTTTCAAATAGGGCTAAACAATTTTTAAATTGTTATAATCAAACTAATCATGTAATTACATTTTAATACCTTTTTTACCACAATTTTTTGATTCTGTCTGCTACCCTTTTCCTCAAATGGTAAAAAGCTAATGTAAGAATCAATTACCAGCAGCGCACAGGTATATTTCCTACTTATTAAAACCTCAGTAGCTTTTAACTTTTCCATTTTTTCACTTTAATCGTACATTTATAGATGCCTTATTAAATGCACTAAGGACTCATGTACCATCCGCTCAACAAAAAGAAAGTGTTACTACTGTTTGGTGTATGTGTGTATTCCTATAAAAAAAAAACAACGTAACTCCAATTCAACAAATGATGAAAGTAGCTCCTTTGTGTATCACCTACGTATATATAGTGAAATATAGTAAAGATGCAGGTGCAATGGATTACACATTAATTACAACTCTACAACTCAATAAGAATTACTGCAGTTAAAGAACCTACATGCTTTCTTGAAAACATACAATGAATATTCATTACAATCTGATACAATAGTGTAAATTAAGTAAAGATTAGTAAGATCTGTAAAGATGCATGGTATGAAGACACTACACGATTCTTAATCTTTAAAATATATCTTTCTCTGTTTCACAAAGTGCAACAATGTAATGCAAAACTATCCTCCCTACCTTTCCATAAGTCTTATTTCAGAATACGTGAAATAGACATGATTGAGGAATTTACTATGAGCTGGAACTTCTGATGAAAAAAATCATACCAAAACAATTACTGTTACCAGAATAAAACTATATTGGTCACCAACAATGGAACTATATTTAAGTAAGGCCCAATACATGTAATTATCACCATAACTCTATTATGTCTGACTACTACCTACACTACTTCCAGCAATTTCCCTTTATCTCATTAAATATTCATACTCAATATCCAAAGTAGAGAATGTGGATAACTGTCATCACAAAGTTTGGCACAGCTGTTTATCTCCCTCTAGTTAAATCCTTTTGGCTCCTGCAGTAGTAATTGCTGAAACAAGGATTTTTCTGCAAGTACTGTATTACCAAAACAGTTACTGATCAAGAGTGAGCATAAAGCTAAACCTTATTTCCAGAAAAAAAAATCTTCAAATTTGTCACGTATTGAAAGTGTGTCATTTTTGTTGTGACCTGCTGATATAAGAAATTATGTGATACAAATGTATTATAAATTAATAGGCTTGGGATACACACATTTTCCTCCTGCTTTGTGGTGCACTGGGGACTTTAAAAAATCCATTCACAAAACAAATGAATGAGGCAAAAGATAATCAGAAGTTCCATAATCAACTACATACTCTTGGTTAAAATCTATAATCATACGAATTATTACCTCAATAGACACTGAAACAAGAAAAATAATGGGTGGCATCTCTAGCTACGAATCTGTGGGGTTTGATTCACATCTTGGCTGTGGCATATGGCACACCACCTATTCACCTTCAAGGGGTGGTCAATAAATAGCTATTTTTAGAGAGGCCCACATGTTACATCCAGTCCAATGTCAGGGGTCTTTACCCCACATTACTCCAGTGTCAAAGGATTAGCAATTAGGCATAATGTAGTCACTACAATACTGCACAAAATTACCATGTAAAATAATGTGGTTGTTTCCACTGGTTATACCACATGAAGTAATTGAGCCAACGTTGTATCAAATTAAAAAAGGAAATGCTTTAACATGTGTGTCAAGATAGATACTGCATAAAATAGCTGAATGCAGAGGTAATAATTATGACAGACATACTATAAATGCAGTGATTCAACATCTCGATGCATTTCCAACATTAAAATAAAAAAAGCAAATTTTTCCATGAGTTGTGCTCTTTCCTTCTCAGATTTTCTACTTCATGTGACTTTAAACACACATGCACACACACACACACAAAAAAAAAAAAATAAATAAATAAATAAATAAATAAATAAATAAAATAATAAATAAAAATAAATAAATAAATAAACCCAGTGCAAAAGTCTTGTAATGCAGGTTTCTCACAAGTTCCATGTTTACTTTCTTTTTAAAAATTAGTGTAGAATTATTAAATTGTGAAATTCGTATACTATGTTTATATGTTCAAGTCTTTGTTAATTCTGGCACTCATGGCAGTCCCCATGTTTTTAGCTTATATGTGCACGTCAATTCAATGATTTCAGATCAGTTTGATACATTGCACTTATTTGAACCATAATGTGAAATAAGATACTTTGTTTACTGTTGTAAACAGTTGTAGGCAGCAGCCAAGTGAGACATGACTAAAAGATGGAAAAGACCAGGACAGGTTACTGACCATATGATTACCGTCAAAGAAGCTAGTATTATCTTGACTAACTTGCAATGTTATAACTTGAAGAATGCAATTTTCAATTTTGCAACTGCATGGAAAAAATTAATTGTCAACTCTGACAAATACATAGAAATGCACAGCACTGATAATCTCCTTTATGACTACAAAAATGTGACTATGGATAAATGTGAGCCTAACTCATGGGACTCTGACAACCAGCAGGTTTTGGGGGAGGCTATCATGGCATCTGTTTTATAGTCCCATTCTGTGAATACCGACGATGATAATGTTGATAACAACAAGGACACATCCTCAAAATATACATGGTATGTTTTTAATCTAATCAACTTCTCCAGTTCATTGATGAAGATGGAGAGTATGAAGTTTTAAACATTCTATGAACAAATAAGGAAACTTTGGTGGATGATTACCTAATTACAGCACATGACAGGCAAGCAGATAAAGATCTATTAATTCTTTTGCCCTCAGTAGTAATCTCAAAGAATCATTCAAATGGAAATATTATATGTTAGTCAGACACAATTAGTTTTGTGTGTGTGGCATGGGTGGTGTTATTTTTGAATAAACAAATGTGAAAACGCACAACTTGTTGAAAATGGACACAAGCCAAGAACAGGGATACTTTGGACTCAGCACAAAAATTGTGAATCATGGATCTTAAGTGGTGCTCAACGTGCAGACCACTTTAGTTGTCAAGAGGCTTTGGTCACCTCTAATGCAGCCACAATGTAAACAAGGAAGTGTATGAGCAATACAAAATTATTTTGATTAATACTGATGCAGTGCCACCTGAGCCTCAGAGTACGTGGTCAAGTGTATAATACTGTTTTGTTCTTCTGGAATCCACACTTAAGGTCAGTGTACACATGTCTTCCTCTGTATAGTTTTTGCAAGTGCTTCACTACTTCCCTTACTGGTAAACATTGACACGTCACAAAACTCATGGGGATGTGAAATTGCAACTGGAAATAGTAAAGATATAGGGAAAAGTCCATATTTCACATTTTTCTATCATTTTTCCATGGAAAGTAGTGGGAGTTGCAAGGAAGTGATTGAGCCTAGTAGCTATGACACTGCCTGAGATCACTCTAAAAAGACTCAAGGTCATGGAATAAACCAACACACTTGGGCAAATTATCTTTCCATTGGTAACATTTACCCAATTCCTTAAAAATAGGAA
>JAPQNM010000013.1:30339750-30384750 GCA_029783475.1 Metacarcinus magister | reverse complement strand
CAGTCCATCAATGAACCCCCCGTGGCACTCCCCCCACATGCACGGCCAACCTGCCCCAAGTCAACTGTTCCCGGGCAAGCGGGAGGGAGGGAGAGAGGGAAAAAGGAATAGATGTGACAGAATAGCTCAAGAACCCATCACAACATCACAGATTCACACAGGAGAGATCCATACTAGCACTACTAGCACCTTCTAAACCCAACCACCAGGCACCAAGCACAATGTATTGTGTTTAAGAAGCTAGCCAACAGTAATTGAAGTCTGATAATTCAAAGCCTTAACAAGGTAATTCTAGTTGTCTATGTTAACTGACATAAAACTAAAAAGACAATCTAGGAAGAGTGTGGCTGAAACTTTGTGTTGCACCTGTCCACCACCAAGCAATAAGATCATGGAGAACAGTCAAAACTCTTCCCCCAATTTATATAAACGCCATTTTTCAGTGTTTCAAGCTTAGTAAGAAGTATCATCATTGCAACAAGTTTTTTTTTTTTAATGACTTAACATGTGATGCAAATACTTACACATCACCTTGAAAAATTTGCTCTTGAATAACAACAAATTCAAGTATTTGGTGTAAATAAAATCTACTATGAAAGTTATCTTCAATACTAATAACAGTAAATCAATAACACAAGACTGAGACCATATTCCTGATCAAGAGCAAATATTTTCCATTAGGAATCACGTTGTAATGAAGTCTTTACCATAAATATGTATACTGACTAAAATAAGCTGTTATCCGCAACATAATTTACAACTAAATTCATTGAGAAAATAAACTACATCAATGAAATTAAGCTTCATGAACAGCCTCTCAGGAATGTTATGCTTCCATATGTTGAAGGAGATCTGGCAGACATAAAAGCTTCTATATTATTGTGTTAAGTGTTAATTGATTCAACCATACTTCCTGTCAGGAAAAAAATAAGATAGTACTAGCTTAAGAAGGCAGAAAAAAACCCAATTAAGACAGAGAAGGTAAAATGTTTCTGGTGCAAATACACGTCATCTGCACTCCATCCCTCCAGCTGACTGGCTCAGCTGATAAGTCAGTCAACAATAGGCGCCCATTGGTTGGCATTGAGAGGCAGACTGTCTCACACAGACTGCTTTAAGTTGACCTGCAGGTTTACATATTTTTCTTTGTTGCTTAAATTCTTCACAAAATACTTTATTTGTGTTTTCACCTATAAACAACAGTGTTTATCAAATAATGTATTAAAGAAAATGTAAAACAAAAAAATTAATAAATGGATAAATAAAGTGAGATAATACAAGTTTAAGTAACAGAGTGGGTCAAAAATCTTCATGATGACAGGTGACAGAAGGAGCTTTCCTTAGCACAATTAAGTGGAAAGGAAAGGAGAAAAATATTCTTTATGACAAGATCTATGTGCTGGTAATGCAAGCAACCTAAGTAAAGTACATAAATTAGACTGCTGAGTCATCCTTCACTTTTACAATAACTGAAGGATTTAACACAAACAAGACGTGAAATGAAGAGATAGATAAAGATTTTTCTCCATTTTGTTATCAAATTATTACCTTCCTTAACATTATCATGTATTAAAAACCCCTCTTATCTTTATTAGCAGAATCACTAATCAAGTATTTTAAGACAGACCCAAACTATAAAAAAAAATAAAAAAATGTAAACCTTTATCACAAAAGCCAGTTCAGGTGAGTCTGTGTGAGACAGTCCGCCTGACAAAGCTGACCAATGATTGTCTATAGATAACTATTAGCTCTGCCAGAGTTGAGCATCAAACTAAAATAATCTCTGGTGTTTATCAGTTCTCCAAGGTGGCTGAGGGTGGTTTTATAGAACAAAGCATTGTTGATCACAGATATTGATGTCATTTAAGAACAGAGGTAATATACTATGGTTGTTATGGACTTTTTGGATGAAAAAAAAAGAGTATTGATAAAAATAATACTAACATCAATAGAATACCCAGCGTACTTTGGAGACTAAATAAAACTTTCAAAACCTTTTTAAAACACAAATAATAACGTAGGTATCATCCTCTCACTGAAAGATCATGATTATGCAAAGAAAGATATAAGATTTTCTTTTGCAGTTTCCATTATAATAATCAGATACTGTGATTTGAATAATCCTTTGAATGAGAATTATTTCAAAAGTTTTAGGTCATAAAAGCATGGTTATAATCCTGATGCTTGAAAGATTAGAATGGTCACCCTTCTTAGAGACAGGTTGAATGTAAACCTATTTCTACAAGGAAAGCTGATGTTGACATACAATTTGAAATATCTAACATGCCAAGGTGAATATACTAGTTGATGGAAGCAAAGAAGAAATTTTGTCAATGTCAAGACCCCCCCCCCACAAAATAATAATAATAATAATAATAATAATAATAATAATAATAATAATAATAATAATAATAATAATAATAATAATAATAATAATAATAATAATAATAATAATAATAATAATAATAATAATAGTAGTAGTAGGAAGAAAAAGAAGATTGGAACTGCCTAATGTTAAAACTTTTGGAAAATTATGTGGAAATAAATATATTTCGAATAAATACTTAAAATAAAGAAAATTAAGTTACAAGTATGAAAAGTAGATATTTTCAGTTGGATGCCAAAATCATAAACAGTGTTGCAGCTGCCAACATTTGAACAATATCAATTACTTACATAATTACAGTATGAACACTATGTATAATTATTCACAAAAACAGTCCCAAAACAATCTAAGCCTAAAGATTCAAGCTTAAATTTATTTTCTTTTTAGTTAAAATTCAAAATTTTTTGCTTTTTCCTACTTTAGATGAGGATGATAATGATGATGATGATGATGATGATGATGATGTATTCCTCTTCCCACCCTTTCTTTTAAGGTGCAGTGTCTAGTAATCACATTTCAGTGAGCTTATTAGTTACATTTCATACTTGTTGGCTTACAACAAAACTATGTACCCCATACCGTATTTCCCGTTCCAATAATAACAATGAATCTCTTTCTAGTCAAATCTACATTGGTTTTCTTAATAATGAAGAGAGATAGGTAATGATGAATATTATTTGTGAAAGAAAACACTTCTTTCAAGAATGTCTTAACCTTCAGGCAACAGCCATTGTTTCCGTAATCAGATCACCCTGGTCCACTGAGATGGACATCATTTATATAACTAGGCTTCTGCACACCACTAGTTTTTGATGAATATAGTTGCCAATAATGATTTTTCAAAGTCAATACAACCCGAAAGACATTCGAGTACTGTATTGTCTTCCCTTTTGTTATTTTTCAATGATATTAACAGCAATACAATCTAAATCAATATATTACCTATTGTAATTCAGATTAGTTAGTATTTTATATAATTACAATATTGCACTTAGTTTCATAATTTTTTGAGAAAAAATGTATCCCAATAAAAAAGTAAAAAATCTATGCAACTGTCAATCCTGATACAAAAGATTCTATAGTGAAAGCAGTTTTAAATACAGAACCTGGAAATTGGAGAAAGGAGTGTCAACTCCTTACTATTATTGCTACAGAGCCTTATAACTGGACCTTGTATCTGCTCATGCTGTGCTCAGGGGAAGCATCACATTACTCCTGAGATTTGTGACTTAAGCTGCTGATTATTTATTGAAGTTTAACATTTGCTTTTTCAAGATGATTAACAAATTATTTTCAAAATGCTGGTTTTTAAACCTTATGAAGTATACTCAACCCTTGGCTATTGCTTGCTCCGCTATTGGGTTTTACTGTCATTGTGACTACCTAAATGGCTGCATAAACATAGCTATTTTACAGCAAATTCATGCCATCATACACAACAGTACGTCACATTGTTGGTTTGAACTTTTGGCAAGTGGCGAAAGGGTTAAAATTGCACCTGTTATACTGACCCATCAGCACACTGGGCCACTTGACACCACACTACATAATTATGTTGTGCCATGCCCCACACGCCCACCGCAGTGTGAAAACCTGCAGATGGATATGTTTGCACCACCAGACCAGTCTTTCGCATGCACAGCAGGGCGAGAACGACGGTGTAGGGCACACCGGGGCTTTTAAGGGCCCAGAAGAATATGAGAACACTTACCACACATGTCTTTGTGAACGCAATCTGTCACATACTGTTAAATATGTGGTCAGTTTCAGGGTCCAGGCATCAATTACAATTATTCCCATTGGTTCTTCAGTTCAGCAATTGCAACTACTGTGTAGTGAAAGAGGCACCAATCAGGCACAATAGCCAAGGCTTGAGCATATCTTATTACTGTAATTTCTTCATACAAAGCTGACTTCAAATCAATGCATGAAAATATGCTAGACTACAACCAGGGTGTTGTTGCTTTAATCTACAAAAACATATACTTCTCAGTAAGTTGATGTAGTGAGACAAAGGAAGTTCTCATATAAAACAAACCAAAAAGATATATACTGTTACATCATTTAGGTTTAAGTTGTGATTACATCAACATTCATGTGGCCTCTGTAACTGAATAACTTATGCTAGACATATCCCTAAATAAGTAGAAGCTGCTTGTTGATGGCTTCATGGCCTGATATATTTCTGCAGTAATGGGCTGTCTAAACATTGTTATATCTAGATCACATACCAGAACAAAAGATTCATTTGGCTGGAAAAATATGTGGGTACAAGAAGACGGAGTGTGCGCATACACACACGCACACACGTCTGCACGCACGCATGCACACACACACCACTAAATTGAAAGACACATGGGAAACATGAATGAAAAAGAAAATAAGGGAAGACATGGTACACGGACTATGGTAAGTGAAGAAGTCTGAAAGGAGAGAGAACCTTAAAGTGAAGAGTGTGGGGAGTGGAAAGTTTAGGAGGAAAGATTTGATTTGATTTGATTATTTTTGTTAACATGTCACAACAACACAGTAATATGCTGCTAAGGAGGAATGAGATAGAGAATGAAGGCCAGTGGAAATTATCGGAAAGTAACAGTGTGGTGTGAAGAAGGGCAAAAGGGTAATGTGTGAAGTCCAGAAGTAAGGGAGATACACTTACTGGAGTTGACAGTGTAGCGAGTCTTGGCACTGGTGCAGTACGCCTCAATCACACGAAGAATCAGAGCATCATCCTCATGCCATTTATCATCTGAAGTAATAGTAGAGCTGTGTTATCCTAGTGCACCAGTTAACATGCATTGACAAATAATTCTTGGGAACGACACTATTATTCAAATGTCTTTATATATAACTAATCCTTTTCTGTGAAGTGGCATATGAGAAAAAGTAGAACTGAAAAATTCTATTCAACAGAAATTTTTTTTTAATCCAATAAAAAAGCCTCAATTGGCATGCATACTTTTAACAATGTTTAATATAAAATTCTATATGACCCAACATTCATCTTTAAACTCATAATCACACATGTTTTACAGCATTTTCATAATTTATATGTCTCATTGGTTAAAATATTGTCACCATGCAATGTGTAGATGGAGAGTGCAAATGTAGAATATATGGACAGGAGTAGAAGAAAATTCTTCTGTCATGTCCATCCCCTTGAGAGAGTTCCAAGAAACAAGCCAAGGAACAAGTGTCAAGACTAGATTGAATTAGATGTGTATACACATACTGCAAGCCCTTACCGTTCACAGAGGTATAATTTCAGAACGGTATTGTGAACAACGAATTTGAGAATGGCGAAGTTAACTTTAAATGGAAAAAATAAGGTTACAGTTTAGGACCCTTCCAATCTTTATTTTCTATCTACATACATTTTTATATACAAAATTGACTACATAAGCACATTTTAAGGCACCTAGAATGACATAATCAACCAACCCCAAAATCAACGTTGAAGTTAACATTCATTCGTTCCATCCAATAAATAAAAGTGGGCATTTACATTTCATGAGTCCAATGTAATGCACTATTAACATCATCACACATTAAGTTATTAATTTTTTTGGTGACTCTACCTTGAGGTGAAGTATATTGTTGACTTGAACTTACCTTTACGTTTTGTGTACCGCTGATTCCGCTTTTCCTCACGCACAGAGAGTCCTGGCCTCAGCGGAGGGGATGGACGGAGGCATGACAGATTCCATACCTGACGAGAGGCAGAAATGGCACTGACTGACTAAATGATTGAGATATTGTAGGTTGCACCATAATATAAGTCATACAATTGTATGAAAATCTAATAATATACAAACTAAGCAACACAAATAGAGGGATCAATAACCCCTAAAATTCAAGCAGTAAAATATTCAATTCAATTAAAGACATCTCCAGATGTAGATTGCATACGTCAAACTGTGGAAAACTAATACAGGTGGCAGCAAATGGGAGGTTAAGCCACATCAGGAAATTAAGGCACAACTATCTTCCATTTCCCTTGTTGCCTTCACCAGCACACACACCACCCATTCCACCACCACCACAAGTTAGAAATAACATGAACAACATACAAACCAATGTATAAAAACTAGCCCAACATGAATGGCTTTTGCCTTTATAACCAGAATAAAATCATTACAAAACAGAATCTGAAATACATGAGTCAAATTATTAAGAAATCATCTTACCTTGCCTGGGATAGAGCGACGAGGTCTGGCTGGGGCATCCTGAAGGCTGGTGGCACTGGTGGTACTGACCTGGCGAGGCATGAGGGGGCCTCCCTGAAGGAGCATAACATACATTAGCACTCCTTCTATGTTGACATAAGTTTGTGTTGGGTCACTATAGCCTGTAATCAGGTTCATGCTAGTCTGCATAGGATTGAAAACGGTACTACAAGACCCTAGTACAATTCTTATTTACATTTGGTCACTGTAAAGTTACATTATCTCCTACTGGGTCACACTTATTGCAGTTTTAATACCAATCTAATGACTTTTACCTGTCTGTATGTGATAGTGTACCCTCATGCTGAGCTCTAGTAATAGAAGGTTGTATCATGATATCTGCTAAAAGATAATAATATTTCATATTGTTTCATGTCTAGTCATTTGTATGACTATGTGGTTGTACAGTAATTTTCTACCACTCCACACTCATGTTAAATAATGGTCATGATCTTCCTTCAACTCCACTGAATATGTACATTTTGAGCACACTGCCTTCAATGCAAAAATATACTCTAAATATGTTATGAAATGAAGCACATATATATGTATGTAGACATAAAACAATACGTTCAGAAACACACATGTACATACACAAGCACACACACACACAAGCATGCATCCATACACAAACAGAAACACACACACACACAGAAACAGAAACACACACACACACACACACACACACACGAACACAAACCCAAACACACACACACACACATACACAAACAAACAAACACACACACACACACACACACACACACACACACACACACACACACACACAACATTGAGAGGTGAATTATGAATGAAACTAGACTTAAAATGAGACTGAAAACAGGTTATTGATTAGCAATGGAAAACCAAACTCTGACTGTATCTCATAGTAAGTCATAACACTCAAGGCCACAACAAAAGAATTTCACATGAATTGGCCTCAAACAGCCAGATGAAAAATGTCAATTTAAATAAGCAACACAAATTACATGATATACAAAAAACAGCACCAAGGCATGCTTATTCATAGAAACATGCAATAAGAAAGAAACAAATTGAGGAAGGGAGGATGGGAAGGAGAGAGGGAGGCAAAGGGAAAAGGATGGGAGAACAAGGTATTAGCAGGTATCTGCAGGTATATCTAGCCACCTGAAACAAGATGGTAATAATAGTACTTGCACTACAACATCAGAGTCAGTCAACTCTGATTATTTTGTTGGTTTATAGCTGAGAATGAATAGCAAATATTATAACAGAATACATGTTAGCCACACACTAACAAAATTATCCAAACAAGAAAAATTAGTGGTAAAGGTGATATCTGTAATAAAAGCTGCCTTCTATTCAAATGCTAAGAATATATCTGTTTTCTGCTAAAACACTGTATCAATCTGACTGTCTTCTCCAGCAATTTGGTACTATATGATGTTTGAGACATTAGCATGTAATTTTCTGCCTGCAACACACTTCTCATATATATGATCTAAATACAATACAACTTACTCAACAGAATGATAGTGTGACTCAAATGTGAACCATTATCTAATTACATGAACAAAGAATATACAATTATGGAATTATTGTATATTCATATGTACTTATATAATACCCTAGCATTGTCTTAAAAAAACAATGATAGACAGCATAAATATGTTTTCTATATCGTATATACAGGGTTCAAGTATAATACTCTAAGTTGATGTTAGTTGCTGTGTGACCCTGTAAGGGTTCCACCAGTGCTAAGCTGCATTTTCTACACCACACAGGAAACCACCATATTCTACTCCTACAGATCAGCTACTTCACTGCAAAACTAAAGTTAAACATGAATAAATCATATGTGAAAGCAAAATAAATGTAATTATTGTTATTTCACAATGTATCAGGTATTAAGTAAAAGAAGCAAAGGGTCTATATCGTTCTGTCATCAGTTTTTGCCACTCTGTGACGTACCCAGTGATGGAGAACACCCAGGTATTGAGCAACACCTGACTACAGGTGTTCTAATGATTACTGCTGTTACTGCTGTGTGGGGAGAGAGGCTGGGCAGGATGGCTACCTCCACAACAAGTGAGAGCGGCGACACCTCAGGAAGGGAAATACAACAAGAGCAGCAGCCAAGGGTAGCACTTAACTGGCGTGATCCTGGAGTGGGGGAAGAGCACGCATCAACATGGGTTCTACTACTCCATGGAGGCAAGAGTAATCCAGCTGTACTAATTTGCTGCAGCATGGCAGCTGATACTGAGTTCACAGTGTTAAATTCCTGAAAAGCACTATGCCAAGGAGCGCTGTATTTACACTATGGATTTCATAATGCTGATGTGGAATATAGCAAAATCTATCATGAATGTCAGATCTCATTTCCAAGTCATAATGATCTTGGCAAATAAGTGAGAGGTGCCCAGCAAGGGGCTTTCTTTTGTACCTTGCTTTGAGTGTGGACAGAGATGGTGGTAGGTACTGGCAATCTTGGAAGGCTTCTGGATCGCTGAATGGGCCAGGATTGAAGATGTGCCGGTTTTGGAGGAATGGTGGGCCTGACCAGGTTTTGTTGCCCTTCCACAGTGGGAGACATTATGTTTCCTGTGAAAGTAATCCCACTGCTACCTTGTGACAGAAGACAATCAGACTGTTGTTGGGCACCCCGTCCATGAGCAGGATGCAGCTGCCAGTACAATGTAGACTTGTAGGGTGCAGAGGAGGCTGAACTGGAAGTGGCAGTGGTGTGCAGAGAGTGTGAGGATGCACGTCTCTGAAAGTCCACATCCAGACCTTCACAGGAGTCTCTCAAATGAGGCTGCTGCCCTGCTCCTTCACAGGATTCACTAAAGCTATGGAGGCTGGAGAGGTCTGTTCCACTGGACTCTTGTGAATTCTTGCTCATGACCTGCAGAGTGCACATACTTGGCCGTGCTCCTGAGCTTGTCCGGGACGCCCTCTCTCTCCTGAGTTTGGGCACCACAGTCACTTGGGACACCTGGGACACCTGAGACTCAAAGCTACGGTCCCGGGACATGGTGAGCGATGTTTGTGGACTGAGATGTGCAGATGGTTTTGTGAGCTTGGGATGAACACACTGGTCCCCAGAAAGAGATGGTGGGCAGGTCTGAGTGGAAGCACACTGAGGAACTGGATTCGTCACCCCACCTTTGTTTCCTCCTCGTCGGACATGGTAAGAAGGTTTCAAGAATCTCGGTTTAGGAGGAATGTCTGGCTTCCTTTCTCCCTTGAACCTGAGGTAGTCCTTCTTGGAGCGGTCAAGGACCAAGAGGCGAGGACACACACTTGCCTTCATCCACCAGTGTGCATACAACCCTGAGCGATACACACCCTCCTCTGTCCCTCCCTCTTGCTCTGCTGGGGAGTGGTGTAGACTAACAGAGTCTAATAAGGAGGTAAGGGAGTCCTCAGCATAAGAAACTGGAGCAGAGGTGTTGGGGGAAGTGACTGGTGTAGGCAACAAGCTGTCAGGGGTGAATGCTCGGGCTGGATACCATGAGGGACCTTGAAGGAACTTGGCAGAGGAGAGCTGGGAGGAATGAGAAGAGTGGGAGGTTCCAGAGCCACGACCTAACCCAGGGGTATCAGTGCGCAGAGGACAGCACTCTAGGTGGTGCACCACATCTGCCAGGCCAGAATCAGAAGAGCGATGGCTGTGAGCCTCACAGTTGCATACCTTAGTGGCAAGGCCCTCCAAAGGAAGGACCAACTGTACATAGTGGCTTGAGAACTTCTGGGACTTGCTTTGGGTTTCATGCTGCTGTGTGCTGGGTAGGCATAGATTGGGCTCACTGTGTGATAGTGCAAGAACAAGTGGCTCTGGTCTACGGTGACTCTCATAGTAGTCAGCACCATCCTCCCCAGTCTCATCCCCACTGCAAGAGGACACATAATAAGCAATGTCTTGCTTAGTCCTGAAGGGAAACATTGGCTTTTTGAATCCCTCACCAACCCAAGACACCTTCTCAGGATCATTGCCCTCACAGGAAGAAGAAGAAGGCTCATATATGGTTTTGTTGCATACATTGGGGGTGCTCCCTGAGCTCTCACAGTCTGATGCTCTTTGTGGTTGTACAAGACCAGCCAGCATCATTGGAGCAGCAGGAATGGTGAGGGTAGATGAGTGAACTGTCTTAGCTCTTGGGAGTACCCTTATGAAGCCTCCATCTTCCTCACTTTGTTGGATGGTTAGGGTGGGATGAGACTGGGAGAGGGTTAGGCTAGGGAGGTTAGTGCTAGGATGACCAGGAACTATAATTCGGGGCACATGACACTCTGCCACTTTATTGCAAGGCTCTTTAAGAAAGTCACTCTGGGAGTCTTCTGATATTTGGACCAGATGTTCTTGTTGGTGGTGGCCCCATGCTGTAAGACCTGGGGTGACCCAGGGGTCTTGGGTCATATATTGAAAGTCATTACAGGAAGAACTCTTTTCCTCCTGGGTGATGGCAGGAAGGTCCTGAGAAGGCTGTGTATAAGTAAAGCGACGGCATGGTCCCTCCTCATCTTGTAAAGGGGAGGAGGGCTTGTCAGAGTTAAAATAGCGTATGTAGCCATAAGGGTTACTGCCTTCACTGGAGGCCCCAGACTCTTCCGAGGTGGAGAGAGACCCTGGCATTGGAGAGGTCTGAAATCGCCACCTTTGCAGATTACTTATGGCCTGGGTTGTAGGAGGTGGCTGGTACAATTTCCTTGATGGCAGTGGTGAGAACACATTAAAGCCTTGACTCAGTCCTCCAGGAGTGGGGCCACCACCCACCCAATATCCATTACTGGACCCACTTGAGTCCTCTGAGTCTGAGCATGGGTTGGGGTTTTTTGACTGTTGGTTATGCTGGGGACTATCATCTTCAGACTCAGAGCTGGATTCCCCACCGGTATGGATGGAATACTCGGTACGATGTTTCCGGAGGAGTACATGACGAGCTGCCTCCACATCTTCACGGTCGCCGGCCAGATATCTTAGGAGCCTTTTGGTGATAATCTTCCTGCGGTAGAAGCTGGCCAGGTGTTTGGTCAGCACCAAATAGGGTAGGCTGAGGTAAGGAGGAGCAGGAGAGGAAGGAAGGACAAGGGAACAGGAAACAGAGCAGGAGCAAGATGGCTTTTGAATACCCCCACCACCATCACCACCACCACCACCACCATCATCATCACAGTAGTAAGGTAAGCCACAAGACATGCAGGGGGCAGAGGCTGGCTGAGGAGGAGATTTGGGCCATACACTTACATGAGCTGGGAGGACAGGAGGGGAGGTTAGCAGGGATTTGTGGGGAGTGAAGCTTGAGGCACGGGCAAGGCGACACTGCTGGGTGAGTGCTTCCACCCACTGCTGCTGGTCCTGTCTGCTCTGGCACACAGCAACCACTCGTTCCAGCACTGGCCCTGCAATATGTACTCCTTCCAATACTGAACTTGAAATAAATACACACATACACATGCACATACATGGATTTCAGATTAAGTTGAATAAAAGGAGACATGGAGACAAGACGACAACACACACACACACACTTGGTAACCTGGGCATATAGCATGTTTATAAGGCCCTGTTAATTCATATTACTGCGAGTGCACCAAACAACACTATAATGAAAACAGGAGTAAATAAGAGAAATAGGGGTGACTTTAAAAATACTTGCAATGTGAAAGAATGATTATGAAAAATTATGAATATGGTAAAGTGTAATAATAAGTTATGAATAAAGTAGGTATATAAGACAATAGAAAAAAAAGTATTTTTGTTAAGTGGGAAGAGAGGCAAATATTCAAATTACACAATGATAAGGAAGAGTTTTGGTGGTAGACAAAATATGGCCAAACACAAATTTTTATGACTAAATAACTGTTTCACTTCCATGTCCATCTTTCACTTCAGCTTCTTAACTTCTCAGGTAATTTTTTGGTTGATTCCTCCACAGATTGCAAATATAATTTATGTAATTCTAGATATATGAGAATAAACTACAAGCAGTATTTTACCTTTCATCTGTAAATCTACCATATGGCATCACACACTTAGAGCATTTGAACACATTTCCAAGATTATATTGCTAATGTAGATATCTGAAACACTCCATTTTGATTAGAACAAATTACCAAAGCCTGTCTCTTAATACTATCTATCTATCTGTATACTTGTTTGCCTGTCTGTTTCTAGTCCCTTGTTCTGTTCAATAACTGTAACACACACACACACACACACACACACACACACACACCTTGTGATGGACCACATATGTTGCAAACAAATCCAATTATACACTTGCCTGACAACTCGAAGGCATTCTTGTGGTGGTCCCCATCCTCTAGCCAGTTCACGCTGATACCACCCAGAGGATAGCTTCCCTGCACAGGATAAATATAACATTAAGACATCTTTCTCATTATCTTTTCACTACCTTTCTTCCAGTTTTATGAGAATGTTAATGTATTGCAAAGGTTTTTAAAAACCTCTCCATAGGTGTCCTCATTATACTTGAAGTTCTGTTTCCATTACCATTTTAGTTTCAGTTTAGTTTAGAAAGATGAGATGAGGCCTTACCATGAAGCTGAAAGTCACTATTCTGAGGTAAAAGAGGGACCAAGTAAGGAATGAATAATAGTACAGGAGGGCATCTAAATATATTGATCTTTAGGAAAAGGCCCTACCCCAACATAAGGAAAATACCCTTACCTCAAAGATAAAGGCACTCATCCTGGGTGAAACAGAGAGCATCACCAACATAGAAGGGAAGAGCACAAAGTAACGGTCACGGTGGTCAGGCAGCAGAGCCACTGAGCCCATGCGCAGCACATCCCCCAATGCCCCAAGGCTCTCTCCACCCTCCCAGCCATGCACTCGCCCCGTCACCACCTCCAGTTCTAATTCCTTCTGTCGCCGTAATGCTCCACACACTGACTGGGGGTTGAAGACAGGTTTCATAAATAATAATGTAGTAATAATTAAAACAGAACAAAAAGTGCAGGAGGAATGGAAGGTATGAATGGTATTACATCATAATTACTTAAGAAATGACCATGTGAACCAGCTTAAGATAGATGTCTTAAATTATGCCATGGTACAAGGGTTTGGAAGAGAAGGGATTGTGCTAACTAAAAATGGAATATACATGCTTCAATTTATTTTGAAGGTAGTAATTGAACTATTAAAAAGATAGTGTGCTACACTAAGGAGGAGAAAAAGTGACTGAAGTTAGGAAAAGGTGAATGAAAATTTGGTTAGCAAGTTCAGTGAGATAGAGAAAAAAGATAAAATTCCATTGGTAACATGTGCAATAAAAGGAAAAACAGGAAGAAATAATGGAATGAAAAAAGAGAGAGAGAGAGAGAGAGAGAGAGAGAGAGAGAGAGAGAGAGAGAGAGAGAGAGAGAGAGAGAGAGAGAGAGAGAGAGAGAGAGAGAGAGAGAGAGCGAGAGCGAGAGAGAGAGAGAGAGAGAGAATAAAATAATTTTTAAAAATATACTTGAATGAGCTGTTGAAATTCAATGTTATTCCTCTCCTTATAAAGCTGGCTGACTTTCTCTGCCCATGAAAGACAGACCATAAGCTGTATTTGAGATGGAAATCATGCTCTATGGTAGGGAAACTTGGAGCGTGAAGATGTGTCAAGTAAGGAACATGTGACATGGCTGTGCAATGCTACTATGGAGTTGAAGAAACTTGGGATTGATTACATCAGTGAAGTAATGAGGACAGGTGGACTGCATTTGTTTGTCCACTGAAGAAAAGAATGACAATGACTGGGTGATGTGTTACAGGAGGATTGGTCCCATTCTCCCCAAGAGGTGTAGCGGCAAAAAATGCGGGGGAATGCATGTGGATGTATGTATGCTGACACCTTGTCTTGGCTACCTACCTTTATAGGGGATATAAGCTGGGTGTATAGATAGAAAAATCTGCTTCAGCCAAAGCCTTCACTTCATCAATAAGCAAAGTAGGACCCATTATGATGTTTTAGCTAGTGATGATAGCATAATAGGCAATATTGTAGCAAATGGTGCCTGAATGAGACTCAAGAAAGTTCTAGTACGTCCTATCCCTCTGCTTGCCTGAGGTCACTGTGGTTGTCTGGGCCTTGTATTTTATTGCCAGGACATCACTTGATAATCAGACGTCTGATACAGAATACTGAACAAAACATATGGTTATAATACTTAACAAACAACATTACTATAAAGTAAGGTTTATCTGGGGCTTCAACAACAATTTTTTGTTAGATACTGTAACATGATTATAATTGAGACTTGGAAGCAATGTGGAACATGTTGAAGATGTATGGAGTAAGGTTAATAAGTAGAATGAAAAAAATTAACATAGATGCAAATGCATGTGTTAAAGGAAATGGAGAAGTGAGTGAAAGGTACAGAATGTATGTCTATGGACGAGTGCAATAAGTATATGTAATGTAATGTAATGCCACTGGCTATTCAATTTGTTTATGAATGGAGTTGTGAAAGTAGTGAAAGCAAGGGTTGGTAATGTAAATAGATGATGCTAAATGTAAGCTGAATATAATGTTGCTTGCAGATGACATGTGTTGATTGCAGAAATCATAAAAAATTTGCAAAAACTGGTGAAAGTTTCATATTGTCAGAGACAGAAGTTGAACAGTAATTGAATTGAAAAAAAACAACACATAAGGTGAAAGCAGAATGCAAGAAGAAGTGTGAAATAAAATAAAATGGGCAAATAATGGAAGAGGTATATGAATTCAAATACCTTGATTCGATCCTGTGCAAACATGGAAGTATGGAGGGAAAAATACGGGACAAAGCATTACAAGGGAGGAAAGTGGTATGACCATTGGGTGTATGATGAAGGCTAAAACAGTGGGTATGGAGGTAAGGAAGACACTATGATATAATAGCATAATAGTGCCACACTGAGGTAAGCAAATGAGACATGGGCATGAAATAAAGGTCAGAAATTTGGGATTTAGGCAGTGGAGATGAGTTATTGAGGTACTTGTGGTGTGAATAAGATGGATGGAGAAAGCAATGAAAGTGTATATGGAAGGTCTGGATGTTTATTACAAGTGAAGGAATGAATTGTGAAGTGGAAGATGTGATCAGATGCAACACCTTCACGTGGTTTGGTCACATGGAGAGAATGGGGAAAAAATGAGATGACAGGGAGAATATACAAAGGTGGAATGGATGCTGTCAGTGTAAGAGGGAGATCCATCTAAAGGTGATGGGAACAAAAAAGCAGGCACAAACATACACAGTTTAAAGGCTTAACAGTCTCTGTAGAACTAATCACTTGTTAGTCTTTTTCCCTTATGGCTAATTATGTTAATTATCCATTAATCTACACTCACCACACCATATCATGAAAAGAAATGCAACTGTTACCATTCAAGATAATGATGATTATGTTCAAGATGATAATGATGATGATGATGATGATGATGATGATGTGACGATGACGATGATGATCAAAACCTATAACAAAATACTCACAGCCAATTCCTTGTACACGTGGGATGAGCGTTGGGTGTCACCACGGTCTGGGTGTCCCTCCTCTAGGTGGCGCTGGTACTCCTGCAGCATTCCAGTGTACTTGTCTAGGCGACGGAAAGGCTTGCTGAGTGCTGTGGTGAGGAACATGATGCCAGGCCGTGGTGCTCCTTGACTCTCCATAAAGCTGCCCAACTCATCCCTGCATAACCAACACAACACTGTTAACACTTTCTTATGGAGACACATTATGTACCACTGATTACTTTCTACACCTATCACTTAATTACTGTCACAAACACACTTACCTACATATGTACATTTATACATTTATGATGCTGGTCAACTAACTCCTCTATGTATAAGATACATGTATTAATAGTATGTGGTTAAAGATTATATCTCTCACAACATCCTCCATCCTGACAAACAAACATATATGAAAAATACCCTCAAGTTCACTAGCCACAAATTTGTATTACTTATGCATTCTTCCAATCCCAAAATAAGACAGTTACACTTACAAATTCGTTGCTTGATCCTATTCTTCACTTGAGATTTCCAACAACCTTTCCAAGTTTTCTATCAAAGTTTCATACACACGTATATCACTATTACTCCATTACCATCCTTCACTATATTTTTTCATTGCTCTATCTAGTTGCTTTGTCTTGTACTACTCTCTTTCAAATACAGTCTATTATCCTCTTTATATATCTCACTGAAATTTCTACCAAAACCTTCATCCATCTTCCTTTTACTTTCTTCAATCATATATTTCATCCTCCCTATATTCCCTATTCCTTTTGTGGTTTCTTTACCTGCAGAACGATCCTCACATACACTTTCTCCATTAGTTTAACTTTCTCAGACTAATCTCTATAATAACTCACTTCCTACCTTTTCCTAACTTTCAGAGCTTTGTGCCAACCACTCGTCCAAGGCTCCTATAGTCATTTTCATCCATCTAGTAACTTCATTGGTGCACCTACTGACACTTCACCTGCCAGATAAACACACATAAAAGGCAGACAACTCTTTTGAATTCCTTGGACTTACTTGTACTTTTCCAGCATGCACACAGCCAATGGGTGGTTACTGCAGTAGGTTTGGTGGACATTTTGGATGTGAGGCGCAAGGGTAAGGAAGGCCCCACCAATGCGCTGTTCCCTTGATGGTCGCTCACTCTGTTCTTCCAGTGCAGTGACAAGATTGGAGTGAGCTACTGCTACCTCTTCCAAATTGCCCACCATCTGTTTGTACTCAGCCTCTAATAACCTGGAGAAGAAGTGTGTGGCATAAGGTGAGGGAGAAACAGCTACTGGAATAAGGGAAGAAAGGAGTTTGTAAAGTGCTACAACAACTAACTATAATGGAATGCTTATTGAATAGTGAATTGCATTGAGAAATTTATACAATGTACAAGATTATTCCTCTTTTATGGGTATTTATTGCATTTCCTAATACCACATACACATCAATAGCATGAATTTGGAAAGCATTTGTAAAATCTTGTGATTGATTGGGGAAAGCTACTTGAAATAGTGTAGAAAAAATCATGTAAGATATCGGCAAAACACTTATCTGGGAGAGCTTCACACCAGATGGCATGATCATTCAAGTGACTTCCCTCATTCAAATATCTCAAAATCACTTCATTACACTGATAATGAGGTAACTTTCCACTCCGTTATGTAAAAAGTCAGTGGTCATCTTTTCACAAAGTTTAACTGTAATGTATAATTTCTCTTTGTCAGTCTACCTGACAACTGCTCAAATATGTTACGATTCGTTTCTCCAAATCCCTGTTACAATATGCCAGGATTCAGGTTCTCCTTACTCCTGCAACGATATACTTAGATGCAATATCCCTCCATCACTCCTATAATATCATGGTGATCCAGCTCCCTTCAGCATAGCTCACTCACACATCAGACTTGCGAAGAGCTCCTAAGTGTGAGGCCAGAAGGCTCTGCAGATCTGCCAGGTGTGCACGCTCGGACTCTAGTATGTCCTTGAGCACAAGGCTGCGGTACACCTGCTGCTGCTGACTGTGTTGTGGGCTGAGCAGCTCCTCATCTACACGCAGGGGGGATAGTGGTGCACCTTCTGGAACACAGGCAAGGAGTCAGCAAAGATTCTGAATATTAAACTCATAAATTATCATATAAAATTTTCCATATCCATATTCTTTCTCTTCAAATAAATAATTCCCAAATCACCTTGCACATTGTACAACAATGATAAACATAACTGTCAGGTCACATGCATTCTCTAGTGTAAGCCAGAAGTAGTTATGTCCTCCAGAAATTATTAAAAGAACACCTTACTTTCTAAAATTAAATTTTGATTTTATATTATCATACCATCATGACACATTTTCTGCAGTAAATAAATTTGAGCAAAATCATAAGTGCTGTTCAAAGCAACAACTTTTATTCTGAAGTCTACCATAGTGGTATGAGTAAAAGTATGATATCATAGAAATGACCCAGTATGGTAGTAAATTAGTAAATTTATACCCAGTCACATCCGAGAAAAGGCATCTTTAGGGTTCAGGGAGAATTTAATCTCCCTGAACCCTCTACACCTTGTTTCAAAGTAAGCTTAACATCATGTATCAAGTGTATATACTTGATGCAATGTTTTATAACTAAATCAAACCATCTTTGTTATAATCTTCTAATTTTATATTATAAGGCAGAGCTGGAACTAAAATGCATAAGCCATCAGTTTGTTCATAAATAGTTCACTCATGTACAGTAGCAATGGTGGAATTAAATATACATTATGATAGACCTGCAACAGTAATGGATGCTATACACATGGATTAAGGGCCTCAGCCAGATCTGAATTTTTTTTTTCTTTTCTCAATGATTACTTTTGCAACACATAAACATCCTGTGCATTACAAACACTGAAAGTTCAACAAAGGTATTTACAGTCTAATGCATACATACTCATACCATATAGCATGTTACTCCACCTTGCCTTGACTTTGATATAGGAAACTTTTTGGTTTTCTTTCCACTATATCAAATTGATGGTAAGGGGCAAGACTTCACATTTCAAATAGGGAGTTTATTCTACTAGAGTACATTAATTTGAAATCTACTGTAACAAGTGGTAGAAATGCAGCGAAATACAAAACAGGAGCGGAAAGGTAGGAAACTTTCCCCCTACTCACCCTGTGGTTTGTATTCCCTGACGTAGTTTGAGGGGAACCATCCCGTCTTGTCAGTTAGGGTGCCCTCCCACCACCCTCCTTCCTCACGTTGGGTCACGGTGATTAGGTCCCCTTTCAAGAAGCACAGCTGATTGGGGGGAAAATGGGCATAGCATGAATAACAAATACGTTCACTTCAGGAAGACACATAACACCCACTTTTATAAAACCATAACAAATACATTAGTAAGAAGTACAGTTATGTACAATGACAGACAAAGGTTGTCATGGTCGTGGTAGAGGAGTGGCTGAAGCTCAAAAAGCATAATGACAACCTTGCCACAATAATTAATACACATTTGGTATGCATGAATGCCTTAAGCTTCATACTTCCTACTGACTGGGAAAAAAACATTCAAATGAACACCAGGAATCTTTAAAGACATTTAACACAAATTCCAGTTCTGTGTGAGAAGGAATACAAACCGAAATTCAGGTGAGCATTGTCTTGCCTTGTTATGTCATCTTAAACATGAACATGATAATATATCATGTTCTTACGTTTTGTTTACTAAAAAGCTGATTATCAATATTCTTGTTTCTGGCATTCTTGTGTAATTGACAAATCCCTTTATCTATCTATACATCTGACTTATATCATCCTCATATTGTAAATATATTGCTAAATTGACAGGTGTATTGTGAAAGTCAGTCCACAACTAAATTAAGTACTGCATACACAATAAAATAATCAAGTACTACATACATAATTCTCTCTCTCTCTCTCTCTCTCTCTCTCTCTCTCTCTCTCTCTCTCTCTCTCTCTCTCTCTCTCTCTCACCTCATCATTGTTCTTGCCCCTGAAGGAGTAGAGGGCCTCCACCACCAGTAACCCACTGTTCTCCGCCATGCTGCCACTGCTGCTGCCACCGCAGCACAGTGACGCCCCACTCCTCTACCCTTTCCTATTGTTTTCCTTCCTTCCAGGGCTGTATCTGGAAAGAAAAGAGTAAAAGTTTAGTTTCTCTCTTTCTCTTTCTCTCTCCAAGGTTTTCTTTTGAAGAGATCAAAAGACAGGGAGGGAAAAGAGATATAATAGCTACTACTCAACAAAATGGATTACTTCAACAATCTGCTCTCTGGAATAACATGGAAATTAATACAAACTTGACCACCATCTCCAACAAAATATCCGATACGGCAATAAGACACGGCGTCCGGCTGGATGCTTAACTGCTTTATTTTTTATTTTTACCAAGCTTCTCTAATGCGTTCTTTTAGATATTTTCTACTCTAGGTAAAAGACAGACCACCTAGTTTGGATCTTAGGGTCTGTGTGGTCTGGATCTCTCTCTCTCTCTCTCTCTCTCTCTCTCTCTCTCTCTCTCTCTCTCTCTCTCTCTCTCTCTCTCTCTCTCTCTCTCTCTCTCTCTTTCCTTGGCCAGTCGTTTCCCCTCGCTTACGGCACGCACACGGGAGGAGGAGGAGGGGGAAGGGGAGGGGGATGGAGGAGGGAGGGAGGGGGGCAGATAGAGAGAATGAAAGAAGGGGAAGCGAAGGTGGAAGGACAGGGAGGGAAAAAGAGGGTAGATAAGCAAGGAGAAGGGAAAGAGAGAGGGAAGTAGGAAGAGGGTGAAGGGCAGGAAAGAGAGGAGAGGCAGGCTGGAGAAGGAAGTATGAATGAGAGGATGGGGGGGGGGATAAAAAAAAAGTAAGATATAGGAATGTGGAAAGAAAAAAATAGGAGGGAGGAAGGGAGAGGCAAGTGAAATGAAGGAAAATGGAAAGAAATTAATGAGAATGAAAACGATAACGAGAGAGAGAGAGAGAGAGAGAGAGAGAGAGAGAGAGAGAGAGAGAGAGAGAGAGAGAGAGAGAGAGAGAGAGAGAGAGAGAGAGAGATATGAAGGGAAGAAAGAAAGAGGAAATAGGAGGACAAGAGTAGGATAAAAGGAGGGAGGAGGGAAAAGAAGAGAATGGAAGGAAAGAAAAGGAAAGTAGGAAGGGGAGAGAGAGTAAAGGAAAAATTCAATGATAAGGGAGGAAAGAATAGGTAGAAGGAAAAATAAACAAAAAGGAAGGAAGGAGGAGAAACAAGGTAAAGGGAGAGAGAGAGGGAAAAGAAAATGAAGAAGAAAGAACGAAGAGGAATTGACAAAGAAGATAACAAAGCGGATTAAAAGAAGAGAGGAAAGAGGGTGAAGAAGAGGGGAAGAAAGATAAGGAAGGGTATAAGGAGAGATAATAGAAGGGTGACGCAAGGAGCAGAGAAAAGGGGGGAGAGGGGAAGGGGTAGTGAAGAAGGGATGAGGGAGGAGTGGGGGGGAGGCATGGTGAAGGGGTGAGGGGAAATGAGGAGGTGCGTCAGGTGTGCCAGGAAATACCACACACACCTGAGAGGGGACGTAACCCCCCTTAGACACATGGGGGAGGTGGAGGGGAAAGGGAGAAGGGAAGAGGAAGGGAGAAATTGCTTGCGTACCACAACCTCCTCCTCTTCTTCCTCCTCCTCCTCCCTGATTCATTCATTTCTCCTTTTTCTCCCTCCATTCTCTCCCATTCATGCATGCGTTTCTTATACCCTCCCTTCCTTTCTCCCTTCGTTCCCCTCTCCCCTCGTTCTTCCTTACCTTCCCTCTCCTCCTATAGTCCCTTCTATGCCACCTTCATACCTTCCCTCCACCTCTTCTGCAGTCTTCATATGCACCTTCAACGCTAGGAGGGAACGAGGGAGGGAGTGATTGAAGGCTTAACACTCCATCCTGTTTAACCTTTACTCATCCACTTATCAAGCCCGTTATCCACCAGGAATTTGACCACGTGCAAAGGACATTATACCATTTATAACTATAATAGAACCTTTTCTTGCTCATTCACCAGTAAAGCCTAGAACATTCGCAAGGTCAGTGCCATTAATTATAAGATGGAAAGGTCAATCTAAAGTTTAAAGGTAGAGAGACGCGTGGAATGTGTTCGGGGGAGTGTTTGTGGGTGAGGAAATAAGATTCTTACTTCAGTGTACGACTTGATAACCTACTTATTACGTGCAATTGGGGTCATGAGAGAGCTTAAGAAGAAGAAGAAGAAGAAGAAGGAGGAGGAGGAGGAGGAGGAGGAGGAGGAGGAGGAGGAGGAGGAGGAGGAGGAGGAAAAAAATATCTAATCAAACACATAATCAGCATCTATTGAAAAATACATAATACAGAATGAAAAGAAATACAAAATCAAGTACTTCCCATTACGTAGTAGTAGGTAGATACATTTACAAACTATACAGTACAACGTTATATATTTAGTATAGCACAAGTAGCTGCTATTTGTCGACACAGAAGAAAACAAAGAAAACACTTGAGGGAACAGACACATGCACGCTGCTAATTTCGGCTAAGATAAAGAATGAACACAATTTACTACTTACGGCACGCGCGCGCACACACACACACACACACACACACACGCACACACACACACACACACACAAACGTCACTGCATGTCTATTTATCACTCAATAAACCTTTGGCACAGCAGAGTAAAACAAACAAAATTATATGCGTAGATTTCCTGCTTAAATGTGTGTGTGTGCGTGTGTGTACTAAATACATCCAACCGAGAGAGAGAGAGAGAGAGAGAGAGAGAGAGAGAGAGAGAGAGAGAGAGAGAGAGAGAGAGAGAGAGAGAGAGAGAGAGAGAGAGAGAGAGAACATAACATTTCCACAGTATATTTTTAATCTCCAACGAAAAAGATCCCCGCCCCCTTGGAGGGAGGGGGTGGGGATAGGGGAGGTGGGTGTGGAGTCCATACCCACCTCCCCTACTCCCTCCCTCCTACGTATGTTCACCCCCCGCAAAGCAGCTCCCCTCGACCCCCGTTTCCCCCGCCCACAACAGTACTTACTAACCTCCTACACAACATTCTTCCCTTACACAAGCATCTATTTCTTCTTCCTCCTCCTCCTTTTCCTCCTCTTTCCCCTTACTGAGAGAGAGAAAAAAAAACCACCGTAGTTACTTGTCATCAATAATAATAGTAATAATAATAATAATAATAATAATAATAATAATAATAATAATAATAATAGTAATAATGTGACAGCAGAAGTGATACGTACGAACAAATCACATCCACAAATTTCAAGCTTCAAAAATAAAAAAATAAAAAAATAAGGAGAGATATAGCGATTATGCAACACAATCTCTTACCTTCAATTCTACATATACTCCAAAGGTAAATAAAAATAACAAGGCAGGCTAACTATAACTATAACATAAAGTCAATACATCACCACAACCTGCGACGTATAGACATGTAATAAAGTATTTTTTTCTACTACACTACTACAATGACACATGCATTCATCACAAAATTGAACATACTAAAGCAAAACCTAAATCAAAATAAGAAATAGAAAGTAAATAGAAAAAAAACAAAAACAGCAATAGCATCATAAGAGCATTTCAATTTTTCCTTTCTTTAATAAGTGGAAGGAAGGGTATAAGTTTAATATTTCTTTCATTTTTGTTTATATATATATATATATATATATATATATATATATATATATATATATATATATATATATATATACGCAGTTCTAATTGAGGGCCGTGTGCACCTTTTACGCCACAGATGATATAGCAGAAGGGCAGAAGGTACGTACGTTTAGAGTGCTACGTAATACATTTGGCAAGGTTCTTATTACTGCATTATCCCCCACCCCTCGCCACCCATCCAACCATCCAATAGGCTTATCTTGACGTGGCTACTATTATATGACTGGTACACGAGGGTGACTTAAACAAGGCTGATGCCAACAGGAGGCAAGTGGAGTGAATGAGTAAGTGAAGGAGGGAGGGAGGGAGGGAGGGAGGGACTTGAATACTACAGGGGTGAAATGCAATCAATTTATTAATGAATAATGATAATAATTAATTCATTAGGCCTTGTGACATCGAAAAAAACACCATGAAAAAGAAGACGACGACGACGACTTAGACGATGAGGGTGTGGAAGAAAACTGAAAAATCCAAGAAAAAGAAGAAAAAGAAGAAGGGGAAAAGAAAGAAAAATAGCATAAAAATATAACAACAACAAGATGAATTAACAAAACATAAAAGCAAAAAAAAAAAAACAAGGACACGACAGTGACAAATTTCATCCATGAGTTAATCTTTTTATCAAAACACATATACTTCCAATCCTCTTTCCATCACTGTGAGTGACAGAAAACACACTATTCTTCCTGGGTGTAGGAGAATCAAAGCAAGCGAATTACAGGAAGAACATCAACAACTCTTGCACTAGTGAGATGGTCAAAAGTTACGTAAGTCCAAATATAGAGGTGCCGCAAGGTGGATGGAGGGGAGGAGAAGAGGCAGTACCATAGCAGTACTCTTGTGGTTTGCAAGTTCACGAGGAGCAGCCATGGAGACAATAATATACAGCCAAGTAAGATAACATAATAGACAGCAATGCACGCAACAGTTATTACTACATATGTGCCATTATTTTCACCTTTCTGGCGCTTCTGGGTCACGGCAGTAGCTTGGTGATGGGCGGGAGGGGGAGGGAGGGAGGGAGGGAGGGAGGGAGGGAGGAATGGGTAGCAGGGAAAGAGGGGTGGGTGAGGTTCGGTAAGGGAAAAAGAATATGAGATGGAATGAAGGGGCGAGTAGGAAGGGGAGGTGACAGGGTCTAAGAGTACGACAAGGGGGCGACCAGCTGATAAAAAATTAAGGAATTTTCCTCCTCAACGAAGGGACAAGGTGACTGACGTTTCCTGCTTTGATCTCGGTGTGTGTGTGTGTGTGTGTGTGTGTGTGTGTGTGTGTGTGTGTGTGTGTGTGTGTGTGTGTGTGTTTTACCTTGTAGCTGAGAGGCCGTTGCTCCCCTCTCTGAAAGCTTAAATCCTCGTATCCCCTCTACACTCCCCCCTCCTCTCTCTCTCTCTCTCCCCTCGCCATCGCAGACACATAAGTTACACCTCCACTCTCGCACGCTCCGATCCCCCCAACACAGGTTACATCACTTCCTCCACCTCCCCCACCCAACACACTAGGTCACGCCCACTCAATTCGATACACCCTAACTTCACACAAAATTTACACCCCCTTCCGTTCCCATTCCATCAGTTACACCCCTCCCCTCACCCCCTCCTCCCTTGTTACACCCCAACACCATCTTCCTTGTAAGTGTTAGGTGCACAGGAGCTGCCTTGTGTGGGTCAACTGGCCTTTTGCAGCCTCCTTATGTTCTTATGTTCATTCATAGATTACTTCCTCCAACTTCCTTAACAATCGAGATCAACTCACTTCCTCCAAATCCTCCCCTCTTCCTCCTCCTCCCATTCTCGTTCTCCAACACCTACAAAGTTCCCCCTTCCCCCATTTTCCTTAACATCCCATCCCTCCCTCCCACCCACCTACTCGTTCCCCCCCCCACCCAAACTCATCAAGCCATCCCAACCTCTCCTTCCTCCACCGCACTTCCCAGTTCCCCCAACATACCTAATCAGTTTCATCTCCCCTTTCCCCTCTTCCATGTTTTTTTTTCCCCTCCACCACATACTCTCCTGTCTTCCTTCACTCCACATTTGTTCCACCTCCTGCCCTTCCCCTTCTTCTTCCACCTCCTCTTCCTCCCTTCCTCTTCTCTCTTCCTCTTCCTCCTCCTTATATTTTCCTCATTCCCTTCTTTTTCTTCCTACCCTTCCTCCTCCTCCAAGCTCTTAACGTGTTTGAAATTTTTTTTTCTTAAGGAAAAGTGTTAGAAGGGCGATTAGTCACAGTCCAAGAGAGAAAAGGGGAGGGAGAGAGAGAGAGAGAGAGAGAGAGAGAGAGAGAGAGAGAGAGAGAGAGAGAGAGAGAGAGAGAGAGAGAGAGAGAGAGAGAGACGAAGAAATGGATAAGAATGAAATGGGAAGGAAGGGCTAAGGAGAAGAAGAATTATAGTAAAAAAGATGACAAAGGAGGAGGGAGTGGGGAGAAATGGCAGGGGGAGGAAAAAAGTGGGAGTGATGGATAGAAATGGGAGGTTCAAATGGGAGAGTAGGGGAGAGATAGAGGAAGGGAGGAAACATATTGGGAGGAGAGAGAGAGAGAGAGAGAGAGAGAGAGAGAGAGAGAGAGAGAGAGAGAGAGAGAGAGAGAGAGAGAGAGAGAGAGAGAGAGAGAGAGAGAGAGAGAGTCAGTTATCGTATGTCACCTTCCGTAAGCAATAAGCAGTCAGTAACAGTTGTTTTGACTTAGTGGCTTCATGATCACTGCATAATAACAATAAAACCTTCACGGGTACACTGGGCTCTGTTTGAAGCAAGGGCCATGTGATGCAACAACAACACACACACACACACACACACACACACACACACACAATTATTGAAGTCCAGAGTGAGGGCATCCCACTATATAATGTTCAAGGGCATGGGAGTACTTCTTGAGGTGCATCACAAACTTTACAATTGGCAAAGGTAGAAAGTTGTCTCTTGTCCACCTGCCAGATGTGCCTTTAACCCATTTGAAGGCTGCCAGCACCGCCTCCCCCCAACATAAACACAAACAAATCCGTGTTATCCCTTAGGTTTATCATCTCGAATGTGCAGTATATGTGACAGCATGGCAGTATCCACATCATACTTCAAGCTGATGGTCACCAAAGGCAAGCAAATCGAGCAACATTACGACATAAACTTCAGTCCACGGTCGTTGAACTTAATACACAGTGATTCTGACAGTGCACGTTTCTTCAGCAATGAGTTGTCGGAGAAATCCTTGCTGAAGAAAATCATCTCTCATCTCATTTATTATTGAACTAATTTAATTACAAGTTATTGAATAAAAACATTAAATAAGTCTATATTTGTTTGGAAATGAAGCAAAATGACAACCACGATATATGCAAGAGATATCTTTTACTCTTCGTAAAGCATAATAGTAAAAGGACTGAACAATAAAAAGTAGGTGATAACTGCTACGTTGGATGTGCATACAAGTCACACCGAGTTATCTCAGCAAGTGTTGCCTGTCTGTCTGCCACACACCACCACCACCATCACCGCCTCAATAACACGAACCTCTCCTCACCCAAAACACGACACCATCACGTTCTCCCCAAACATTAAGTACCACTGCTACCCAAATAAGCATCCCACTTCACACACCACTATCCCACAAATCACAGTAAATCATCACCACCTTCTGTCTTCGTCCCCTCACTTGCACAGTAACATCAACATTGCTACCCACTAATTGTTTTTCCCCTATCCCTCCTCATCCCATGAAAGCACACACACACACACACACACACACCACCGCATCACCACAGCAGCCGCCGCCGCCCCACACGGCAACAAGAACCACCAAGGCAGATGTGGCATAACATCACTTGGAACACACCCAAAGAGCGTCTCAGGAAAAAAAGAAGCGTGTCAGGAAAAATACAACGGCAGGGAGATGGTGGGGCGCGGAGCAGCGGCGCACCGGCACTGTACTTAACCCAAGGTTGTATGGGGCCGGGCTGATGGGTGACGGGAAGGGAGACGGCTTCACTGCACGTTAACTCAGCACATACTGGTTTGTGTTTAGGGGGCGTGGAGAATACACATCTAGCTAGATATATATAGATCGCTGGACAAGATAGAATTTTGGCATTACGACTCAATGTTAAGAGAAAAAAAAATCCATGGTGCCATCGTCCCCACGTCACGAGTTGAACGAGGACAGTTCGAGGACAACAACCCGCCTAAGAAAGGATATAATTGCGAAAAGACAGTGACTGTGTCGCAACTGCTTGAAAACTTACCACAATTTTTTTTTACAGAAACTTCAAACAATTGTTAAACTTTCGGAAAACGTGTTTTTTAAAAATTTTATATGGAGTTAATTTTCCCCTCTATATAGTACCTTGCAGTGAACAGAGCGACAACAGATGGTGGCCGTCCAACACACACACACACACACACACACATACACACAGGTGGATACTGGCTCTTCCGACAACCCGTCTCGCAACATAACCTTGTCACGCTAACACTAAGATTTAAAACACTTTTGGAAGACTCCTGATACTCTTGCTTTCAGATGCAGCAATAACACACACACACACACACACACACACACGATAGCAACAGATTAGCACGTGAGCGACACACACCACTAGTCATTTCCCTTACTACCTTCTGTATCTGTATTACGCCACCACCACCAACCTGCATGTAGTACTGTAACCCTTCCTCAACCTTCCGGTACCCTGGCCTCCCTCCAAATACCTCCCTCATCGTCAACTTTCTTCTCCACCACTTTTATTTATGTTTTTTTTTTTTCTTTTTAGGTGAGTTCGTGATTACTCCGTTTTTTATTTTATTTACGGCTCCTTTCCTCAAAATCCTTAGCTTTCATTTACTTACAATATTTAATGACAAACATATTCACCTCTTCAACATACGGATCTCTCTCTCTCTCTCTCTCTCTCTCTCTCTCTCTCTCTCTCTCTCTCTCTCTCTCTCTCTCTTTATTATCATTACTCGCTAATCCTTATATTTTTAACACGTTACACTGCGAGTTCGTCTTTATCCTCCACACTTGTCTGTACGTTTAGTGCGCTTCCTACACGCCCACTGTCATTTGGGAAACTGGCTAGATAGGTGAATGCCAAATGAAAATAATCTCCAATAGGACTAAAACAAAATTTAATCCCAGGTTAAAATTTCATTGAGAGAATTTGACAGGTTAGGGGTAAGGTTAACTGAGGTGAGGTTAAGTAAAGTTAGGTTAGATGAGGTGAGGTGAGGTGAGGTGAGGTGAGGTGAGGTGAGGTGAGGTGAGGTGAGGTGAAGTGAGGTGATATGAGATTGTTCACATAGGTAAACAATGGTGGAATGTAAAATAAATCATATGGGAGTCAAAATTTCATCATAATATTTTGACTGAGGGGTAATTATGTTATGAGAGTCAAAATCCCATCTCACACCGGTACCACGACGCCATGGAGAGGTTCTGATCACTCACGCTATTGATAACATTGTCTACACATGACTCTTGCCTTGCATGTTATATGTTCGACCTCCTGGGTGAGAAGGGAAGGGAGGGAAGGAGAGAGGATGGATGGATGGATGGATGGATGGATGGATGGATGGATGGATGGATGGATGGATGGATGGATGGATGGAGAAAACATATATTCACTATCGGCCTTCCATTGTATTTTTAGTGTGTTTTATTTTTTATTGCCCATGTTGTCAATGCCTATGGGCGAAATAAAATTATTATTATTGCTATTATTATTATTATTATTATTATCATTATTATCAGTGTGAATATTCAGCACAGTTTTTTCGTTGCCTGCAAATTAAGTGTAGATAACATTCATGTAAGAGAGTGATGGTGGGGCAGGAAGCCGTTAACGTGTAGCAGACAGGCACCAAGGGACTGAGGTAAGAGTGGTTAATAATGATGGTTTAGTTAATTAACCAATACGAATATTTATGGAAAACAATAGAATGCATTAATTAACAGCAAGAAAATTATGATGTTGATCAACCGTCTTCTACTTCCCTTCCCTCTCCTCTCCATCACACCAAAAAAATCCACCGTGCATGCATTGAAACATTCACGCCTCCTGATACTGTATAATCTTATCGGCGACGTCAAGTGTTGTCATCACACCGGCCCCCAGCATGACGTCACTCAATTTGTCGTCCACTCCTCCACACTCAACATGTTAACCAAAACAACACACACGCACAAACACATACACAGACACACACACAGACTATTCAGGACAAGCTTACTTCATAACATGTGTGTGTGTGTGTAGGGAAACACTCACCAACCACTATCTCCACTTCCACCACCACCTCCTCCTCCTCCTCCTCCTGCGTCTGTTCCTCTCACAGCTGGTGCTCCTGCTGGTGGTGTTCGCAGGTGCCAAGTCCTACACACCACAACACAGAGCTGCTCGGGCACACTCCACCTCACTACCACGTCACCTCCACACCAACACCTTCCTTCCTTCCTTCATCAATCTGCAACTCACACTTTAATGTAACTTAGCGGTTCTAGTTACTATCAACACATTCTCATTTTCTATTCAGCATCACGATTGCCTATCATTACTGTTATTATTATTATATGAACACTTAATGGCGAGGAGACAAAGGTGTATCTGCATCCCCCTATGTCTCCAGTCAGCCAACCTCTCGTCCCTCAAGTTACCCCGAAGACTGCACCAAGGCGAATGTCGGGCTGTTGGGGGGCAGGGGCGCACTGGAGTGTGAGGAGGGAGTTGGGAGGAGATACTGAGGGAGTGGAGGGGGAGATAGAAGGGAGGGGTGAGTCTGTGCCAAGAATGTGAGGATATATTTGGGCAGAGTGACACCTTCTTACCCCCCCAGCCACTTGCTCCCCTTTCCCTCCTCCCTTCTTTCCTTCCCCTCTGGCATAACACTTCTCTCCCTCCAAACACATCTGCCTTCCCCTTTTCCGTCCATCGTTACGTCATCTGTTTTTGTTTCATTCCGTCTTATCCTCCTCACTGCTTTCCTTCATCTATTTGACTTGTATGTGATGGTAGTTGCATCCTTTCAGTCCTCCCCATCATTAGCAATTATTCTACCTCATTTAATGTTCCCCTTTCCTGATACTACTTACTAATATTTTTATCCTTTATCTCTCACTAACGATTTGTTTTCTCATCTTCCTTCTAACAGCCAGTCCCTTCCCTCTCCTTTCTTTTCCCACCCTAAGACACTCCTTTCCATTCCATCCTTCCTTCTGACATTGCTTCCTAATATCAGCACTTTAGTTGCCTTTCTGTCCTGACTGCCTGCCTAATACCTTCCTCTTCCTCTTACCTGTCCGATACATTCCTTGTGAATATCCAACATAAAAGCATTGTTTCTTTATATACTTTAATATCCTCCCTCCCATAAATCCCTACCTGACAATGCATTTCCCCTTCCCAATTTTCTCCTCCGTTGACACATGTTATCTCTCCTCCGTTCTGTTATTTTTACTGGTTTCCATCCCTCCTTCCTCCTCCTCCTCCTCCTCTCTATGCCTGTTACATTATCTCCTTCACTGCATTCTAAATGTCTGACTTGCTCTCTCTGCTTGCCTGACATTTCCTCTCCCCATTGTGAAGGGACTACCATGTACGGCATCTTTCCTTCCACAGTACAACACTGAACAAAATATGTTTGGACAGTGTAGAAGATCACGTTCGTCCGAGGGCCAACCATCTTCAATCAGGATCAAAATCATTCAGATATCTTAAGACAACCTTATGTTTTTTTTTACATCATATCTAGCAAACTTTTAATGATTTTATATGAGAATTGCTTTTTACACCACACCCTTTATCTTCCACGATGCAAAACTGGGTGATGAAGACAAAAACAGAGAGCACCAGTTTACATCACAAGCACGCAAACGCCTACCATGCAAAACGATCAATGACATTTTTTCTATATAAAAAAAAATCACAGCAGTATAACACCACCTCACCTGCCTATCTCCCTTCCTTCCGTTCATCCTCTAATCCACCTGTTAAGACTCCCTCTCTCCCTTGTTTCCTTCCTTCAACCATTACTGAGACAAACTTTTAAAGCACTATGTACCAATGAACTTTTTTTTTCCCATATAGAAGTAATGCAATGAAGTCACGGATTTATCATACAGCCACTCTAAGGAATGGTTGGTTATTTGCCAGCAACCATCAACGTCTTTATTAATTCTTTTATATTTCAAATTAAATTCTACAATTACAATTTTATTTCAATCTCTTACCTGAAGATTTTTTGAAACACTTTATTTTAAGATATATCACTCTTAACAGTCAAAGAGAAGTCAGATGAATTCATAAATAAAATTCATAACAAGTACTCACGAGATCAATTAAAACATAAACTTTAAATGACAACCACACTAATAGTGTTTAAGAACATAAGAAATGAGGAGAATGCAAGAGGCCAGTTAATGACCTACACGAGGCAGCTACTAGAAGCACTAGAAGTAAGGGCTAAGGAACCAAAGGAAAACAGTGAGAAATCTTTCAAAACCCAACAAAAACTACAAAACAATGTACCAGAATGCTAATAAATCAGAAAAAATTAAATAGAAGCAGCTGAACTAAAACCATAAACAAGAGAAAACTAACAACATTCAAAAATTCAACTTGAAAAGATTGAAGAAACTCTAAATAAGGGTACATGTATGAAGATGTAATGAAGAGACGAACATTGAAATACCTTGCGTAAGGACAAGTGAAAGAGTAATTACAAAAATAAATGAACATTGGCAAAACAGGTTAAGATGGCTTATCCATTGAACTTATCAAAGATTGAGGTAATTTTCTACATGACAAACTTGCGGTACATTATACATATTTAACAATTTAACAGACTAAATGGGGAGTCTATTTGTCTGTTACTTGAAAAAAAGTAAGTTGCTTAGTATTTGGTGGTGGTTTCAGGAAACCAAGTGCGAGCATTCTCTCGTTGTTTGGGCCTTCAAAAGCCCTGGCAGGTTCTCCCGCATCACTCCCAGTCCCCCTCCACTAGCCATGTGCAAAAAACCAGCATGGCAAGGCAAGGCACAACATATGCAGTGTGGGATACAATGGCCCAGTGTGCCAAAGGGTCAGTATCTTGGTGGCAGTTTTAGCCCTCTCGTCACTCTTGCCAAGAGATTAGACTGGTGTGTCTCCGGTAATTCCATGGAACGCGTAATTTACTAATTAATTCCATTTCCTGTATTACTCTAAAGTTAACACATTTCTTTTTCCCAATCGTGGGGGCATTTCGTTGAGAAAAATAGTTAAATAAACAAGAAATAAGAAGTCCAGGCTGTACAAACAAGGTCCTATACGGTAAGAGCAAACAGCTAACCACTACATGACCAGTCTCTAGCCTACTAAAGTGGGGGTATACACTATAGCTGCATGTAGCTGCAGGTGCTCATCTCCTGTCACATTGGCCTTTGAGCCTGTGGTAGAAATCAATCCGTTACTCCGGGACACAGGGCCACTGTGACATCCAAGTTTCCACAGTTTACCTTTCCCAGGTTACCCTAGGTACCCATTTATCAACCAAACCGTTTGAGAGGAGGAACAGCTGGGTAAGCTGTGTGCCAACTGCCCTCGTCCAGGATCAAACTCGGGCCAGCGGATTTGTGCTAACCACTGCACCACTGAGGCGAATGTTAAGACGGGCAAGACATAAGGGTTGGAAGATATCTAGATGGAAAATAAGAGATAGAGAAGTATGTGAGGGAGAAAGGATTGTCTAAATGGTGTTCAAAGATGACAGAAAAGAGTACACTTAACTGGTATGCAAGAAAAGCCAAGCTGAAGAATTTCTGGTTTTATGATGGAAGTCTGTTTATCCCTTCCCTCTCCTCAGTTTTAATCTTTTACCCGTGGCGCCGGTAGGCTTCATGGTAGCCTTAGATGGTTGGCCTTCGCCCGTTAGTAACGCGGGTTAGATTTTTTTAAGTGATGCCTCATTTCTTATTGGGAGGCTCATGCTGCCAGCGGAAGCTCCTTGCACATATAGCATTGCAGTCCTGTCGAGGATAGTGTTATGGCAGCATGTGGGTGATTTAAGGCCACTCGGCGGTAGTACCAAAGAAAAGTGGCCAGCACGTGCCGGGGCTCGAACGCGGGACCCTGAGCTGGGATGCCCGACCGCTAGCCACTAGGCCACTGCCTCCCCGATGTTGATATGGGAAAGTGCCAAGTCAAAGGCCACTCTAGTCGACAATGAGATGACGAAAGGATTCCCAACCAAGACTGAAGACCATTAATTTCCATGATACCCCCCATGATTTTCTTCAGTAAGTTAATGACATCCAAGTATGGAGGTATGGATCCCCTCTATTATAGTTTATAATCTATTCAGTTCAATACAAAAGGGGAATTTTAAATACCACCATTAGATCTCAAGCAGTGTTTCCATCTTCATCTCTCTATCAACACAAGCAAAGCTGTGATATCAAATTTCATGTTGAGGAATACACAAAAATACAGCTGTAAGTCCCCCATTCCTTTCAATTATAAACTTAGGATAATTTGCAGCAAAAAGGTTCTCAAATCGTACGCCATTTTTGGACTTGCCATTCAATGTTCCTCTTTTTTCCAGATCGCTTTTCTACTATATTTTTTGGGGCCAGGGTTTAATTACAGAGTTACGGATACACTAGATATTAGCAGGTGCGAACGGAAGTCTCACTTGAGTCAAAGTTATAGTATGTGCTCACACTGACGCCTGGTGTTGAATCTAGATATCTTTTGAACACCAGCCACTGATTACATGATATCAAGACAATAGTCAGTTCTAGTATTTCATATCGCCCTCTTCTAAATTTGAATTTCAGTTGCTATCGGAGTCCCATGTAAGATGAGTTTGGTGACTGTCTTCAACCCCTGGCATGCAATCAAATGCTTTTATGAAAATGTAAAAGCCTCGATAGACTTTCTTATGGCATATGGTGTTCTGTCTACTCAAGTACATGTAAATGTAAATGTAAATGTAAAAAAAAAGAAGTTATGTTTATCAGGGATATAGGGCTCGGTGATACTGTACTCGGTATGTTACTTTACAAAAGAGGAAAAAAGAAAAGTCAAGTGTTCTTTCACTGTAAGTGATTATAAAGGGACTTTCCTTGAGTCAACATACCAAAACTACTTGAGAACCTCTATGCAAATCAGCCAATAAGGATAGGATAGATTAGGTTTGGTTAGGAAAGATATGATTTAGTATTTTAAAAATCGAAAATGGGTGGTATGTTCAAAGGTTATATTTTAAAAAGAATAAAAAAAACAGGCAGGATGGAGGAGGGTTGGTGGCTGGGCAGAAATAAATAGTTTTGTTCGAAAATAGGGCACTTAACTATTACAAATGTTACCTAGGTTTTGGATATGGCACAGCTTACATGTACAGCAGCCGTACCTGTAAGTGCTCACTTATAGATATGGCACGTGCCTAATTTTTGGGTAATAAATTATAAAAAGCTTATATAACCGAACCTAACCGAACCAAACCATACCCAACCAAACCTAACATAACCTAACCTAACCATAACCTAACGAATGCCGTATCCTCATAGTGCTCGCTTATAGATACGGCACGTGCCTATCTTTTGGGTAAAAACCTTATATAACCAAACCAAACCGTACCTAACAACATAATCAACCTAACATAACTTGAAAGATACTTTACCAGGTAAATAATAAAGCACAGGCCATACAAATAGCGGATGACAATGCGGTACGACTGCCGTATATCTAAGCACTTTGTTTGGATATGTTAGAGGGTTTTTTTAGGGAAAATGAGTTTTTCCATGATTTTTATGTAATTTGATTGATTTTAAACCTTATTTATATTGCAGGTTTGTGAGAACTTGGGAACAAGTGCTTTGCCCTAGAAATTTAGCCAAAAATATGTTGATTCACTTGAAAAACCACCAGAAAAACCATTTTCCTTCAGAGATTACTTGAGAACCTCTCAGCAAATTAACCCAAACTTCAATCCAAGCCATCACTTCACTAAGCCAGTTGGTAAAAATCATGTAATATGACACAAGTGAAATACATTTTCATGCATAGAATTCTAAACTACCTATAGTAGAACAAGCTGTCAGAAGGGTGTCAATGTCATGTGTAATTTCCCAATAGTCTGGAGGATAATCACGACCTTAAGCTAAACTCACACACTACGTGAAATTGAAGATAAGCAACAACAACTGTACTTGTGGACCAGTGAATTAAGACAGGCGTAACTCTGAAATAATACCTGTGGATTACATTGCAGTCTACTTGACAAATAGTATGACCATCTCTGGTAAATGGCTTGTTGAGTATTGACACGAACGTTGATGCTATGAGGAAGACCTAAAACATAATGCTTATGGATAAGGTGATGTTCATGGCCTACCTGAGGGTTCGGAATGGTGTGATAAGTGCCGTGTATCAGCCTTGAAGTGTGTAGGCGCGGCGAGCAGCGCGGCCGCCGAGGTAAACACCCTCAGGACCACCTGCCACGAGCCTACACACTTTCCATGCAATCATTTATTATCTAAAGCCTCTGTTATAATCACACAAAAATCGTACACTTAATACGCACTATACACTGTTATACCAGGCTCCAAGGCAACCATCAACAATATATGTGTGTACCTGTGAACATAGAATTATTTTGGTATAATTCACGTTTCAATTTTTAATACTGGTGAGAGTGGTGACCACGCATGATATTGTAGATGAGCTAGCGTACACTTTATTTAAGCATGTGTGAGTGGCAAGCATGTGAGCCAGAGAAAAGTTCAGCCAATCAGCGTGGCAGTTACAAATCTCTTGCTAGGAATCATACACTTTTGGACAGGATTATATAGTTTGTATTTAATCCTATTGACTTTTATAATGGCAGTGGCACCATGGCCTGCACAGCCCAATCAAATTCCTAAAATGAACTGTAAACTGTTAGAATAGTTCTATAGTGGAATAGATTGAAAGATAGGTAAAAGGGGGAAAATAGTAAGTGTATAGAGGCTAACTTGTTAGTATTGATGAATAGGCGGTAATAAGGATACTGTGATGCTCCTTATGACAAGAAGTAAGCAAATTGGCACTTTCAGTTTTTTAGTATTTTCTGATATCCATATACTACTTCTTCAAAGTTTATTGCCTCTATTTTCATTACTCTTACAAATTCACCCTCAGTAGTAGTAGTAATAGTAGTAGTATAATATATAGTAGTAGTAGTAGTAGTAGTAGTAGTAGTAGTAGTAATAGTAGTAGTAGTAGTAGTAGTAGTAGTAATAGTAGTAGTAGTAGTAGTAGTAGTAGTAGTAGTAGTAGTAGTAATAGTAGTAGTAGTAGTAGTAGTAGTAGTAGTAGTAGTAGTAGTATGGGATAGGTAAAAAGAGTCTTTTATTCTCATTTCTCTTGTCCCGCTAATCCTTCGCGTTACATATTCTTCCATCAGCAAAACAAATGTATAGTGATAACCTGTCACCACACATTTTCTTCCTTCCACCTGCAGATATTTTATATATTTGTGTTCACTCATTTGTTTATATTTATTAATGAACTAATTTACTTATTTATTCATTTATTTATTATCTTTTGTACTGCCTTGTTTAATTTTGCTTGCAGGTGTGCACACTGGGAAAGCAGCTCGTGGGCAGTGATGGGCACGAGTCTGTCCACTCTAACCACGCTCAAGAATAGTATAAAGAGAGAAGATAATTTGGAGGAGGAGGAAAAAATTATAAAATCATCATGAGTCTGCCACTCTGCCACCCAAGTCCCAAACACAATAACACATGTCTAGTATGACGTCACACGATCACGTAGCGGCCGAGGCCCGATAGGACGATGGCCGATCCGGAGGGAAAGGAGTTATATCTCCGCTATGGGTGGCCCTTCCCGGAGTTAAAGGACCACCCCATATCCTTCAGGCTCAGGAGCACTTTTATTATTCCCATGGTGGGCACCTTCAGCAAGCTCCTGCTGAGTAAGTGAGTCCATAATCCATACACAGGGTGGGTACAAGCAAGCCTCCCTGAGAGTGGACATTACTATACTTAAATAATTTGATGGTTTCTAGAGTAAATATATATTGCTGCCTATGTAGATAAGTTATATATTGGCTATTGAGACAACATTGTCATGTTTATAGTTCATAGGGAAGTGTTAAGTAATGTTTAGGAAGTGTATGGTAATGTCTTTGTATTGGAGTTCTAAATGAATGCAAAAACACCATGAATGAAAGTTGATTTATTGTGTTTATGGATACAAAGCAACAATTTCCTGATGAATTGCTGGTTGTCATGATAGTATTTACAAAATATCAATTCATAGAATTAGAAAATTGAGAAAACTTATTTTATATGTTTAAGTGGCTAAGGCATGAATTTGAGAATATATGACTTATCAACAAGGGTCTTCAAATTGTCGAATTCATATTTTAGCTACTTAATTATATAAGATGAGAGTTCTCAATTTCCTAATTATATGAATGCTTGTTTCATAAGTATTGTCCATATTATTGTCTTAGTGGGCTATCAGAAAGCCAATGATTCTTATCTGTATCATCACATATATCTTTTCATCCTGAGCAATCATCTCATATTAACATCTAACGCAAATTCACCTTGTTTTAAGTATCATAGTAAGACAACATTCAAATGACAAAGTTTTCCGCAGGAATTTTAATTAGGCAGTGCTGACAGGTACGGCAGCTGTACGAATAGGGGATGACAACAGGGTACAGCTGCTGTATCTATAAGTAATTGTTTTAATTAGTCAAATGGCTTAGGTTTCAAAGGTTAGGTTAGGTTAGAAAAGATGTCGTTTAATTTTGAAAAAAATCTAAAACTGGCAGGCAGTAGGAGGGTTGGTGGCGGGTCAATGGTTGGACCTCACCTGAAACTTTGCCACTGAGTACCATTCTTCAGTATGGTTACGTTGTTATTTACAACGAAGTGCTTGAGATACGGCAGTCGTACCGCGTTGTCATCTGCTATTCCTACGACCTGTGCCTTATTATTTACCTGGTAAAGCATCTTTCAAGTTATGTTAGGTTGATTATGTTATGTCAGGTACTGTTTGGTTTGGGTAGGTTTGGTTATATAAGCTTTTTACCCAAAAGTTAGGCAACTGCCATATCTATAAGGGAGCACTATGAAGATATGGCACTCATTAGGTTAGATTAGGTTAGGTTAGGTTAGGTTTGGTTAGGTTCAGTTAGGTTCGGTTAAATAAGCTTTTTATATTTTATTACCCAAAAGTTAGGCCTGTTGGCTGCCATACCTGTAAGCACTGCCTATTTATGACAAGGAAACTTTTCTTCTAATAAGTTTTGCAGTTAGCTATATGTTACTTCTAAACGTAAATAGCTAATTTTTTTTCGGTTCGGGTGGTGGACTAGAAAAAATAGTAAAGGTTTGCTTGAGAAACAGATAGCAGATCAATTAAAAACTCAACTAAGGAAAACAATTGTTGACAGCCCATTAAGACAAACTTACTGTATTCTATACTATCATGTCAACCAACAACTCTTGGATACAGCATATATTTTTTTTTCTTTTTTCCTTTAAACTGACTGTAATATTGGAACATTAACAAATGTTGTCTTGTGTTTATAATGTATAAGAACTTGCTGTCTTTAGCTACATATTGAATCGGTAGACTGATAAAGCATTGTGTTGAAGTTTTGATAATTTCAAATTGATATAATTGCATATCTCTTCAGTGATATATTATAGTAGTTGTTGTGAGGTGAATGCACATAGGTCAAACTTAAGCTACCTTGTTGACTACCTTCCATAATAAGTATATAAATCCATATCCTGAGGATATTTTGACATACATTAAAATTTTATGGCATGAAAAATTTTGTTAAGTTTTACAATTCTTGCATATGTAGTAATACTTATTATACCATACAAGTGACAAGATTCATCTAAGTCGTTGCTACTTTTTCCCACACCAGTGTGCAATAATGTCAATGGCCACAACGTGGAGTGCTTGCAGGATATGGTGGAGAAGAGGCCTAAGGGTACACCACTAATCACTGTCTCCAACCATTACTCCTGCCTTGATGACCCAGGTCTATGGGGTAAGTCAGAAGAGGAAGGTGTTGAGGAAGAGATGGAAGAGTTATAGGAATATTTGAGTTGAAAGAAGAGGACGGAAGTGTCTGATGATGGTGTTAGAGTCAAGAGATGTCTGGTACTAAGAAAGTGAAGGAAAATGGATGTATTGGATGGTGTGGGCATAAGGAAGGGAGAGAAGAATTTAATAGTTGGGTTGAGATGATTGTGAGGAAAGGAGTATTTGGGATGAGATCTCATCTTAAGACATACAAGTTATAATGGAAAAAGATTTACTGTACCTAGTGTTTGAAAGTAATGGTACACAATCTACGTAACTTTTTTCTAAACTATGATATAGACTAGACCTGTGTGTAATGTAGGTTTAGTGTCCTCTATGTGTAGTAAGCTTTTTTTTTCTTCTTTTTAGCAGACACCACCTGGTGGAATTTTATTTTTGCTTTGTGAATATTCTTCATTCTTTTACTCCATTTCTATTTCATCTATTAAAAAGAAAGCTTCAAAAATTGCTGTCTGTCAGGATCCATATCTCAACAGTGATGAGGAATATGTTGCACTTAGTGGTGATGCATTATTTAGTGGTTATACGAACTTATGGTATCTTAGATTATTCAGACCCAGTGTGTGTGTGTGTGTCTCTCTCTCTCTCTCTCTCTCTCTCTCTCTCTCTCTCTCTCTCTCTCTCTCTCTCTCTCTCTCTCTCTCTCTCTCTCTCTCTCTCTCTCTCTCTCTCTCTCTCTCTCTTTTACTATAGTCTTCTTATTTGGCAGACAAGAAGTTTTGAGGGAATTCCATTATTGCTTGTGTACAACTACCACGTTGACCCAATGTGCCATGCAGGTATACTCAAATGGCGGCACCTATGGAGTGCCACCACCATGCGCTGGTCTCCTGCTGCACATGACATTGCCTTCACACGCAGCATCTACAGCTGGTTCTTCAGTAGTGGTAAATGTGTACCCATCATCAGGGGACTTGGGGTGTACCAGGTGAGTGATTGTAGAATATCATAATTCAAATATGTATTCATGGATGCAGATGTGGATGTCAGGCGCATATATTTTCATGATAATAGATGTCTTTATATATGTATATAATTACCTATTGCATATTCTGCAGTTATTAGCTGGTCAAGACAACGTAATGGTGCAGTGATAAGATGCATTGCTAATTTCCACTTTTAAGCGTAACAAGTTTCATTTGACTTGTTAGGGTTGTCATATTCTAATTTTTAAACGCAAATATATGTAAATAACGACAATTCCTTCGAGTGCGACTGTACATAATAACTTATACATTATTCAAACGAAGATGAGCCGTAAGTTCTCCCCAACTCTTGAACCATGCAGATAGGCATGTGTAAATGACTACTGTGATCCTTGACCTGTGGCTCATACTACAACTGTATGTTCTCCATGATATTGTAGCTTATTCAGTAGCTGTATTATGAGCTCTTGTAAGTTCTGAAACTTAAATGTGGATTTAAGTATTTTCAAAATTGAAATATGAAAGGAATAATAAAGTTTTTCAGATTAATGATTGACAATGTTATATTAAACATCAAGACAACCTTGACTACCTTCATGATTCTCTATGCATGTGTTTTCCAAGAGTTCAGTAGACTATGACTTTCTCAGTCATATTATATCTTATTATTAACAAAATCCATATATGAAATAACCAGTTGCACAATCACTGGATAACGTCATAAAAAGATAGGTACTCATTAAGTATGGTTATGTATACATGTATATATATATATGTGTGTGTGTGTAATTTGTCTAGTATATTCGTGCACATCTGGTGTGACCCTTGGATCAGATGCGGGGAAGGAGAGGGCATGAGTTAAATATGAAGTAGCAAGGATAAACCTCAGGATCCTGTTGTGGATGCCCTCGATCCTATTTGCCCTATTTGCGTGACTAACCTGGCCCACTGTTTTGGGTGAGGGCACTTCTCTTCTCTGGGAGTCTAGGGCTAATTGAGGGCAGTGTATGTGTGTGTGTGCATGTGTGCCTTGTCTTGGCTATCCTCTTTAGGGAGATAACAGCCCAGGTATAAAGATATTGATATATAACTGATGATACTTATTGTATCTTTCACCATTAAACTTGATATGAATTATTTCCACCACTGCTCCTCTTGTGAAGTCCCAGCCAATGTTGGTCATTTGCCATTTCATTGAGAAGGCTGGGGTCATGACTTAACTTTATTTGAGTGTGATATAGTTCATCTTCATCATAGTTTTCAAAGGATCCATACATGCTTGCATGTGTTGGTCTTGTTCATCTAATGTTTGGCTCACCAGGTTGTACAGTCTCTAGCAGCCTCCTTGGACAGACGTAGATCATCTAAGTTTCTTAGCTCCACTTGAAATCTTTAACCAGGTTCAGATCTGTAACTCTTTTTCATCCAATTACTCTCCACCATCCTCTCAATATATAGTTGTGGTACTTTTGACATTTCTTTTGACATCATTAGAGATAGCAATAACAATAATTGTACTAATGTAGTGTTTAATAGAATCATTAAATCTTGGTTTCAGTGGCCAGTCTTTTTCTCTTTGGTCCATAATATTGCATTTCATGAATCTGTGTCCCTCTGCCCTGCTTGGTGCAGGATATAGTTTAAATGACATTTTTATCTATAGCTGCAGTGTTGCGTTTCACCTTGAAATCCTCTCCAAGAGGTGTCCACATCAGAAGATTCATATTTCCAGCCCTTCTAGACATGCATTCATTGAAAACATGGAGAGATAGAAAGAGAGCATCATGGATCAGGGAGCAGACCAAAGTTGAAGACATCCTGACTACAGTTAAAAGTAAAGCATTTTTCCTTGCTCCACAAGATCCCTCTTGCATCTAATGCTCTCTCTTCATATGTCCATGCATTCCTTTCATGATTTTCCTCTCAGTCTCACATCTCTCACATCAGACCTATTTATCTTTTTCATCAATCGTTCCATTTTCTCCATGTGCCTAAACCATCACAACACTTCCTGTTTTGCTTGATTAGCCAACTCTCACAACACCAGTTCTCCTGCACACTTCTTCATTTAACACTCTATCCATATGTGTTACTCCACACATACTTCTCAAATACATCATCTCCATTACATTCATTCTCTATCGTTGTCTTACTCTTATATTCCTTGTTTCAGCCTCATACAATGCAATTGGTACCACTACTCCCTCATTATCTTGGCATTCATTTCAAGCTATCTACATTATTTTCCTTCCTCTCCATACCTTCCCTATATCATTCATTCTCGACCTTTAATCTACATCTATTCCTCCATCCAAAGCAACATGATATCCTAATTACTTATAACATTCTACCTCTTCAAGAAATTTAACATTCAACATTATGTTCATCCTCCTACTATATACTATCATCGTACACTCTACACCAGTGCAGTCTCATCCACAAACAGCAGTGGATTCATCATTTAAGATGAGACAGACGAATGGGAAACATTAGGAAAGACTTACCATGCACTGGAATCATAATTGCTCCCAACAATGATAATGATCAGATAATAAGCTACATTATAGAGTTATGTAACTGTCTTGGGTGGAAAAGCTGAACATCAGTAATGAAGGAAAAAACCTGTACTGGTATACAAACTTTATTCTAAACTATTTTGGTCACCACTGTCATCTTCTTCAGTGGATAAAGATACAAAAAGATATTAGTTACTGGTTACTAGAAATGATGATTGCAGTTATAACCACATATATCTATCTATATACCAAGCTGTTATCCTCCTGAAGTTGGTAGCCAAGAAAAGGCACGCCAGGGCCTTACTCAGGGAGACATTACTCTCCCCTCACCCTCTGCACCTTGTCTTTTCTTAGGAGAGAATACAGAGGAGGGGCTTCCCAGACTCCTTGCTCTGTCCCTTTTGTTAAATTTTACGAACCGTAGGAATTATGATGGTAGAATTCTTGTAGCCACAGGTAGTAGATGTCTACAGTCAAGGAAAAGAAACTGCAATTGAATTTTAAATAAAACATCCTGGACTATTACAGGTTCTAGTTTCAAGACACTGTTAACTTACTGTAGGAAAGCAATGGAATTCTGTTGTAGAATCACCTTAATGAAAAGGTAACTAATCTTATTGTAATATAAGTAAAGTGTGATTACGTACTATCACGTCCCCAAGGAAATGGTGAATCTTGATGGTAATGAGGCATTATCTTAAAATTTGTTTCTTTTATTGGGTAAGGTAGGACACTACAGGCAGCAGTTGACCAGTGCAGTAAGAGCAGCCACAAATGATTGTGACCAAAGCAAAACTTGCTTAAAGGAAGAATTTAAGCCAAGCCTATAAAATTTTATCTGTAGGAAGAGGATTTAAATAAGGCCTATGAAAAATTAACTCAATATTATTCAGTTTTATTTTTAGAGTGAGTATGATGATGGTCTTGATTTGGAAAATGAAAACTAATAGTCTTAGTGGAAAAAATATCTTTCCATGAAATTAGCCACATTGCATTGTCACATCTTTCAAGCTGTGGAACGTTAGCAACAAAAAACAAAAAATTTACATGAATTTTGTCCTTGGCAAAAGATTCGTAAATAACTTTTACTTCCTACACAGCAAGCGATGGAATTCCTGTTGGAGCGTTTGGGTGAGGGTCACTGGGTGCACATATTCCCTGAAGGCAAAGTGAACATGACACTCGAGAGGATGCGACTGAAGTGGGGTGTCGGGCGGCTGGTGTATGACTCTCCAGTGTGCCCAATTGTGCTGCCCTTCTACCATGTTGGGATGGACCGCATCCTTCCAAACTACCCTCCTTACTTCCCCCGTGTGGGCAAATGGGTAACTGTAGTGGTGGGTGAACCTCTGGACTTTAGGACTGAGGTAGAGGAGATGAGGAAAAGGAATGAAGATCCAGCCACTGCTCGCCGCCTCATCACTGACCGCATTCAGGAGGAGCTTGGCCACCTTAGGGAGCGTGCTGAGGAGCTCCATGGGAAGTTGATGGCTGAAAAGGGAGAGAAGTGGAGGCCCGCAATACATGGCAGGAAGGAAGGATGTGCGTAATGTTTTGTATTATTCATTATTAAGGAAGGGAGTGTGAGTGGTGTATCCTGCAGTTTTATCTTAGTCTTTTTTTCTTTCTTTTTTGTAGCTATTTTTTTC
>JAPQNM010000013.1:30324750-30337250 GCA_029783475.1 Metacarcinus magister | reverse complement strand
TTTTGTGGGTCGGGTGGTATAATGGTACAGTGTTCGGCTCGTGACCTACTTGGTGAGAGGGGTAGTGCTCTCTCATTGACCCTAGCAGAATTATATGATCTATAGTGTCCTAGTTCGGAGTGATTATATCATTACCTTTTTAATCCCAGATGGGACAGTTGTGTCAGGTGTAGGTATGCCAGCAGAGGCCAGCTTACTTTGGTATTCATGATACTAATACAACATCAAACCTTACTGCAATTTTTAGAATATCTAAATTTAATATATTTTAAATGATACAAGTATTATACTGATTTGAGGAAATACAGATTGTCTTTCAAAGACTGGAATTTCACTAGTTCCTCTAACAGGAAGACGTGTTAGGGAGCTTCAAAATCAGCTCTTCTAAAATTTTGAACTAAAGTCTTGTTGAGTTAATTAGTTTTTGTGTTGATATGGACACAGTAATTTATGATCACATGATCCAATATGTTTAACAGGAACATTATTGATTAGGTGATCTTGACTTGCTATAACGATACTAGTTCCTCTCTTGCCTCTTCCCCTTCTACTTCTCTAACCCCTCCTGTATTTCCTTCAGTGCCAGTGACTAATAATTTTTCTTTACTAAACCCTGATACCCTAGCCTCTACTTGAACTTCAAACGTTGTTCCACTCCCGCGTCGTTTGTTCACAAAACACCAAGAGTCACTTGTGCTTCGCCTCCAAAACTGTCTACTGATCCTACCCATCCTTAATCACTAAAACTTCTTCCCTGCAGCCTCTTGCAAGTTTTCCTGATTCGGGGTATTTGGTGATGTTTACTTTCCACATTATCAATGGCTTTTTTTCCTTGTGGTATTCATGAACCATGTCCATTGTGTTTGTCTTCGTTCTCTCCTCTGGTTGTTCGTCCCTACTGGATGCTAAGATCAATGTCATTGCACTTTTTATAGAAGTGCCTGTGCTTTTTGGGTTTATCATTTTTTTTCTCTTTTTTCTTGGTCGTCATCCTCACCAACACTAGCACTTACAAACTCCTGTTCTTTGCACCTGCTCTGAAATATGCGAAGAAAAAATTACCTTTATACCGATGGTCAAGATAAGTTGCCATATTCTAATTGAGAGAGAGAGAGAGAGAGAGAGAGAGAGAGAGAGAGAGAGAGAGAGAGAGAGAGAGAGAGAGAGAGAGAGAGAGAGAGAGAGAGAGAGAGAGAGAGACATTCATATAACAGTTAGAATTGTGTTTATATACTATTTTTAAATCTTTAATGCAAATATTTTATTATTTTAGATATTAGTAAATGCTTTGAAATAATTACTAATGACAAAAGTAATTTTAACATGTAGACCCATAAACTGTATTTATATCAGTACCTAAGTTTAAATAAAAAAAAATAAAATAAAAAAAAGAGAGAGAGAGAGAGAGAGAGAGAGAGAGAGAGAGAGAGAGAGAGAGAGAGAGAGAGAGAGAGAGAGAGAGAGAGAGAGAGAGAGAGAGAGGAGAGAGAGAGAGAGAGAGAGAGAGAGAGAGAGAGAGAGAGAGAGAGAGAGAGAGAGAGAGAGAGAGAGAGAGAGAGAGAGAGAGAGAGAGAGAGAGAGAGAGAGAGAGAGAGAGAGAGAGAGAGAGAGAGAGGAGAGAGAGAGAGAGAGAGAGAGAGAGAGAGAGAGAGGAGAGAGAGAGAGAGAGAGAGAGAGAGAGAGAGAGAGAGAGAGAGAGAGAGAGAGAGAGGAGAGAGAGAGAGAGAGAGAGAGAGAGAGAGGAGAGAGAGAGAGAGAGAGAGAGGAGAGAGAGAGAGAGAGAGAGAGAGAGAGAGAGAGAGAGAGAGAGAGAGAGAGAGAGAGAGAGAGAGAGAGAGAGAGAGAGAGAGAGAGAGAAGAGAGAGAGAGAGGAGAGAGAGAGAGAGAGAGAGAGGAGAGAGAGAGAGAGAGAGAGAGAGAGAGAGAGAGAGAGAGAGAGAGAGAGAGAGAGAGAGAGAGAGAGAGAGAGAGAGAGAGGAGAGAGAGAGAGAGAGAGAGAGAGAGGAGAGAGAGAGAGAGAGAGAGAGAGAGAGAGAGAGAGAGAGAGAGAGAGAGAGAGAGAGAGAGAGAGAGAGAGAGAGAGGAACAATGAGAGGCGGAGGGAGGAAGAGAGCTAATAGAGAAGAAAAAAAACAGAATGAGGAAGAGGAGCTGGTAGGTGAGAGGAACGGAGAGAAGAGTTGTAGACGAAAAGGAGAGAGAAAAGCAATTATGACAAAAAGAGAAAGGAGAAATATTGGATGGGTGGAGATCAGCAACCTCCTCTGTTCTTTGACGCGGAGGCGGATTCCTACGTGGAGCTTTTATTATCTGAAAGCGTGGTGGCGGATGAAGGTACGGAGCTATTGTTGTTTGAGGCAGATAGTAATGCGAACAGTATTTTTACTGCGGATGTGGAGGCGGATATCCGATACATCACTAATACGTTGTCGTGGTGTCCTTAAGTTGCTTGCGGTACGTAAGTAACCCACGAGCATCTAAATAGATTTACAGGACGTAGGAAAGGATATACATCCTTAGTATTCAGATTAAGCTCCTGGCAGACACACACACGTCGAGAGCCATGGTGAGTGTCTTGGAATTGTTGTTCCTATATATAGCGTTAATACCTAAAGGCCATTCCAGCCCCGCCCTGGTCAAGGACTGTACTGATGCCGCCATAGTCTTGGGTATAGGAGAAACACAAGTCACCAAGAACATACATTGAAGGATATTCAGATTCAGTTATTCTGCTGGTAAAACCTGAACCGTCTTCGAGGGTATCTATCTTAATGTGCAAAATATTGCGATTTCGCTCCTGGCTCACGGCAGCTTCTTGGCGCGAGCGGTAGCGTATACCATAACTATATGGTCTATAGTTACTTAGTATTATTTAATTTTGATATGCATGGGAGTGATGACACTCAGCATGCTGCTTAAGTATCCTGCGGAGGGTGAGTGTTTGCCACACCACAAATGGCTGGAATTCTTGACATTGACAATGGATAAACAGTGAAAGCACGAGCCTTATTATTCATTTTACAAGTACGTATGTACGTACTATCACTATAGGAAATACCTGACAAAAGGAAAACTTTCACCAGAGTAACAACAATCACGTGCGCACACACACACACACGTCTATGAATTTTAAGCTCCTTCATGGAGGGTAATGGCTGACGATCACGAGTCCAGTACGAGATCCTCCAGACCATGTTGTGAATACACACACACACACACACACACACACACACACACACACACACACACACACACACACACACACACACACACACACACACACACACACACACACACACACACACACACACTGATTTGATCTCTTTACAAGTTTAAATGAATGCAGCACACATACTTTACCATGTGTGTGTGTGTGTGTGTGTGTGTCACGGAAAGAGCGTAGGTGGTCAGAAAAAAAAATGACTAAGGAAGAGGAAATGACTAATAGGATAAGCGTAGCGAAGGAAACAGGAATCTGTTAAGGTGGAGTTTCGGAGATGATTAATATGGACACACTCATAAAGATTTCTTCCGCTTTAGACTCATTATTTTTCTTCTTATTCTAAATATAATTGTTATGATTATTATTATTATTACTATTATTATTATTGTTATTATTACTATTATCATTATTATTATAATTATTATTATTATTATTATTATTATTATTATTATTATTATTATTATTATTATCATCATTATTGTTATTATTATTAGTAGTAGTAGTACTCCTTGCTACTCTCGAACGAAAGCTAGATTAAGATCTTGAATAGGAAATAAATGAATGAATGAATGTGTGTGTGTGTGTGTGTGTGTGTGTGTGTGTGTGTGTGTGTGTGTGTGTGTGTGTGTGTGTGTGTGTGTGTGTGTGTGTGTGTGTGTGTGTGTGTGTGTGTGTGTGTGTGTGTGTGTGTGTGTGATAGGTCTTCTGGTGTCTGTTCTTCTCATGTATTCTCATGTATTCTTTCCTCTCTCGCTATCTTTCTTTCCTCTCTCTCTCTCTCTCTCTCTCTCTCTCTCTCTCTCTCTCTCTCTCTCTCTCTCTCTCTCTCTCTCTCTCTCTCTCTCTCTCTCTCTCTCTCTCTCTCTCTCTCTCTCTCTCTCAAAATATTTTGCTCGAGAAGTAACATTGCTGTCCCTCTCCATGAGAACACGTGTCCCACTTGCTGTTTATCTATATAAGAAGCTTATTGTAATCATACTTTTCTGAAGAGACGTGATCCCTCCCGGAAAACACACTTAATGTTTTCTAGTATGGCCTCAGTTGTAGGAATTTGATAATGATAATCGGAATATTAACTTTATTTCACCCGAAGGCATAGGAAATACAATCAAATAAAATGAGTATAGAGGGAATGCAATAATAATTATATTAATGCTGTTATTAAAGTTAATCATGATAATAATACTAAAAGATAATAACAATATTAAAAAAGAAATTTGATAACATATCAATTGGAGGCAGAATACATACATACAGTTACGCCAGTAATAACAATGATCAACAATGATGAAAAAGTACTGAACAATGAAAAAATATACATAATAACAAAAGTTATAAACACAACAATAATAATAATAATGATGATAATACCAGTATAATAACAATAACAAACATAGTAAAGCTTACCTTAGTACTAACAATATGAATTAAATACTGATTACTAAATACAAGAAACTAAAAACATGTACATCTAGGTATACATGGTACACCTAGGTATACATGGTACACCTAGGTATACATGGTACACCTAGGTATACATGGTACACCTAGGTATACATGGTACACCTAGGTATACATGGTACATCTAGGTATACATGGTACACCTAGGTATACATGGTACACCTAGGTATACATGGTACACCTAGGTATACATGGTACATCTAGGTATACATGGTACACCTAGGTATACATGGTACACCTAGGTATACATGGTACATCTAGGTATACATGGTACACCTAGGTATACATGGTACATCTAGGTATACATGGTACACCTAGGTATACATGGTACACCTAGGTATACATGGTACATCTAGGTATACATGGTACACCTAGGTATACATGATGCACCTAGGTATACATGATACACTTATGTATACCTCCATTACCCCACATACTGTACATACAATACACACAGCCACGCCCGTCGTATAGAGCCACAAACACAAACACAAACACAAACAATTTGGTCTTCAAAAGGAAAGGATAAAATTTGACCTCGTCTACATTGGTCATCTGATACACAGTCAATCACTGGAGAGAATGTTGCTCTTTTGCCAGAGGATGAGTGAAGTTTCCCCTCTTTTAATTCCATTATTATTATTATTATTATTATTATTATTATTATTATTATTATTATTATTATTATTATTATTATTATTATTATTATTATCATTAATAGCATGATAATAATCAAAATAATGAAATCATAAACAATAATAATAACAATTTCTATAATAATAAAAATAATAGTAATAATAATAATGATACTACTACTACTACTACTACTACTACTACTACTACTACTACTACTACTACTACTACTACTACTACTACTACTACTACTACTACTAATAATAATAATAATAATAATAATAATAATAGCAATGATAATGATATAGTAATAATGATAATAAGAATAATAATTATTGTTATTAATATTATAATAATAATAATGATAATAATAGTAATAATAATAATAATAATAAAGATAATAATAATGATAATATAATAATAATTGATTAGTAATAAAAAAAAAAATAATAATGATAATAACAATACTACTACTACTACTACTACTACTACTACTACTACTACTAATAGTAATAATAATAATAACACACACACACACACACACACACACACACACACACACACACACACACACACACACACACACACACACACACACACACACACACACACACACACACAGCTCATCATGACGGTCATTATCAGATGTGTTTCGGTTGTCAGTTTTACTTCCAGGTGGTGACGAGAACTGTCAGTTGACCTGTATCACCTGTCTACTCGCGGAACATTCTTAGCAAAACTTGTATTCTTCACCCAATTTCACTATTTGCTCTTAGTTTATATGATGTATTTTTCATCACATGTGGTAGAGTAGTCCTCCTAGATGAGGGATGGATGACTAAAATACAGTAAAGGGTATATTTAAAGACATATGAAATGGTTTATGGAGATGCTTCTATATCTCCACAATTACCTTGAACTCTGTCAACCAAACAGCAGCAAGCGACTGACAGGCTCAGAGTAGCTCCTCCCTATAAAGGGGGGATTTTTGGCCATGTTACCATGTGTTGACTTATAGTTATCAATTTCCTGACAACCTCATGAATCTTTATCAACATGACCCCCTACTCTAGAGCTTGATTCCAAGGTTAATTTAAAGAATATTCACTCATATTAGCGGCGGCGGCGCTCTACGGTATGCCTTTCTTAATGTTCTTATACTCCTATGTTCTTATGCCAGGACCATCCAGATAATTGCACCCCAGAGTCTTTGCTGTTCCCTACCGTGCCCAGCACTACAAAAACACTACAATTCCCGAATTTTATGAAAGACAACTTGTGGTTTCTGGGGTTTTTGTTGGCGTGTGTGTTGGTGAGTGTGTTAGCGGTAACGTTATTGGTGTTCCATCGGAGGCGACGGCAGCAGCAGCTACCATTAGGTAAGTAATATATGTGTGTGTGTGTGTGTGTGTGTGTGTGTGTGTGTGTGTGTGTGTGTGTGTGTGTGTGTGTGTGTGTGTGTGTGTGTGTGTGTGTGTGTGTGTGTGTGTGTGTGTGTGTGTGTGTGTGTGTGTGTGTGTGTGTTTACTTTTGTTTGGAAAACTAAAATCCTTCACTTATCTAGGTTTTTAATTTAGGTTTTGTACTTTTGTTGCCTTGACATTGAGTTTTTTTTTCAGTATTAGCGCTTTTACATAAACTGTACAAATCTTGCTCTTATTTTCTGAATCAACCAACATTTACAATTTGTTTCATTGTACCAACATTGTTGGCTGTTACATTTATAAAAATATCTATACCTTCTTGTATATTATCCACATCAAGCAAAAACATAACTGGAGCCAAGACTGACCAAGGACACACACCATTCCTACCGATCTCTTATAAAATTTTCATCTGTGTTTCCTCTCCACACAGCTCACTAATTTCCTTCACATCCTTTTTCTTAAGTCAATGTAAATTTTGACTATACCTCCTTCCTGCATAAGATCCAACAGCCTGTTCTAAAAACTCAATATGTTGGTGACACATGATGATCCTTTCCTAAATCCATTATCTGTTTATTCTCCAGAAATTATGTACATCTTTCAAAATTCAAATGTATATTTTGCACCAGACTTACTGATCATAGTACCAGCTTTTCAATAAGTAAATCAACGAGTCCTCTCTATCATCACACACAGGAACGATTTTGCACTCTTACAGTCTTAATTAAGGAACATATAATTAATTTAGGTAAATATTAATAACATCACGTATTGGCTATATTAACGGTTCTTCACACTCCCTCAAGTCTTATCCTGTCTCACATGCATTCCTTCCATCATTTAACAGCTCTTCTACATCACATTGCAGGCTTCCATTGGCGCCAGTCTTTTTTCCATCTTAGCTTCCTTGTCTTCCACACTTAATTAAAACAACCACTTAAGAAAAAATAAAACAATGATGACGAAGTATTGTTTTGTTATTAGTTTATCCATTGGTGCATTCATTTGTTAAGTAGACACAACTGTTTCCAGAAAACGAGGCTAGGGTTCAATTGGATCCCCCCCACCTTAACGACCACCTACACCCCACCGGCCATGGAGGAACACCACACCACACACCAGGCACACAAGACGAGAATATGGTTCGATCCCAGCCTGCCCATCCTAACCACCATCCACGCTTCACCGGCTGTAGACGGCCACAACAAGCCACTGTACACGCTGCAACCCCTCAAATCACCGACGCACGTGTCTATGATGACGTGGCCACTCCTCACTACAAGTCACCAAGGGCACTTGCGTCACATGTCTACGAGAACGTAACCCTCTATGATGACGTGGCCACTCTTCATCACAAGTCACCAAGGGCACTTGCGTCACATGTCTACGAGAACGTAACCCTCTATGATGACGTGGCCACTCTTCATCACAAGTCACCAAGGGCACTTGCGTCACATGTCTACGAGAACGTAACCCTCTATGATGACGTGGCCACTCCTCATCACAAGTCACCAAGGGCACTTGCGTCACATGTCTACGAGAACGTAACCCTCTATGATGACGTGGCCACTCTTCATCACAAGTCACCAAGGGCACTTGCGTCACATGTCTACGAGAACGTAACCCTCTATGATGACGTGGCTAACCATGAGTACAGGCCACAAAGAGCCATTGAGTCACATGTCTAAGAGAGTTTGATCCTCTATAATGACGGGGCCAATTGGGCCATTGGGTCTGGCGAGTATGAGAATATACGATGACATTGTCGACCCTGATGGACACATGGAGGATCAGCGAGTCACTGAATCACACACCTATAAGTCAGTCGTGTAGGTGCAGTAGACTGGGTAAAATACAACTAAATGTATTATTACTGTCGTCATTAGGTTGTTAAGGTTAGCTTTTCTTCAACTGTTTGCAAATAATTTCTCTACAACTCGTTAGGGAGTAGCCTTCCATTTTACTGTTTTTTTTGTCTCTAACACGTAGATACTATAGTAATAGATTGTAGCCACACGGACAGCCTCGTTCGGTCTAGTAGTACTGTTGTTGTCTGTTCTTCCTTTGAACCTTTGGTCTTTGGAAATTTGATAATTTATTTGTATAATTAACACAACACTGATCATTGTGTATTCGTTTGTTTATGTATGAACTTTTTGGGTTGCTGAAGCTGGAGTATGATTTCCATAGCATAAAGTCAAGACAAAACGAGTTACCCTTTCCAATATTCTCATAGACTTGTTTTGTGCTGTTATGTTTGCATGATAAACACCAGGGTTGGCTCCAAGTACATGTACTTGTACTTGTATTTGGACGTAAGTACAAATATTCATGTACGTGTACTTGTACTTGTACTTGGAGTTAAAAGTGTTACTTTACTTGTACTTGAACTTAGACCCAAAGTACTTGAAAATACCAAGTACATTCAAATACAAACAAGTACATTGTATTTAATCAAAAGTTATATACTATATATAGATTCCAGCGAACTTTGTGATGATACTATTGGGTAAATACGTACTACATTGAGTATTATGATATTGTAGTGTAATATAGGATAAAGGAGCATAATTATGTAGTACTTTTTCAATTGGTAACATGCTACAGTAGACACTGTCTAGACAGGGCCAGTACGCGTTTATTTCATATATCGAATCCCACTTTTTAACAGTGTACTCATTAATGTGTATGTACGAAAACTACTAACTTTCGTGCTTTACGAATCTGTGACAGCAAAGCGACTGTACTTGTACTTGTACTTGTACTTGTACTTGAAAAATATCCACGTGCTTGGACTTGGACTTAAGTACAGTCGCCTGTATTTGGACCCAACCCTGATAAACACTGAAACTGGTTTACTTCATTTACCTTTCCTTAAACATGTTCAGTTACACACTTCTGAACGGGGTCATGGTGAAGGTGGGACTAACGAGGCTTGATAGAAGTAGCAAATGTCTCGTCACAACACAACTCAGCGGTGGTGGTTGTATATAATCAAACAAAGAAGTATTATTATTATTATTATAGTAGTAGTAGTAGTATGTAGTAGTAGTGTAGTTGTAGTAAAAGTAGTGGTAATAGGAGTAGTAGTAGTAGTAGTAGTAGTAGTAGTAGTAGTAGTAGTAGTAGTAGTAGTAGTAGTAGTAGTAGTAGTAGTAGTAGTAGTAGTAGTAGTAGTAATAGTAAAAGTAGTAATAGTAACTGTATTGTCGGTTGTCGGGTAAACAGGATACAATTAATAATAAAAAAGTGTTTACGACTTTAGTCTTTCTGTAGAGGATGTGCTATGAAAATGTGTGTGTGTGTGTGTGTATGTGTGTGTGTATGTGTGTGTGTGTGTGCGTGTGTGTGTGTGTGTGTGTGTGTGTGTGTGTGTGTGTGTGTGTGTGTGTGTGTGTGTGTGTGTATATATATATTTGTTGTAATGACCAAATGGCTTTACTTGACTACTAATATATATTATCACTTTGCTTATTGATAGAAAATGGCCTTCAATGGGTGTGGGTGAAGGGCATATGTGATCATTTTTAATCCTAAGATAGCCCTATAATAGATTAGCTGAGTCAGATTAATAGTGTTTTTATAGTAACAGAGGGAATAAAATGTAGCATGCAATTTGTTCGGCTTAGGTTTGAATGAACAGACTATAATAGTACTATATAGTGTTAACTCTTGGCACTCTCTCTCTCTCTCTCTCTCTCTCTCTCTCTCTCTCTCTCTCTCTCTCTCTCTCTCTCTCTCTCTCTCTCTCTCTCTCTCTCTCACACACACACACACACACACACACCAATATCGTAGTAGTAGTTGTTAAGAGTGACGCAAGGACGCCATCTTTGCCTCTTCGCCCCGGCCCACATGCATCCCCTTCCATCGCCTCCTGCCTGCTTCATTTGTTTTCATGGTCAGTTTGGCGTCACTCGTGCCAGACAGTAAGAGGTGGGCGTCGGAGAGAGGCGTTACGGGACTGTGATGAAGCTAAGAGAGGAATGCTGTGAAGATGCGCAAGCGATCATGGGTTGGTGCGCGTTTTCGGAATTATAGGTTTTGATGGTGTGAAATTAAACAAATCATTAGAATTTAACGCAAGAATCTTTGAAATCAAGCCCCCACATCATAGCCATAACAGAGGTGAGAAGAAGGCAAAATTTAAGGTATACCCGTGCGCAACACCACCACAGTCAACATCACAGTCAACTTTAAGGATTATATAAAGAATCTTTGATCAATTTACTGTGTACCATCTAAGGGCGCAGCATAGACTTGTCATACTCGATTGGTTTGTGAAATGAGTATTTTTCGTATTTTCAGAGAATCAAGTAACGTCTGTAAAACCTAGGCTTTACTATGTTATTATATACTCTAATGCAACACAACATCACTAAGAATGCATGGGCAAAAGGTAGTCATTAGAAGATGCATTAATAGGTTATCTAGTAAATAAATGTCAATAGGCTATCAGTGATGTACAACGGGTTATATTACTTAAAACAAAACACACAATTGCGCACTAGTAGGTTTTCAAAATAAATACAGGCTGGCTATTAATTAACATACATAAGGAATATTTATTTGTCATTACAACAATATTTTCTTGCTGTACGATATGTTTGTTCTTTTAGAGATATTTTAAGTGTCCGTTAATTAAGGTGAAAAATAGCTATGTGTTTGATGTGATGGTTAATGAGTGTAGTCTGTGTGATTATATTGGGGTTGATTACGTGTTACTTACAGAACGATATTAATGTTATCTTTGGGGGAGTTGTATGTATGTATATAAGTATGTATGTATGAAATTGTAATTTGGTTATATTTGGATTTCACTTATCTAGCCCAGAAATATTGTTTTTACTATTATTCGTTTTTTTTTATATTACTCTCCTCTAGTTAATGTCATTGGTGTTGTCATTTCCGTTTGATACGAGTATAAGTTTTTTTTTGTTATTCGCTCTCTCTCTCTCTCTCTCTCTCTCTCTCTCTCTCTCTCTCTCTCTCTCTCTCTCTCTCTCTCTCTCTCTCTCTCTCTCTCTCTCTTTTACGACGTTGATAATCTGATATAATGGTGGTGTGACTTGCCCTTAATTTATTGGGTATATTGGTGTTTTTTTTAGTTTTTTTTTCCCAGGCATTATTCCGACTTAATTTATTATGAGACACTCGTTGAATAATCTCTATCGGCTAAATACTTATTCAGAGACGGTGGTTCTATAATTCCTGGAAAACCTGAATTAGGCTTTATTTACTGCATATTATACCTCTTAGGGAAATAAATGAACCGGTTTGAAAAGCAACCTTCGCCAGGACATTATCTTGCAAGGCAGCTCATTTTTCTCTAATTATAAGCTCAGGATGACAATGCCTTTATTTAGGAGGCAAACAGGATATAACGAATGTGGAGTTCAAGGTTAGTTAGCTGGTGAAGGTTTCCATTGTTTACTATTGGTGATGAATTTTTGAAGGAAGAACGTTATATAGATATGCAAGCGACGAGATAATCTGAGGATAGGAATTGCTAGATAACGAGATGAAAGTAATGATAATGATGATAAGAAAAAAATAGAGTAGTAGTATTGATAAATAGTAATGAATAAAGTAATAGGCAAACAAATTCCGCCTGATCCATGGTGATAAATGTCTCTTGGTGAAATTGATTTATGGGGTCTCACTCACTTCTACGTAATCCTCGGTGGTGTGCCTCAAGGGCCTCAACTTTCCTCTTCAGGTGAGCATGTACGACTGTGGCTTTACACTGTATTATC
>JAPQNM010000013.1:30309750-30312250 GCA_029783475.1 Metacarcinus magister | reverse complement strand
TTTAACAACTTCCACTGCGCACTAAATATTATCATCTGCCTCAACCTTACATTCAATCAAGAAAATAGATTAATAAAAATGAAAATAATAGATACACTTTTTTTTCTTCGAGCGTGCAAGAATAACTAGCGAGAGAGAGAGAGAGAGAGAGAGAGAGAGAGAGAGAGAGAGAGAGAGAGAGAGAGAGAGAGAGAGAGAGAGAGAGAGAGAGAGAGAGAGAGAGAGAGAGAGAGAGAGAGCGAGAGAGCGAGAGCGAGAGCGAGAGTTAATGCGTGAAGGAGTAATAATCTTAAATCAATTTATGAAGCTCTTATTACGGTCCCCCCTCCCTCTCTTCCTACCTTCCATTATCTTCTCCCTCCCTCCCTCCCCATGCATCATAGCGGCAGCCTCAAACACTATACTCATAACTAAGAACAATTATTTCCTTTTTTTTTCCCTTGTTAACCTCAATTTCGTTCTGCATTAATTACGTATTTCTATTGGGGTGTGTGTGTGTGTGTGTGTGTGTGTGTGTGTGTGTGTGTGTGTGTGTGTGTGTGTGTGTGTGTGTGTGTGTGTGTGTGTGTGTGTGTGTGTGTGTGTGTGTGTGTGTGTGTGTGTGCGCTTCTCGTTCTTTTCTATATATATGCTTTTTGTATACTATCTCTCTTTTTCTTTTTCTTTTTGTCTATCTATATATCCATGTATGAATGGATCTATCTATCTTTTTATCTTTATATTCATACATGTGTACGTTTACTATATGTATGTATGTATGTATGTATGTATGTGTATTTCTTTCTTTCTCTAGTTCCTTCTTCGTTCATTACTTTCTTTCCCATTATTTGTTTTTACCTAGTCTTTCTTTTTCTACTCCTATTTTTCATACTCCTTCCTCCTATTATTTTTCTCCCCTTTCCTTTTTCCCTTTTTCCTTCGCTCTCCTTAACACCGGAATACACACAAGGCAAGGGTGTCGGGGTGTCGGGGTATCGGAGTGGTCGGGGTGGTCGGGGTGTCGGAGTGTCGGGGTGTCGGTGTGTCGCTGTGTCGGGGTGGTCGGGGTGTCGGGGTGGTCGGGGTGTCGGGGTGTCGGGGTGGTCGGGGCAGCTCTACAACGTACAACACTGCAAAGACTTTCAGACTCTTCCTTAACTTTTGGGAACATCGAGAGAGAGAGAGCGAGAGAGAGAGAGAGAGAGAGAGAGAGAGAGAGAGAGAGAGAGAGAGAGAGAGAGAGAGAGAGAGAGAGAGAGAGAGAGAGAGAGAGAGAGAGAGAGAGAGAGAGAGAGAGAGAGAGAGAGAGAGAGAGAGAGAGAGTATTTTCTTCTATATTTATCCCTTGACTCGTCCCTCTTTGTGCGAATATCTTTTCCTTTCTTCTTCTTCTTCTTCTTCTTCTTTTTCTTTTTCTTCTTCTTCTTCTTCTTCATTTTCTTCTTCATCTTTTTCTTTTTCTTCTTCTTCTTCTTCTTCATTTTCTTCTTCATCTTTTTCTTTTTCTTCTTCTTCTTCTTCTTCATTTTCTTCTTCATCTTTTTCTTTTTCTTCTTCTTCTTCTTGCAAAAAAAGTATAGTGAGAGAACCTGTTCTTAAATTTTTTGAATCCCACCACTGCATGTATATTAATAGGAAATATTATTTCAATATGTATAATTGATATGTAACTTTTGAATAACTACGTACAAGCATATATAATTAGTACAGTTTCATTTGTAAGAAATTTGAATAGGAAGAAGTGAGAAGGTAAATGCAGATGCGCGCCACAGGTAATGTTTTGAACTGGTCTGCACTGATGTACAAATATTTCTACAGTATACATTTGTATATACTGTGTGCATTTATTTTTCTCCCGGATCTGGCGCCTGGGTACAGCTGGCGGTTGTAATGTTGTGAGTATAATATTGTTTGTTATTATTTGGATTGATTGCTAAGTGATGTTTACCTTCTCGTACTGGTTAAGCCTTTCGGTGATTTTATGGCATTGATTAAGTTATATTGATTGTTTATAGCTCAAATAATATAATAATACAGTTAATTTACTGCATTCTTAAGGAGTCTATTGATCTTTTGTGGGGTTTTGTGACATGATAATGTAGCTATTTAAGGTTTGCATTTATGATCTTGTTATACTGTTGAACATCCATATACTTATTGTGTCGTCCAGCATGACGACCTTCAAGACGGTATATCCTTGGCAATCCGTTTTTTAATCCATTCCATTAATCTCATTTTTTGCAATCTGCCTATGATGAATTAGGTAATGAAATAATTAGTAAAATGACGGAATGGCGCCCTGGGAAAGAGTCGAACCTTTAACCTTACCTAACAACCCAACGCTCTATTTGCAGTACATATTCTATTAGTTTTCAACACCATAACCACATTTCCACGTAGTTCTTGTATTAAGTCCCAATATAGAACAAACATAATTTTCAAAACCACCACCTGTCTCTTTACTTTTCCTTCCCTTTCATGTTATTTCTTGCACACTTTCCTTCCCTGTATAAGTCTTGCC
>JAPQNM010000013.1:30297250-30304750 GCA_029783475.1 Metacarcinus magister | reverse complement strand
TATGGTCGAAGTGATTACCAAGTCGATCATTACCGTAGATGACAACCACCGCTGTTTCCTCTACACCAATAACTACTACTACAACTACTACTACTATTGCAACTATTACTACTAGATCTACTACAACTGCTACTGTGAAGGCATCGCTACAATGAATAAGGTGAAATATATGAATCTACTTGCTGTATTCATTGTATTGAGAGAGAGAGAGAGAGAGAGAGAGAGAGAGAGAGAGAGAGAGAGAGAGAGAGAGAGAGAGAGAGGGAGAGAAAGAGAGAGAAAAAAAAAGAGATTGATGTTTTGATCCGTGTTTCGAGCGCTGTTCACTTCATGCTTCACTTCGACGTTCGTGAGTTGCCGCTGTGAAGCAATTATTGAAAGAACGTCACGTGCACTCACTTCCAATCTCTCTTTCTCTCTTTTTCTCTCTCTCTCTATAGATATATATAGAGATAATATATAGAAGAGTAGAGAAGAGGGAAGGAGGTGTATGAGTATAGGTAGGTTATAGAAAAGATAATAGAGAGAGAGAGAGAGAAAGGAGGGATGGATGAACGGAGCTGGGGGGGTAGATGAGAGAGAGGAGCGCTCTGAAATGTGAGATTGGGGGAGGGATTGTGGGGGGGGCGGAGTGCAAGAAGGGGAATGAGAAGTGGGGAAGAAAGGTAGGAGGAAGTGGAGGGGAGGACGGGAGGAGGAAGGGAGGGAGGGGGAGGGGATGGGAAGGTGGAGCGTGGGGGAGGTAGAGTGGAGGTGGTGAGTGTAGAAATAGGTTGGTGGGGAGGCTGGCGGCGGTGGAAGGGAGTGAGGGGGGGGGGGTCACGGGAGGGGGAGGGCTGGGGGTGGAAAGGCGGAGCAGAGGGAGGAGGGCGGGGGGGGGGGGAAGGGAGGTGGCTAGGTTGGGTTGAGGAGGGTGGGGAGGGTAGGGAGGGGGGTAGAGGGAGACTGAGTAGCGGGAGCGAGGCGGGAATAAGGGAGGAGAGGGGTGAACGAGGCAGTGGTTAAGGCGAGAGGCGGGATGGAGGGGGGGGAAGACGAGGGAGGATGAGGGGGAGGATATGGGAAAGATCATGCAGCATGCTGTGCGTAGACCTAATAAAGTAAAAGCTGACATTATGAATATCTGTTCTATGGGATCAATAAGATGTACGCAGTTCAGTAAAATGAAACTATATTTTATTATATATAAAAACCTGACTTCCTCCTCCTTTTCCGAAAGCTATTAGAGTATTCGAAATATCATTGCAGCATCGGATACACCTAATAAACATGTACACTACTGTCATTATGAATGATTTGAACTACGTACTAATAACTCCGAATTTTACTTTTTTTTTAATTACCTTTCTTCTCGTTTTCTCGAAAGCTATAGGAGTTATTGGAAATATCATTGCATCATTGTACACGTAATTCAACCTTGGAACAACGAAGTATTATGAATATTTGTCCTATGACATAATTATCGCAGTAAACAAAAACCTATTTTATATAAAAACATGATCTTTCCACTCCATTATTCTGTCGCAAAGTCTATAAGAGATATTGGACATATCATGTGCAGCATAGGATAGACCTATTACACTGTTACACGCTGTCATTATGAATTCATCTATGACTAATATTAGGCAGTAAACATGAACTAATATTTATCTAAAACCATGATTTCCTCCTCATTTTGCTCGAAAGCTATTAGAGATATTGGAAATATCATTGCAGCGATCTGCTTAGCTAAGTTAACCTGTTAAACTGAGCATGAGAATATTGTTCTAGACTACTAATAAGTAGCAGTACAATGAAAACTATATATGGTATATAAAAACGATGACTTTCTCCTCATTTTCTCGAAAGCTATTACGATAGATATTGAAATATCATTCCAGCATCTGATAGACTAATTAAACTAAACACCTGTCATTATGAATATTCATCTGACTGACTCATAATTCTGCAGTCAATGACACTTAATATATATGAGAAAAACATGATTTCTCTCGCTCATTTTCTCGAAAGTCATTAGAGACATTGAAATATCATTGCAGCATCTGGGTAGACCTAATGAAACTTAAAACTGACATATGATATGTGTTCTATGACTAATAATTACGCAGTAGAAAATGTAACGGTCATAGTATCTATATTAAACATGACTTTCCTCCTCCTTTTCTGCGAAAGCTATGAAGAGATCTGTAATATCATTCCAGCATCTGATGAGACCTATTAAACGTAAACAACGTTCATTATGAATATTCGTTCTAGGACTAAAATTATTGCAAGTACATAAGAATGGAACTATATATTATATCGAAACATAACATGAGCTTTCCTCCCATTGTCTCGAAAGCTGATTAGAGATATTGGAAATATCAGGTCCAGCAGCTGATAGACCTAATAAACTGTCAAACAACTGTCAGTATGAAGTATCTCGAGGACTAATAATCCGCACGTAAATGACACGAGATATTTATATAGATAAACATGACTTTTCTCCTCATGTTGTCCCTCGAAAGCTATTAGATGATATTGGAAATATCATCGCAGCATCTGATGAGACCTAATTAAACTGTACGACTGTCAGTTATGAATATTCTTTCTGATGACATAAGTTACTATGCAGTAAAATGACTTATATTTATATAACATGATTTCCTCTCGTTTACTATTTACTCGAAAGCTATTAGGGAGTATTGGAAATATCATTCCAGCATCTGATCGACCTAATTACACTGTACGAACTGTCATATGAGATATTCAGTCTATGACTAGATATGATGCAGTTAAAATCGAAACTTAATATATATATCGAGACATGATTTCCTCTCATTTCTCGAAGCTATTCGATATTGGAAATATCATTGCAGCACTCTGGTAGACCTAATTAAACGTGTAAACTGACATTATGAATATTCATTCTATGACTAATAATTACGGCAGTAAAATGAAACGTTATAAATATTTATATAAAAACGATGACTTTCTCCTCATTTTCTCGAAAGCTATTAGAGAGATATCGAAATTCTTGCGCACGCATCTGATGTACCTAATAAATCTGACTACTGTCAGGTATGAATATTTGCACTAGTACTAATAAATACTGAATTTTACTTTTTTTTAATTACTTGCTTCCTCGTTTTCCGAAAGCTATTAGAGATATTGGAAATATCATTGCATCATCTGATACACGTATTCAGCTGTACAACTGATATTATGAATATTTGTTCTATGACATAATTACCCAGTAAAATAAACCGTATTTTTTATATAAAAACATGACTTTCCTCCTCATTTTCTCGAAAGCTATTAGAGATATTGGAAATATCATGCAGCATCTGATAGACCTAATTAAACTGTACACTGTCATTATGAATATTCATTCCATGACTAATAATTAAGCGTAAAATGAAACTTATATTTATATAAAAACATGATTTCCTCTCATTTTCTCGAAAGCTATTAGAGATATGGAAATATCATGGAGGCATCTGATAGACTAATTAAACTGTAAAAACTGACATTAGAATATTTGTTCTATGACTAATAATTACGCAGTAAAATGAAACTATATATTTATATAATAACATGACTTTCTTCCTCATTTTCTCGAAAGCTATTAGAGATATTGGAAATATCATTCACAGCATCGATAGACCTAATTAAACTAAACAACTGTCATTATGAATATTCATTCTATGACTAATAATTATGCAGTAAAATGAAATTAATATTTTTATAAAACATGATTTTCCTCCTCATTTTCTCGAAAGCTATTAGAGATATTTGAAAATCATTGCAGATTGATGACCTATTAAACTGTAGAACTGTCATATGAATATTCATTCTATGACTAATAATTATGCAGTAAAATGAAACTTAATATATAATAAAAACATGATTTCCTCTCATTTTCTCGAAAGTATTAGAGATATTGGAATATCATATGCAAGCATCATGCGTAGACCTAATTAAACTGTAAAAACTGACATTATGAATATCTGTTCTATGACTAATATTACGCAGTAAATGAAACTATATATTATATAAAACATGACTTTCCTCCTCATTTCTCGAAGCTATTAGAGATATTCGAAATATCATTGCAGCATCTGATATATCTAATAAAAATCTACTACTGTCATTATGAATATTGCACTAGTACTAATAAATACTGAATTTACTTTTTTTAATACTTTCTTCTCGTTTTCTCGAAAGAGCTATAGAGATATTGGAAATATCATTGCATCATCTGATACAGTAATTCAACGTCATACACTGATATTATGAATATTTGTTCTATGACATAATTACGCAGTAAAATAAAACCGTATTTTTATATAAAAACATGACTTCCTCTCATTTTTCTCGAAGCTATTAGAGATATTGGAAAATATCATTGCAGCATCTGATAGACCTAATTAAACTGTACAACTGTCATTATGAATCTTCATTCCATGACTAATAATTAAGCAGTAAAATGAAACTTAATATTTATATAAAACATGATTTTCCTCCTCATTTTCTCGAAAGCTATTAGAGATATTGGAAATATCATTGAGGCATCTGATAGACCTAATTAAACTGTAAAACGACATTATGAATATGTTCGCTATGACTAATAATTACGCAGTAAAATGAAACTATATATTATATAAAAACATGATTTGCGTCTCATTTTCCGAAAGTCTATTAGAGATATTGGAAGTATATCATTCAGCATGCTCGATAGACCTAAGTAAACTAAACAACTGTCATATGAATATTCATTCTATGACTAATAATTATGCAGTAAATACATGATGAAACTAATATGTTATATAAAAACATGATTCTCCTCCTCATTTTCTCGAAAGCTATAGAGATATTGGAAATGTCATTGACAGCATCTCCTCGGACCTAATTACACACTGTGTAAAACTGACATTATGAATATGTGTCTAGACTAATATTACGCAGTAAAATGAAACGTATATATTTATATAAAAACAGACTTTCTCCTCATGTTCTCCGAGAAAGCTATTAGAGATATGGAAATAGTCATTCAGCTATCTGATAGACCTAATTAACTAAACAACTGCATCGATGAATATTCTTTCTATGACTAATAATATGCAGTAAAATGAAACTTAATATTTATATAAAAACATGATTTTCCTCCTCATTTTCTCGAAAGCTATTAGAGATAGTGGAAATCATCATTGCAGCATTCTGATAGACCTAATTAAACTGTAGAACTGTCGTTGAATATTCATTCTATGTACTAATAATTATGCAGTAAAATGAGACTTAAGATATATATATAAAAACATGATTTCTCCTCATTTTCTCGAAAGCTATTAGAGATATTGGAAATATCATTGCAGCATCTGGTAGACCTCATTAAACTGTAAAAACTTAGATTAATGATATTGTCTATGACTAATAATTACGCAGTAAAATTGTAAACGATATAGTTTATATAAGAAACATGACTCTCTCTCCTCATTTTCTCGAAAGCTATATGAGATATTCGAAATAGCATTGCAGCATCTGGATATACCTAATTAAATCGACTACTGTCATATGAATATTTGCCTAGTACGAATTAAATACGTAGAAGTTAGCTTTGTTTTTAATACTTCTGCTCTCGTTTTCCGACAGCTATTAGAGATATTGGAAATCTCATTGCATCATCTGATACACGTAATTCAACATGTAACAACTAGTATTATGAATATTTGTTCCTAGACATAATTACGCAGTAAAATAAAACCGTATTTTATATAAAAACATGACTTTCCTCCTCATTTTCTCGAAAGCTATAGAGATATTGGAAATATCATACAGCATCTGATAGACCTAATAAAACTGTACACTGTCATTAGAATATTCATTCCATGACTAATAATTAGCAGTAAAATGAACTTAATATTTATATAAAAACATGATTTTCCTCCTCATTTTCTCGAAAGCTATAGAGATATTGGAATATCATGAGGCATCTGATAGACCTAATAAACTGTAAAACTGACATTATGAATATTTGTTCTATGACTAATAATTACGCAGTAAAATGAAAACTATATATTTATATAATAACATGACTTTCCTCCTCATTTTCTCGAAAGCTATTAGAGATATTGGAATATCATTCCAGCATCTGATAGACCTAATTAAACTAAACAACTGTCATTATGAATATTCATTCTATGACTAATAATTATGCAGTAAAATGAAACTTAATATTTATATAAAAAACATGATTTCCTCCTCATTTCTCGAAAGCTATTAGAGATATGGAAATATCATTGCAGCATCTGATAGACCTAATTAAACTGTAAAAACTGGACATTATGAATATTTGTTCTATGACTAATAATTACGCAGTAAAATGAAACTATATATTTATATAAAAACATGACTTTCCTCCTCATTTCTCGAAAGCTATTAGAGATATTGGAAATATCATTCCAGCATCTGATAGACCTAATTAAACTAAACAACTGTCATTATGAATATTCATTCTATGACTAATAATATGCAGTAAATGAAACTTAAATATTATATAAAAACATGATTTTCTCCTATTTTCTCGAAAGCTATTAGAGATATTGGAAATATCATTGCAGCATCTGATAGACCTAATTAAACTGTAGAACTGTCATTATGAATATTCATCTATGACTAATAATTATGCAGTAAAATGAAACTTAATATATATATAAAAACATGATTGTCCTCCTCTATTTTCTCGAAAGCTCGTCGAGATATTGGAATATATCAGTGCAGCATACCTGGTAGACCTAATTAACTGTTAAAACTGGACATTATGACTATCGTCTGAGACTCATAATTACGCAGTAACATTGAACTATATAGTTTATAAAAAACGTGACTTTCCTCCTCATTTCTCGAAAGCTAGTAGAGATATGCGAAATTATCATTCCAGCATTCTGCATAGACCTACATTAAACTATACATACTGTGCATATGAATTTTGCATCTAGTACTAATAATTATGCAGTAAAAATGTACTTAATATTTATCTAATACATGATTTGCCTCCTCGGTTTCTCGAAGAGTATAGAGATATTGGACATATCGATTGCATGAATCCTCATACACCTAATTCAACTGCTACAACGGACATAGGAGATATGTGCTCTATGACTAATAATCACGCAGTAAAATGAAAAACCGTATTTATATATAAAAACAGACTTTCCCCTCATTTTCTCGAAGCTATTAGAGATATTGGAATTATCATCCAGCATTCTTGATAGAGCTAATTAAACATGTAGACAACTCTCATGATGAATATTCATTCCGATGACTAATAATTAGCAGTTAAACGAAACTTAATATTATATAAAAACATGATTTTCATTCCTCATCTTCGCGCAAGCTAGTGAGAGATATGGAAAAACACTATCATTGCAGCATCTGATAGACAAGTAAACTGTAGAACTGTCATTATGAATCATCTGTTCTATGACTAATAATTACGCTGTAAAATGAAAGTATCGTATT
>JAPQNM010000013.1:30293960-30297150 GCA_029783475.1 Metacarcinus magister | reverse complement strand
ACCCCAACTCCTTCGCGCTGGTTCACTATATACTTTTAAAAACTCATTATTTCGGATTTCCTTCACTTAGTTGTTGTGTAATCCCATTCCTTATACATAATTGACGTTCCTAATTGTGAAGCCTCCTCTGCCTCCTCCCTCCACCTACCCATCCAGCCAGCCAGCCGTTGTTACCGATTTACAGAGGAAGGAGGAGGAGGAGGAGGAGGAGGAGGAGGAGGAGGAGGGAACGCAGCGGGTTGGCCTCTTATCGAAAATTTGTTGGTTCCCTATTAAACTTTATTATTGGAGAACGAGAGGAGGAAGAGGAAGAGGAAGAGGAAGAGGAGGATTGGGGTGTATGTAGGGGAGAAAGGGAGGTAGGTGGTGATGGTGGTGGGTGGTGGTGGTGGTGGTGTTAGTGGTGGTGGTGGTTATTCCTGAGCTCAGTTCGGAAAGTTCAGATTGCCTCTCTCTCTCTCTCTCTCTCTCTCTCTCTCTCTCTCTCTCTCTCTCTCTCTCTCTTTCTCTTTCTCTCTTAGATGTGTGTGTGATAGATAGCGTGGAGAGAGAGAGAGAGAGAGAGAGAGAGAGAGAGAGAGGAGAGAGAGAGAGAGAGAGAGAGAGAGAGAAACATTTTTTTATCCCTCTGTACAAAGTTTCGGTGATTTGCAATAGATTTCGTGGCTGACGGGAGAAAAGAGAGAGAGAGAGAGAGAGAGAGAGAGAGAGAGAGAGAGAGAGAGAGAGAGAGAGAGAGAGAGAGAGAGAGAGAGAGAGAGAGAGAAAAAAAAAGAAAAGAAAAAGAAAAGCCAGTGCATGGGACAGCTCTTAATCATATTTAATTTCTATTTAGAAAGCACATTGGGCTAGTCAACCGGGCATGACGAAAAGGAAGGGTCTCTCTCTCTCTCTCTCTCTCTCTCTCTCTCTCTCTCTCTCTCTCTCTCTCTCTCTCTCTCCGACTTAGTAAGACCACTCCGGAGGGGACATGAGGCCTGGCATGTGTTTGTTAGTCTGTCTCTGTCTTATCTTTCGTTGTAGCTCTCTCTCTCTCTCTCTCTCTCTCTCTCTCTCTCTCTCTCTCTCTCTCTCTCTCTCTCTCTCTCTGTGTGTGTGTGTGTGTGTGGTGTGTGTGTGTGTGTGTGTGTGTGTGTGTGTGTGTGTGTGTTGGATTATATGTCTCTTTGTGTTTTAAAGCTACTATTTGTTTGTCTGTGTCTTCTTGTGTAAGTCTCTCTCTCTCTCTCTCTCTCTCTCTCTCTCTCTCTCTCTCTCTCTCTCTCTCTCTCTCTCTCTCTCTCTCTTCTCTTTGTCGGTATATTCTTTGTATGTCTGCCTGTCTGTCTGGTTTTGAACTTGTCTGTGTCAGTCAATCAGTTACTTTCTCTCTTTCGCTCTCTCTCTCTCTCTCTTTATTTATTTATTTTATTCATACAAGGTTACAATGTACAGAGGAGTTACAACTACATAACATAGATCAAACTAACTCTATAGGCTAAAAGTTATAGTTTTAGTGCCTCCTATTATCTCAAGGCCTCCTCTACTAATAAACTTTTTATAGAATTTAATTGTAAAGTACATACACAATCTCTCTCTCTCTCTCTGTCTCTCTCTCTCTCTCTCTCTCTCTCTCTCTCTCTCCCCCCCCCAACCACTATGGGCTTATAACAAGTGACACGAGCCGCGCGCATAAGCCACATGTTTTATAGCCAATATAAAATAGAATTAAAAGAGGGCAAGGACTGAGTGTTGAGGGGGAGGGGGGAGGGGGAGTGAATGAGGGGGGGGGGAGGGAGTTGGGAGGGAGAAGGAAGAGGTCTGACATGTGTTAAGGAAGTATGTATGTATGTCCTCTATCATTTTCCTCCTTCACTCCTTCTCTCTTTTTCTCTCTCTCCCTCTCTCCTCTTTCTTTCCCTCTTTCTTTTTCTCCATTCCTCTTTACGTCTAGAGTTAATGTCGCAGAGGCATGGCTGAGAATAGGCTGCGGAGATTTTGTGAGAGAGAGAGAGAGAGAGAGAGAGAGAGAGAGAGAGAGAGAGAGAGAGAGAGAGAGAGAGAGAGAGAGAGAGAGAGAGAGTGTGTTCTAGGGGTTTCTGTTCGTATCTGCTTGTGTTTCTGTCAACCTGTCCCTCGTCTCTCTCTCTCTCTCTCTCTCTCTCTCTCTCTCTCTCTCTCTCTCTCTCTCTCTCTCTCTCTCTCTCTCTACAAAATTTCACTGGCTCCCCGCAAGAGTTACAACTTAGAGGGGAGGAGGAGGAGGAGGAGGCGGGGCAGGCGTGAGGGGAAGGTGAGGGAGGAGGGTGATAGGGGGGGGGAGAGGTGTAATTAAGGATGGATTAAACAGGTGTCAGTGGCCGTGTTTTATCTGTGTGTGTGTGTGTGTGTGTGTGTGTGTGTGTGTGTGTGTGTGTGTGTGTGTGTGTGTGTGTGTGTGTGTGTAGCTAATTTTCCTCTCCTATCCCAATTCTCCACCTCCTTCATCTATTTACCTCTTCCTCCTCCTCCTCCTCTTCCATCTCCTCCTTCTCCTCCTCTTCCATCTCCTCCTTCTCCTCCTCCTCTTCCTCCTCCTCCTCTTCTTCTTCTTCTTCTTCTCGCCACAACATTAATCTCAACACGGAGGAAGAAAGTTTCAACGAAGATATCAAACTTTGCATACAGTTCGTTTTTACCGCAAAGAAGATTGAGACGCGTATAGCAACATGGTAATAGGAAGGTGTTCAGGGATTTCAATGGATTTTATAACATTAATCATTGGTAGAAAATAGGTTGAAATAGTATATGTACGTGTGGGTGATCAAGAAATATATAAGAAAAAATATCATGAACCTAGTATAAATGTGATGATTATAAGTTGTGATTCATATATTTTTTTTTGCAATACAGAAATATGTGACCAGGAGTGAGTGAGAAATGAGGTATTAATGACCACTTCCCGTTATATAATTAATTTCCTTTCATTTATATGTTCTTCAACTAATACTATACAGAGTTCATTGCCTGAGTCGAATTCAAACCTATTTAACAAGTGTGAAGTGTATAATTTTCCTTTCATTCCGTCCTTTATACATTTCCTTGTTTTGTGCACTCTATTGTATCACCATGCTTAGGGGGTTGGTGGGGAGGGGCCTTCTTCTTTTTTTCTTTTTCCTGTTTCCAAACTTATATATAAAGAGCCATAGAAGAGAAAATAATAAGGAAGTGA
>JAPQNM010000013.1:30268960-30276460 GCA_029783475.1 Metacarcinus magister | reverse complement strand
TGTGTGGTGGCAATGGTCTGGTTGGGGTGTGGTGTACGCAAGAAGGTTTGGGATGATTTGCATGCTGTGTATGATTTGTATGTGTGTGTGTGTGTGTGTGTGTGTGTGTGTGTGTGTGTGTGTGTGTGTGTGTGTGTGTGTGTGTGTGTGCGTGCGTGTGTGTGTGGTGTGTTCGGCTGTAACGCTAAGATGATTGTTATTCTAAATAGTCAGTTAATCGAGCATGAACATTTTGGGAAACAATTTTTGGGCATCTGACTTCTTGCTTGTATCCATATGGTTTGTTACCAATGACTGCTTGGTCTGCAATGCGCATTCCTTAAGTTATCATCTTCACGTCAATCATCTCTGCTATCAAGATGTGACGGATTTGGAAATTAGAAACATTATGAATTGAAACTATGCAATATAACTTTGTATGATAAGACCAATTTATTAAACTGAATATTGTTATCTCCATAGACTCACTTGGGTCTGAACTGTCAGGTTGGTAGGAATTGTCAGATATTCAAAATGTCTAATGTATCTCCATTGAACCATCTGTTTTTGTTTTACCAAATACTGGAAATGAACACGTATAAAATGATGAATAAGGAAGATAGTAAACAACCATATTTCGGTCTCCAAATATGTTGCAAAGATTATAAATTCTTTTGTGTTGTGTTCTCATAAATTTTTGCTACAAAGAATACATAGTCTAGCTTGGAAATATTTTTTTATTACATTAAAGTGTACTTAAAGATTCTCACGTGGCATGGCAATGACTTGAGACCATTAGTTATGTGTCAGTATAATAACATAAGTAACAAGCTTTCTTTGCTGAATAGTGAAAGTGTTGCTTTTTATTATTCAGTTTTTATTATCATGGAAATTTATCAAGTCAAAGAGCAAGGGTGAGATAATTTTCTCTTATAATTCATGTGTACTGTTCATAATAACGATGATAGTGAGCGAAGGCAGTACGTAACCATTTGATAAGATTCAGTAATTCGAAAAACAATCATTCAATTATTCCACAAGGAATGAAGAGAGAGAGAAAAACAAACGTTCAACCTTGCATAGCCGTCATTTCATCTATAGGACGTGGTTACGGTGACTGTACTTCCAGACTAAATACATTAGCAGTGTCCTCATTTCAGGCGTGGATGGAGGCAGCCCTGGTGTGTAGTGATGGCTGGGCTCATAATGATCGGCGGCACAATGCTGATATTGGGTTACTCTTCTTTATCCGGCCATTAAGCATTAGTTGGCGTTGATTTAATCTGGACATGAACATTTCTCAGCTCGACTGGTTAGGGTCACAGTCGTTTCATTGGTTTTCGTGGCTGTTCTCCCTAATGTGGCCGATCGATGCGCTCTGAATTGCTGTCATCTACCAATATCACTACATGCCTCACTTATCAGCAAACTGGTTCGTTGATGATGAATTATACTCTAGCTTGACTTAGTAGCATGATGTCGGATTATACCGCGGAAAAACTACAACCCATAAACTGTGACGACTACTATTATTACTACAATTACTACTACTACTACTACTACTACTACTGCTATTATTACTATTACTACTACTACTACTACTACTACTACTGCTATTATTACTATTACTACTACTGCTACTACTACTGTTATTGGAGTTTTTGTTGTTGTAGCTGTTGCTGTAGTAAGTGAAATGATAGGAATATTAAGAAAAATAAGAACAGAAATATAAACAGCAATAGCCACATCTAAGGCAACAGTATACGTAGATATCACAAACACCACCACTACTACCACCATCACCACCACCACCATCAGTACCACCACCACCAGTACCATCACCACCACCACCACCACCACCACCACCACCACCACCACCACCACCACCATCACCACCACCACCACCAGTACCACCACCACCAGTACCATCACCACCACCATTGCCACCACCACCATCACCACTACGGATTGTCATAAAGCAGATAATGACGATACCACCACCACCACTACCACCACCATCACCACTACCACCACCACCACTACCACCACCACCACCACTACCACCACACCACCACCACCACCACCACCACCACCACCACCACCACCACCACCATCATCAACAACAACAACATGAGCAACAACAACAACAAAAACGCCAACAAAGAGCAAAGGGAGTGAGGGAGTGAGGGAGTGGAGGGGTGAGGGGGAGAGTGAGGGGGAAGGGGGGGTGGGAGGCAGGTACTTGACATGTCATAAATCATAGTTTGAGTGAACCTTTTTGCGATGTGATGGATGTTTTGGGGGGGAAACGATCTCTCTCTCTCTCTCTCTCTCTCTCTCTCTCTCTCTCTCTCTCTCTCTCTCTCTCTCTCTCTCTCTCTCTCTCTCTCTCTCTCTCTCTCTCTCTCTCTCTCTCTCATTAATAGTATGCATTAATGCTTTTACTGTATCATACTTTTAATCTTTTATCCTATACGAAAAACAGAAAAAAAACTACCTTTTTTTCTCTCTTTTTTTCTCTCTCTTTTTTTTCATCTCTATCTATCTCTCTCTCTTATGTATGTCATTATAATCTCGCATATTCTCCTCCTCCTCCTCCTGCTTCACCTCCTCCTCCTCCTCCTCCTCCTCCTCCTCCTCCTCCTCCTCCTCCTCCTCCTCCTCCTTCATCCTTGTCTGTCTAATCACCCACACCACTTCCTACCTCTCCTTTCCTCACCCACACCTTCCCTCCCTCCTCTGTCCACCTTGTCTCCCCGCCTCCCCTCTCCTCCCCTCGCCTCCCCTCGCCTCCCCTCTGTCGGCCCTTCAAGCAATGTTTTATGTGCGTGTGTTGGTCCCGAGGTGGTGATGGGAGAGTTGTTGATTGTCAGGGTTGAGTAGTGCAATAAATCTCATCTCTCGCTCTTTCTTTTTTTTTTTTCTCTCTCTCTCTCTCTTTCTCTCCCTCTCTCGTTCATCATGTAATATTCTTGATGGTGGTGGTAGTAGTAGTAGTAGTAGTAGTAGTAGTAGTAGTAGTAGTAGTAGTAGTAGTAGTAATAGTAATCGTTGTTTTTGTAGCAATAAAAAATAATAATAGAAACATTAGGAGCGACAGTAGTAAGAATAAGATCATAAGAGAGAAAAAGAATAATATCAAGGAGGAGGAGGAGGAGGAGGAGGAGGAAGAAAAGATGGAAAGGGAAGAGGAGAAGAAGGAGGAAGAAGCACAAAATATTATGGTGTCCCAGGCAATATTTCCGTGGGTGGTAAAGCGATGATAATTTCCACGTGTGACGAATAATGAAAATCTGCAAAGGAAAATGTATATTGTAACTCCTGAACCCGAATAGATATATATACACAGCGTATCGACGTGGAATATATATCACTATTATCAGCTTTGAAATATTACACAATGCTGGTGATCGCTTTTGTAACCCGAGAGAGAGAGAGAGAGAGAGAGAGAGAGAGAGAGAGAGAGAGAGAGAGAGAGAGAGAGAGAGAGAGAGAGAGAGAGAGAGAGAGAGAGAGAGAGAGAGAGAGTATATTCAGAGCAGATCCAAATAATAACTTTCTCATCCGACAGAATTCATGCATTTCTGACAACTAGTACGATTTTCCACTTTTACTTATATTTTACACTGATTGCTTACTTTATGGAATGAGTGTGTGTGTGTGTGTGTGTGTGTGTGTGTGTGTGTGTGTGTGTGTGTGTGTGTGTGTGTGTGTGTGTGTGTGTGTGTGTGTGTGTGTGTGTGTTTTGTTCAACCTGCTACAAACCCCCCACTACACACACACATAACCTTCCCCCTACCCACACACACACACACACACACACACACACATACACACACACACACATACACACAGACCCTTCCCTCATTAGCAGGTAGGTGACCATCAGTCTGAGGCGGCGTGTCTACCTGTCCCATTAGGTGAGAATAGGTGGCCTCAGGTGATAGCAAAGGGTTAGTTAAAAGGGGAGTGAAAGGCAAAGGAGAGGACGTTAGGTGGCTAAGTGTGTCCAATTTAGGGAAGCTCAGGTGAGGCAGGTGGAAGAGGGAGGTCAGGTGAAGGTGAAGGCGGTGGAGGTAAGTGACTGATGGAGGAGCATGAAGTGGAGAAGATAAAAAGAGGTGAAGGTAAAGAATGAGGAAGAGGAGGAGGTAGAGAATTAATATAATGATGGGGGTTAAACGTTTTGTATTGGCTGTTTTTTTTCTCTCTCTTTTTTTTTCTCTCTCTCTCATTCTCTCTCTCCTTACTGGTTCTTAATTAATATTCTGTTCGTTCTCTTATACCTTCTTTTTTACCCTTCAACCTATCTTCATTTTTTTATATTTGCTTCATAAATCTTGTGGTAATCATCCATTAACTTCTAGCTCCTCGCATCTTTACTTTTGTCTTTCGTATTGTAAGTTTCTCTTTATTTATTTATCTATCTATCTGTCTGTCTGTCTGTCTGTCTGTTTATTTTTTGTTTATCTATTCATCGATGTATCTATCTACACATGTATCGGTGTGCTCTTTTTTTTCTGTTCTGTATCAATCAAACTTGTTGCATACACACCTCTCTCGACCACCAGTTATAAATCTCTCTCTCTCTCTCTCTCTCTCTCTCTCTCTCTCTCTCTCTCTCTCTCTCTCTCTCTCTCTCTCTCTCTCTCTCTCTCTCTCTCTCTCATGTATGTTCAGCTAAAAGAGTAATGGCGTAAGAACGTCTTAAACATGATGTGAAAGAACCTCGAGTACACAATGTGATCGAGACATGCACAGAAAGAAAGAGAGAGGAAAAGTGAGAGAGAGAGAGAGAGAGAGAGAGAGAGAGAGAGAGAGAGAGAGAGAGAGAGAGAGAGAGAGAGAGAGAGAGAGAGAGAGAGAGAGAGAGAGAGAGAGAGAGAGAGAGAAATAAAAAAGGTTATGTGGTGTGGGTGTGTTTCTTTTGTATACAGCTTTGTGTGTGTGTGTGTGTGTGTGTGTGTGTGTGTGTGTGTGTGTGTGTGTGTGTGTGTGTGTGTGTGTGTGTTTTGTCTATGTCTCTCCATCTGTCTTGTCTCTACTCGCCCCTTTGTAGGTCTGCCTTTGTCGTGTGTGTGTGTGTGTGTGTGTGTGTGTGTGTGTGTGTGTGTGTGTGTGTGTGTGTTAGCTTCTGCCGTCACTGGCTGTTTATCTGGTTATACTTCTGCTCGTTTGTGTGTGTTTAGAGAGAGAGAGAGAGAGAGAGAGAGAGAGAGAGAGAGAGAGAGAGAGAGAGAGAGAGAGAGAGAGAGAGAGAGAGAGAGAGAGAGAGAGAGAGAGAATATTTACTCGCTGTATGTTTGAAATGACTTGAACTCTTTTTACAACACTAGAAAAAACATCGCGAATATTTTCCTCTAAACTGAATTATTTTCCTTCTGAAAACGTTGCGAGTGTGTTAAACAGATTTATTGAGGCACTTTTATGTTTGTGTGTGTGTGTGTGTGTGTGTGTGTGTGGTGTGTGTGTGTGTGTGTGTGTGTGTGTGTGTAGTAGTAGTAGTAGTAGCAGTAGTAGTAGTAATAGTAATATTCATAGTAATTGTTGTTGTTGGTTGTGGTGATGATGTTGCTACTGCTGGTGCTGTCTTCTTCTTCTTCTTCTTCTTCTTCTCCTCCTCCTTCTTGTTCCTCTTCTTCTTCTTCTTCTTGTTACTGTTCATCTTCATCTAGTAGCAAGAGTAGCAACAATAACACCTAAACAAAATAAAAAATTGACAGCAACAAAACAAATCATCATCATCATCATCAACAGCAGCAACATAAATCATCATATGCCACACACTTTAACAGCACGCGTGGCTGCCTTTCCTTCACACATGTAGAGAGAGTGAGTGCCTTTGCCTTGCGTCTTGCTGGGGTGGTGATGCCTGCCTGGTGACGGTATAGTGTGTGACGGCTCGAGAAGTTTACGAGCAATTACCTGTACTACCTGTGTGTGTGTGTGTGTGTGTGTGTGTGTGTGTGTGTGTGTGTGTGTGTGTGTGTGAGTGTGAGTGTGTGCCAACCTTTTATGACTATGGGAGCGAGGCCACAGGTATTTGTGTATGATTGAACAGGTGTGAAGTGCATGGAAGTGAGGGAATTCTTGAGTCATAGCTGCGTAAAAATGGTGGTGTTAGTGCTGGTAGTCATGCATAAAGGGTCTTACGCCGGACAATGCGTTAAAATGGTATTGATTGTTCTCTTGTATATGTGTGTGTGTGTGTGTGTGTGTGTGTGTTTGGTTTGTGTTGAGTTATGTTTGGTTTGGGTGGAAACATTTTATTTCGATCAAGTAAAGATTGTGTTTATCCTATAATGTATAATGTTAGTTCTATTGATTTTGTGTTTATTTTATATATACATTTTTTTTTGTAGTAGTTTTTTTCTTCATGTATTGCTATTGTTATTATTATTTTTTACGTAGACCTTTATTTTAATACGATACGCTTTGTGGAAGTTTGCTAACCACTAAACATAATTATCTTTTTTTTTTTTAAATAAGCTATAGGTTAATATGTGTAGTTTATAACGTGTAATAGTGATGACAGCTGCTTGAGGGTCGTCCTATCTACCCACCTTCCCATAACACGCTACAAAAAAAGAGAAAGAAAGAAAAAGCCGTCTGGTGAAAGCTGCAACATGTGTGGGGTGGTAACATGTAAGTTAATGGCGGGGCTCGAAGCAGTGTTCACGAGGTCATCAAGTAGACTTACCACCGTCAAGTGCCTTCCTCAACTTGTTATCACCCAAGAAAGTCACGTGAACAAAAAAAGATTCTCTGCAGCTCATTTCGAAGATCATTGTTATACATCTATTTTTTTTTTCACTTATCATTGTTTTCTTCTTCTAATGGTCGCTGTACATTTTTTGATCTTCATCGTATAATGTTTTCCTACTCTGTTAGAAAAGAAAAAAAATATATATCTTCCTTCTTCTATCGTAAAATATGTAACAAGTATAATTTACCTTTGTTTTCGATGTAAGAGTTGGTGTTTTGTGTGTGGAGGAAGGTGGCAGTGTGTGTGTGTGTGTGTGTGTGTGTGTGTGTGTGGGGTGAGGGGGGGGAGCAAAGTGGAGTGACAGATACACTGACACACCCTCGCCCGCCCACAAACATACACGCACACACACACAGAGGCGGCTGTTTTTATAATATAGACTATTCATATTATTGCTTTTTCTCTATATTATAATATTATCTTTATTCTTATTATTATCATCATCATCATCATAACTATTATAATTGTCATCATCATCTACTATTTCTACTACTACTACCACTACTACTTCTACTACTACTACTACTACTACTACTACTACTACTACTACTACTACTACTACTACTACTACTACTACTACTTTCTTGTGTCTTTCCATACGTAATATAGAGTCTCAGAGGAACAACATAGGTCAACATTATCTTCCATGGATGTTGATGTTGATGTTGATGTTGCAGGAGATTGTTCCGGTGTAGCTTTCCACTCCCTTTCTTCACAAATTCTAGGGTTACCTTCATCACAAGCTGTTGTCATTT
>JAPQNM010000013.1:30256460-30263960 GCA_029783475.1 Metacarcinus magister | reverse complement strand
AGGCTAGGAATCCTGCTCTGCTCTGTGTGTGTGTGTGTGTGTGTGTGTGTGTGTGTGTGTGTGTGTGTGTGTGTGTGTGTGTGTGTGTGTGTGTGTGCTTGCGCGTGTGCAATACTGAGTGGATACAAGAGAGTTGAGTGCACGAAAGTACGTTCAGTACAGAAGGCGGCTGGCTGGTGAAGGAGGCAAATTAGTATGAGCGGCGGTGGTGATGGCGGATGGTGGTGGCGGTGGAGAGGAGGAGGAGAAGGAGGAGGAGGAGGAGGAGGAGGAGGAGGAGGAGGAGGAGGTGGGTGGGTGGGTTTGATGCTCCTGTAGATGCCTGCTTGGGTACAAATGAGCGAGGAAGCGAGCGAGTACCAGGAAAGTAGGGTAGGTTGTGGTATTTATATAAGGAGTCAGAGTGCTGGCGGTAGTGGTGGAAGCGACTGTAGTAGTAGTAGTAGTAGTAGTAGTAGAAGTAGTAATAGAAGTAGTAGTAGAAGTAGTAGTAGAGCAACATTGCATGAAAACACTCTTAGAAACGAGATAGATACAATTTTTTGGACACTACACAAAATCCTGTTTATCTCTTCTCTCACTCACTCGCTTAATGTCTGGAAATCAAACCTTCCTCAGAGGGTAGAATGGGATGGAAGGATAAGAATCATAGTAATTCAGTACGTAGGAACGCACAGTGTAATAAACTTTTCATTGTTAACTGATTTTTTTTCCCTTACGTGGCTGTAATTCTATTTATTAATCTATCTTGTCTATTATTTTTTATCACTGTGCAGAAAATACCTTCCTTGTTGTACTGTGCGGTGTATGATAAGTGTACGTTACTTGTTGTTTAATTTCATGGTAAGAACTAACATTACGAGGATGATGGGCCAGGCTCAGTGTCAAAGGAGAGAGTGGCTACACATACACACACACACACACACACACACACACACACACACACACACACACACACACACACACACACACAGGGACAGACGGACGTGGCTGCAACTACGATATATTATTATTGTCAAAAACACCAGCATCAACAAGCAGCCGCAGTAGTAGTAGTAGTAGTAGTAGTAGTAGTAGTAGTAGTAGTAGTAGTAGTAGTAGTAGTAAAAGAAGCAGTAGCAGCAGCAGTAGGCGCCTCATCTGCAGTAGTAGTAGTGGTGGTGGTGGTGGTGGTGGTGGGGACCAGAGTACACAGTATGGCTGATCTTGCCTGAGGGAGTGTTTGGGGACGCCACTTGTTTTATCTGGCCATCGGGACATGTCTGGCTTCTCTCCCTCCTCCTCCTCTTCCTCCTGCTCCTTCTGCTCCTCCTTCACCCTCCATTTCTCCTTCCCACTCGTCCTCCTCTTCCCCTTCGTCCCGTTGTTGTTGTATCTCGGTGGTGAAGAAATTATTATTATTATCATTATTTTTATTATTATTATTATTATTATCGTTATCATTATCATTATCATCGTCACCATCATCGTTTTTTTTTTGTTGTTGTTGTCGTTGTAACCTCACTATTTACCTGGCTGGCCTTGCACTTTTAATTAAGATATATTATTCAAACAAAAATTCACTCGATGTATACATATTCATCACCTGTTATAATGATTTGTTTACATCCGTTTAGCACACTTGCCCTAATGATGAATTTATTTTACGAAACAATTTATGTATTTACTTACCGTCTACAAACCCAACTCGCCTAACATACATACATACACATATACATACATACATACATACATACATCACCGATATTATTAGTTCATGTTGCCTGATATCATCTTTCTCTTCTATAATATTGTTCTTAGTCTCATCCTCCTACTCTTAGTCTTCTTCCTTTTCATCAACATCATTATCATTATCATTATTATCATCATCATTATTATCATCATCATCACTAAACTAACAACACTTGCTAGTCTAATGAAGTAGAAAGACTCTCTCTTTTTTTTTTCTCTCTCTCTCTCAACTTTCTCCACTGTCTCCTGTCTCCTTCGTCTAGTTCCTCGTCTCCTTGCCTTCATCTTCCACCCATTCTGTCAACCTAAATCTCAATATCTTATCAGTTTCACGCGTTACAAGTTCGTTTTGGTACATTTTATTTTTTTACATTTATAGTTTACCCAAGTGATTTTTTTTATATTTTTTCTTTCTCTCCTAATTTCGTTCCTCATCAGACGAAATGGGAACGTGAAAGGACAGCCGTGATTGGTGGAAGTGTTGGCCAGCGGGTTCTCTCAGCCAATGAGGGAAGGGAGAGATAGAGGGACGTGCTTTTACCTTTATCGACGCTGGAGATAAGGCTTAATTTACGATATGGTGGAGAGAGAGAGAGAGAGAGAGAGAGAGAGAGAGAGAGAGAGAGAGAGAGAGAGAGAGAGATAGAGAGATAGAGATAGAGAGAGAGAGAGGGAGGGAGAGAGAAAATTAATTAATTAAGCACACAGTAACCCATAAAGATTGCAATCAATAGAGAGGAAAAGAAATTGTAACTTGTTAGTCAAAGTAAGTAGATATAGGTAACGTAGTAACAATATTAATGATCTTACTACTACTACTACTACTACTACTACTACTACTACTACTACTATACTACTACTACTACTACTACTACTACTACTACTACTACTACTAACAATAATAATAATAATAATAATAATAATAATGATACGAATCTTTACTGTTGCATAATAATAGAAAAATTACAGTAGAAACAAATTGGGAATCTTTACTTTATACACAAACTCTCTCTCTCTCTCTCTCTCTCTCTCTCTCTCTCTCTCTCTCTCTCTCTCTCTCTCTCTCTCTCTCTCTCTCTCTCTCTCTCTCTCTCTCTCTCTCTCACTCCTTCTGTTGTCACCACACTTATAAACCAGACATAATTTTCGCTTCTTATAAATTGCCGTTTTCTTCGCAGTCGTCTCTTGTGAGGTGAGCGAGAGAGAGAAAGTAAGAGAGAGGGAGTTGATGAAGAACATTTGTTACTGTAATGACCTCAGGGATGTTAAGAGCGATCAGAGAGAGAGAGAGAGAGAGAGAGAGAGAGAGAGAGAGAGAGAGAGAGAGAGAGAGAGAGAGAGAGATAGAAAAAAAATTGTGGTGGTGGTTTTAGGTGACGAAAATTAGTCATGACGTATGCCTTTTTTCACTGCTCCTCCTGCTCTTCCTCCTCCTCCTCCTCCTCCTCCTCTCCTCCCCCTCCCCCCCCTTCAAGGACAGGTGTAACAGGTCGGACAGGTGAGGGCGTGAAGGGTTTACGGCCTCTTAGTGTGGCAAAACCCTCCTCCTCTTGTTTTTTCTTCCTCATCTTTGTTATCTTTTTTTTCCTGTTTTTTTAGTGTCTGTATTTCTTTGTCTGTCTCTATTTGTTTGTCTTTGTGTCTTGCTGTTTGACTTTCTCTTTCTCTCTCTCTCTCTCTCTCTCTCTCTCTCTCTCTCTCTCTCTCTCTCTCTCTCTCTCTCTCTCTCTCTCTCTCTCTCCCTCTCTCTTTTTTTTTTTCTTTGTGTCTCTTTCTGTCTCTGTCCTTGTCTGGTTGTCTGTTTGTCTGTCTGTCTGTTTGTTTGTGTGTCTGTCTATCTGTCTGTCTGTTTGTTTGTGTGTCTGTCTGTCTGTCTGTCTGTTTGTTTCTTTCTCTCTCTTTTTTTCCTTCTCTCCCTTGTTGCTGTTGTAATATATTGTTTTATTATCTCAAACTTCAACTTACTTTTTAATATTTGCATTGACATTTTCCGCACATTTTATATTTCTCATACTATCCATTTATTTAATGTCTATTTTTTTTTGGGGGGGTACGGGGAGACGGTGGTGGTGGTGGTGGTGGTAGTAGTGGTAGTGGTGGTGGTGGTGGTGGTGGTGGTGGTGGTGGTTGGTGGTGGTGGTGATAACAAGAACAAGAATAACAACAGCGACAAAAGCACTAAATTTATTTGGAGACTGGAGACAAGGTTTAAGAGAAGTAGGAGAAGAAGCAGAGGAAGAATTAAGAGAACATAAAGACAGGGATTAGGATAAAGAGAGCATGAATCAGGGTGGAGGAATAGAAAGAACAAGAAGAAAAAGGAAAAAGGAAATAGAAGAAGAGAAAACATTTTTTATTCAAAGGAGAAAACAGTAGATGCCAACAAGAAAAAAAAAAAAAAAAAAAGAGAGGCAGGATAAGAAGAAAATAATACACTTATATTCGAAGGAGTACAAGGGTTAAAGTAGATGTCAAGAAGTCTTTAAGTAAGTGATAAAAGCATGAGCTGGACTGCACCGTTAATGTGACTTACTGTGTGACTGTGAGTATGTCTGTATACAATCGAATCCCACCAGTCAGCGCAAGGCACGCCACCTCTCAAGTAACTAAACCAAGCTAATATTCCTGTACCAGTTCGACACACACACATACACATACACACTAACACACACACCTTGCTTAACTCCACGACACCCACACATCCACTCACTCGTCACCCCATTAAATACCTGATCGAATCTGTTAACTCCAACAGCTCCACCTCTACTTATTGACCCGTTATGGTGTTTTATGATATAGGATACTCTTCAAGGTCAACTGTGTCAGAATAGATCAAAACAGGACAAAAAAACTCTTCCCTATTCAACCTTCCCCATGGTATGATGAAGTGAGGAAGGGCAGTACTGTGGCCAGCTGCACAGAGGGAACTAAACACACGTGGATTCCAGCCTTGAAGAATACGAAATCAGAGAAGGAGAAAGATACATTCAACTGATACTGAATGACTTAACGTGGGTGAGAGGAAAACTTGTATTATTTTGCGCTGTGAATATTCTGGTATGTGATGTAACGTAGCCTGAAGGGGAAAATAGAAGTCATGAATTATTTGTAAAGTCCTGCTGTATGCAAATATAGATCTACTAGAAAATTTGAAAAAAAAATAGGTTTTCTAACTATTGATGTAGGGAGTTTATAGTTTTTAAAAATTGTAATAGAAATGGTTTATGAATACCATTGATGAGGTTGTCGCAGTTTTGTCGTGGTGTGTTTGGTATAACTTTTTGGTGGAATATTTGCAGTACGTATTAGAGAGAGAGAGAGAGAGAGAGAGAGAGAGAGAGAGAGAGAGAGAGAGAGAGAGAGAGAGAGAGAGAGAGAGAGAGAGAGATAGAGAGATAGATAGAGAGAGAGAGAGAGAGTTGGGAAGAAAAAAAAAAGAAAGCTAGAGAGAGTATAATCATCTGGTCGTATTAACCATCTCTCATAATGATAAATTGACGCCCTGCCAGGATTAATTTGTCGCTTTATTTATGCACTTCATCATCACATTTTCTTTACTGTAATACAATGAGGCGTGACCCAACCGGTGCCAGGTAGATAATTTACTGCGTCCGGTGTTCTAAAAGTAATATAAAAAAAAAGAACATACTCGGTCTCTTACTAGCTATTGTTTATATTTTGTTTATCGCTTTTCAAATTAATTTCTGAAGATTTCTTAGATATTTTTTTTTGCCCCAATGAGGTTGTGATGATACATTTAATCATCGTTATTTGTGGTGCTAATACCGACATTCGTTGCTGTAATCAATGAACTGGTTGCAACACGTCGCTTCCTTTGCACAGCCTTAAACACCAATAACTTTACTACCTAACCTTCTGTCGTCGCTTTGTGTTGAGATTATAAACCAATCTCTAAATGGTTTGCTAATGTTAAGTTAAGTCAATGCTAAAAGTAACAACACAACGCCTAGAGGCACACCGCTACTACCACTCACACAAGCAGGCTCCTCACTGATTACAAAGCCGTGTTTTTCTGTTTAGAAGCCGCTCGTTTATCCGCGCCCATAAATCATCTGTCTCACGAGAACACAAGTTTCAGAATGACCTTTTGTTACGGACACTGTCGAAGGCCGCCGGAATGTCCAAGTTAATTTCGTTGAACAGTATTCGAACAGCCTGATCTGCGTCAATATATAATGAAAGGAATCGAATCAATGACTTAGGCACGATCGGCTACTGCTACTACTACTTCCTAAGGTGTGTTGTGTGCAGCTGCCGCCTTTCTCTTGGGAATCGAAGTAAGTGCGCGTGTTTCGAAGTTTAATGAAATGTTCAAATTGAAGTAATTGATCGGTAGCCATTTCATTTTATCATCCTTCCTAACGATGGGAGTTAAGTTGTAAGTCTTCCAGGCACTGAGTACCCGCCCGAGCTTAAGCAAATAACTTGTTGGACAATAATGGGTTTGGGTTTAGCCAAGAGAAAGCAGCAATGCATTAATACTTCAAGTTACAAGTCATCGGTAAGCAATGAATTTACTTGCGCCAATATTTTCAAGACGTTTCCTTATATATTGGGTTTTTGTTTTGATTTTGTTTGTTTCCGATGCGTTGATATTTCTTCTTCAGGATCCTGTGAAATTATTTTAGGTGGATTGTGAGTTACTGTTCAGCTGCTTCGTTTCATGAGGATGTGGATGGACTTGAAGATTTAAGTTCAAATTCATTATTAAGTCATGAACTCTTCTCATAACAAAGAACATCATTTACATAGCACTTAGACATTTTTTTTCACTTTATTTATTGAACCAACAACATTATCGCATCATTGGTCCTTGTGGGAATATTTTTTTTTATATTCTATTTTAGTTTCTTTTTCTTTGCTTTCTGAACATTCTTTGCAGACTTAAATTGTGTCTTAAATCGATGTCTTTCCTTGATGCTCTGAATTTCTCTCTCTCTCTCTCTCTCTCTCTCTCTCTCTCTCTCTCTCTCTCTCTCTCTCTCTCTCTCTCTCTCTCTCTCTCTCTCTCTCTCTCTCTCTTTTTTATGTATTTTTTCTCTCTTTCCTTCAATGTATTACTATTTGTCACTCAGTAGTTCGTTATCTCCTTGTGTTTCCTTCCTTCTTTCTTTCTTTTTCTCTTTCTTTTTCTTTGTCATTGTTTTTTTTCTTTCTTGTTTTTTTCTATTTTTTTGTATCTTTCTTTCTTTTTAGTCCTTTTTTTCCTTGTCTTTTCTGTTCTGTTCTTTTCTTTCCTATGCTTTCTTTCATTTTATCTGTCTTGCTTTCATTCATTCTTTCTTTTCTTTCTTTTCCTATTTTTTTCTTTCTTTCTTTCTTTCTTTCTTTCTTTCTTTCCGTCTATCTATCTCTCTTTCTCTTTTTCTTTCTGTCTAGTCACTACAAAACTCACACAAGTTTCCCCATCGAAGAAGAAAGAGGAGGAAGAAGAGGAGTAGGAGGAATAGGGGTTGGAGGAGTAAAAGGAGGAGGAGAGGAACGGAGGGAAAGTAAGAGGAGAAGAAAGAGGAGGAGGAGGAGGAGGAGGAGGAGAAAGAGGAGGAGGAGGAGGAGGAGGAAAAGTAGGAGAAAAAGGGGGTTATATGTAAGAAGTCAGGAGAACAAATTGAACAGAATGAAGCACTTTGGGGTGAAGGTCAAGGAAAGAACCTGTAGGAGAAGAAAAGAGGAGGAGGAGGAGGAGGAGGAGGAGGAGGAAGAAGAAGAAGAGGAGGAGGTGGAGGAGGAGGAGGAGGAGTAGTTTGC
>JAPQNM010000013.1:30241460-30243960 GCA_029783475.1 Metacarcinus magister | reverse complement strand
TTTTTGTTAAATTATATGTTTTGTTTCGTTTGGAAGTGAAGTTTTGTAGGACGTTCGTGTGTGCATCATACTGGTACACACACACACACACACACACACACACACACACACACACACACACACACACACACACACACACACACACACACACACACTCACTCACTCATGCATCAGCTCTTCCATTTCACACCATCTTCGCTCGATCTCTTCTTTTCAGAATATGACAACTCTCTCTCTCTCTCTCTCTCTCTCTCTCTCTCTCTCTCTCTCTCTCTCTCTCTCTCTCTCTCTCTCTCTCTCTCTCTTTCATGCCTCCAAGCTTCGCAAATATACATCCTCTCTTGTACTCTCTTTTCTGCTTCCATATCCCTACAGATTCTTTAACTTTACCAAAGAAGAGGAGGAGGAGGAGGAGGAGGAGGAGGAGGAGGAGGAGGAGGAGGAGGATATAAAAAGAACAGAAACAGGAAATTTAACTCATAATTCTTGTGTACGTAAAAGTAGAGAGAGAGAGAGAGAGAGAGAGAGAGAGAGAGAGAGAGAGAGAGAGAGAGAGAGAGAGAGAGAGAGAGAGAGAGACTATATAATGTAAAATCTACATTAACGTAACATGAAAATAAATCAAAAAGGAAGAATGAAGTAAATAAAGAAATGAATGAAAAAATTAGGAAAGAAAGGAAAGTAAAAATGGATAGAGTGAGAGAGAGAGGAAAGAAAGAAGGAAGGAAGGAAGGAAGGAAGGAAGGAAGGAAGGAGGGCAGGGAAGAATGAGGGAAGGAAGGAAGCGAGATAAGAGGGAGGGCCAGCTTAATTAGCTGAACAAACAGATGATTATTAGGCAGGACACAAATATTACACGAGAGTACGTGCACGATTCTATAGGCTACGTACACACACACACACACACACACACACACACACACACACACACACACACACACACACACACACACACACACCATACAAAAGGTAGTGGATAGATGTAATGTAAGTTTTGTTGGATTGGTCTGGAATAGAACATCATCTGATACAGAAGGTTGGGGTGAGACCTTTGTCCTGCGGTGGACTCAAAGAACCTCATGATGATGAACATCCTGAAAATCTAACACACACATACAAAAACAAATAACACACATACGTGCACACAATAAATATTATAAAAAAAACACACATTCTCTCTATGTGAAAAAAAGTCGGTATTTTTCTGTGTTTATAGTCATAAAATGCATCTTCAATCCATAATAATTTGGAAAATCAAATATAAACTTTCTGTGAAAATTAAAAGTAGAGGAAAAAATATAGTATTGATATTATTGAAAACATATATTTCCGTATATTTACAAACTTCTACAAGCTTCACAACAACATAATCACAAATAAGATGACATTTTACATTAACAAAATCTGAACTTCTTTTATTTTCAAAATTAATTCCTCGCCGGACCGCCCCTTGGGAGGTGCCGCTTCCTCTGTGCCGCCTTGAGACGGGCAGAGATGCAGCCTTCGACGGCTGTCACCTGGGCGGGCAGACCCCTGATGGTGATGGTGGTTGTCTGGGTGTCACGGGGGGGTGGCACCGTCACCCTGACACCGGGGTACTCCCGTGCCAGGGTTCTGAGTGCCTCGCCCCCGTGCCCCACCACGTGGCCCCGCATGTGGGGTGCCACCTGCAGGACCACCGTCACCGTCTCCTGGGCCCAGGACTGGCGCACCTTGTCGCGAGAGTCCTGGTGAGGGAGCAGAGTCTTGCGTCGCCTGTTGGTCTTGGCACACTTGGTGCCAGCCAGGCTGGTGCTCGCCTCCACCGCCTTGGGCTTCTGTGTCTCAAGGAATGGTTTCTTCTTCATCCCTTGGGTCTTCTTGTTACAAACAAGGTGCCACTCGTTGGTGTCCTCGGTGGAGGGAGTGATCACTCTGACACAGGAGTCCAGGGGTGGTGCAGGGGTGGAGCAGTGGTCTGCAATGGTGTCCTGAGATGGTGCAGGAACATTGAGATCATCTTGGGATGTATAATCCTGATGTTGACTCTCCTTAGCCAAGGCGAGGCCAGAATCCTCCTGCTTGCACCCTTCACAGGGCACCACCTCCACTCTTTGCTGCTCGCCCTTCACTAACACTTCCTTTCGACACTTCCTCTTAAACACACGTGCCAGGGATGCCAGGAGCTTCTTCAGTCCCGAGAAGCATCCCGGCGTCGAGGTGTGCTTCCTGCTGCTGTTGACAGCGTTTGGTTGTTGAGTTTTGCTCATCATGACTAAAAGTCTTGCTTAAAATACACAGGTCGATAAACCGCGATGCCCAGGGTATTGAGGTAGTAGATTTTCATACACAGTAAACCCTGCCTTATTATTATTATTATTAACTCCAACCTCCAACAAACTCCAACCTGCAGCAGAGTCCACCATACGTCACCAGACTCCAAGGTATCATCATCAGCAGCAGCTCTTCTCTTAAATATTTCAGTTTTTGCTTCTCTCTCTCTCTCTTTCTCTCTCTCTCT
>JAPQNM010000013.1:30228960-30233960 GCA_029783475.1 Metacarcinus magister | reverse complement strand
ATGCATCGACTAGACACCATCTTTCAAACGTCCACCCTGTCTTGTCTTGTCTTCTTTACCGGCGCCCATCTGTTTCCTGTCCACACACTAGACATTCTTGGTTTATGCTGCACAAGGGCACGCAAACACACATTTCCTATCTTAGCTCCATCTTACTGACTTAGAAAAAAAAACAACAAGCGTATACAGTGTTTGGAATTGTTTGCATTATTTTCTTACTATTTATTATTGCATACATTCTTTTTTTTATCTAATACTGGAAGCTTATCTCTCCCGATTTGGAGAAGACCTTGCATGTTGTGAGTGAGTATATACCTACATGTGGCAATATTAGTCTGGGTGGAGTCGAAGGCTATTAAGTATAAAACCTTCTTCTTGGATAGACTCGCCTCTATGTCTCTCATCCTCACCTTTACATCGCTTATTGTTTTATAGATATTTTTTTTCCACAGATGTAGTTCTGGTTGTATTAACATGTATTTTTATCTTGCTACCTCACACACGCCCTGTTACTGTGTGTGTGTGTGTGTGTGTGTGTGTGTGTGTGTGTGTGTGTGTGTGTGTGTGTGTGTGTGTGTTTTAATATGCAGTGGTAAGAGGAGGAGCACTAAGATATAGTTTGAAAATTCATTGATGATAATGCTAAGAGGCTGCTTTGCATTTTTTCCTTGACTACCGATGCATGAGCTTCTTGAGGTTAAAAAGAAAAAGGTCAAAAGAAAAGGAAAAGTATAATAATGTTGAATCTTTGTACGACCATAATGTTTTTGGTCACTTTGCCAATAATTTTTTTTTCATATAATTCCAATCATATAATTACAATCACCGCAATGAACTAATAGATCAAGAAGGACCACTATTAAGGAAGAAAAAAGAGGACGAAGAAAATAGTTTAATAAAAGCGCAATTATATTACCATGAAACAATCAAAGGAATTATTCACTTGGATGGCTCAGCTCTCCATGGCATGAATAGTATAATAAGCAGGCGGTAAAGGCATAGAGAATAGTAATAGAGAATAGAAATACCCTAACCTAACCTAACCACAAGAATGAGGAAAGTTCCAGTCGTTGAGTGCATGTGTAAGTTGGTGGTGGTGGTGGTGGCCGCTGTGGTGGTGAGAGCCGCCTTCTGGTGCGTCGTGGAGGACGCACGCAGGATGGGTCTGGTGGTGCAGGCGTGGCGGGATGAAGGTCCACACACCACCCTCCTGGGCAAGGTGGTGCACGCCTGTGCACGGCCTGGGGCTCTTCAAGCCGGGCTGCCACGCGGACCCCCTCCAGTGCAGTGCGGCGTACCCGATATCCTGGGCTGGCGGGGGACTCTGTCCTTTGTGCTGGACCTGAAGGCACGGCTGGCCTGCCTCGAAGAACAGGTGGTGCAGGCCCAGCTGGAACACAACGCCCTTTGTGTTGTGGTTCGTGGTGGCCTTGTGTTGCCTGGTGGTGCTGGTGGTGGTGGTGTGTGGTATCCTCCTGATGGTGTGGTGGTGCAGAGCACGGCACAGCCTAAGAAGGACCATCACCGTACCGTTAAGCGCACCATGCAACGCTTGAAGCAGGCTGTGCAAGGTGACCTGCCGCAGGTCAAAGGTGGAAAGGCTCCACGCATCGATACTCTGGTGCAAAAAGTGAGGAAAGACCCGCTTTTCAGGAGTTTTCGCACTGCCATGCTAAAGACGCCACTGCTACACAACGAGCAGGACACCGAGGTGAAGAAGGTCTCGGTGCAGAAGTTGAAGCAGGTCTTCCAGCGAGGGCTGCAGGACGACGAGCAGGTCCTAGGGGACTCGCGCTCCCAGGCGGCACCCGCTGTGTTAGGACAGCACGCCAGCAGCAGCAGCAGCAGCTTGGTGCAGCTGAGCCTCGCATTGCCTCGCAAGCTTCAGGAGTGGCTGGCGGAGCCCGAGAACGGCTTCTTTGATCACCTAACAAGTCGCCACTCCGTGCAGGTGTTGCAGGATGCAGCCCGTGACACATTGTACATCAAGGGCACCATCAACAACGTGACGGAATGTTACCGTGAAGTTCAATTAATGTTGGACGTGTGGTTTGAAATGGAACAGTGACTTGTGCACGTGATGCCACCACGTCACATAGTCTTCTCACTTTGTAACGATGTCAATACATTTATCAAAACACTAACGAGGTTGTTATAACACTTAACAAAAAAACCTAACCTAACTTAACCTAACCTAACCTAACCTAACCTAACCAAACCTAACCTAACCTAACCAAACCTAACCTACCAAACCTACCAACCCTAACACTTATAACCACGACCTAACAGACACCATTAGAAAACCGTTAAGTATCGAGGGACAAAAAACATAAAAAAACAGTTATGAGGCAAAAAAGAAAAGAAGAAAGAAAAGCGAGTAGGATCCTAAAAATAAATAAAACAGCGTAAAAACAACAACCACACCCACACAAACCACAATTACGAGAACTTGAAGAAGGAATAAAAAATGACAGAAGAAAAGCAAAACCAGAATACAAATAGTGAGTAAGAAACAGATTTTCCTCTTAATTTCCTCACCAAAACCTCATCTATGCGAAAGTAAACCAATAAACAAATGAACATCACGGGCGCAAAAGTGAAATGAATGCCAAGAAAAACGAAATTAATATAAAGAAAATAATATAATGTAGCAAAGAAGAAGAACAAAAACTAACTAACGGAACGTAAGAACCAGAAGGAATAAATCAATTGGTAATAGATTGTCGAAACTCAGAAGCTACAATAGATAATGTAATGTCAGGTGGAGAAAAATTAATAATGAGAATAGATAAGACAAATATGAAAGTGGAAGTGCAGAAAAAAAAAAAGATCTACATTAAGAAGAATTATTACAGCTTATTGACTCAACGGGGCTCAGACGCAAAAGAAAAGAAAAAGAAAGAAATAATTAATAAAGAAAAATAGACAAAGAGAAGACATAGGAGATAAAAAAAATAATAGATAAATAAACATAAAAGTCTTCACAAAAAAAAAGGTGAATCAACTAGTTAACAGTATATGAACAACAAACTAATAGAAAAGTAAGAAGCACAACCACCACCAAACAAACATCTTTTTTTACCTCACCACACACATCACGCATCTCCACCAACCCACCACCACCACCACCACCACCACCACCACCACCACCTCCTACCCTTCAAAAACAAATATAAACAATGAGCACCCACACAGACGTCACTTACTGGGCATACCTGTCATGAGGGAAGGAATAATGATAATATATACACCTGTGTGCTAAAATGCGTAGGACCCACCAAATTACCGCGTACGAGTAAGGAGTTATGAGGCGTAAAGATGTCAGCTGCAAGGGAGGGAGAGGAGGAGAGAAGAGAAGAGGGAAGAGAAGAGAGGGTCGAGGGGAAGGGATGAAAGAGAGGGAGAGAAAGAGAAAGTTTAGTATATTTGCATGATCTTCTCCTAATTTTTGCCTTCATGGATCACACGTTAAACAGTGTGTACTTCTAATAGAGCGAGGGAAGAGGAGCGTCTGCCAAGTTAATGTGGACGTAAGCTTGGGGTAAGTGGTTCAGGAGTTACCGTGAAATGAGTCAAATTCCTCTACCTTAGCGAGACGAGAAGATATTTCATGCCAGTTATGTAGCTAAGCAAGGAAAGAGAGAGAGAGAGAGAGAGAGAGAGAGAGAGAGAGAGAGAGAGAGAGAGAGAGAGAGAGAGAGAGAGAGAGAGAGAGAGAGAGAGAGAGAGAGATGAATGAACAGACAGGCTGGCATGCAGAATGGAAAGGTAGACAGACGAATAGACACACGTACAGACAGATGGCCAGAGAAGAAGATAGATGGACGACCAGAAAGACAGACCAAAAGAGGGATAAATAGAAAGGATGAAAGATAAATTTGTTGAGGAATGGACAGACTGACAGAAGGAAAAGGAAAGACAGACAGAAGTAAAGACAAATGACTAGACAGCTTATAAGTGAGAGAGAGAGAGAGAGAGAGAGAGAGAGAGAGAGAGAGAGAGAGAGAGAGAGAGAGAGAGAGAGAGAGAGAGAGAGAGAGAGAGAGAGAGAGAGAGGAGTTAATGAATAAGGAAAAGGGTCAAGTGAGATTATGAAGAGTACTTTCCCTCCTCTTCCTTCCCTCATATCCTTTCACGTCCTCCTCCTCCTCCTCCTCCTCCTCCTCCTCCTCCTCTCCCTCTCCTTGCAGAATTCTGTCACTTAATTCAAAGTTAAATCCTGGCTTTGTATATCACAAGACGTACGTTATTATATTTTGAGAGAGAGAGAGAGAGAGAGAGAGAGAGAGAGAGAGAGAGAGAGAGAGAGAGAGAGAGAGAGAGAGAGAGAGAGAGAGAGAGTGTGAGAGAGTGTAGGCCTAGCAGAGTTGTATATCTATGATTAACACTGACAAGCTTGGTATTTATTCCTTCTCTTCCAACACACCATCGTTACGTGACTTTTTTCCCCCTTCTTTGTGTGTGTGTGTGTGTGTGTGTGTGTGTGTGTGTGTGTGTGTGTGTGTGTGTGTGTGTGTGTGATTTATCGTGTACGTCATGGCGTGTGTGTAGTTTATCTGATGTACGTAAGAATATGTATATGTAAATGTTTCATGAACGTAATATCCTGTGTACGTAAACAGAAGGTTGGATAATGTTTTGTGTACGTAGCGAGCCATGTGCGTAACTACTATGTAGGTAACAGTTGGCAATTATTAGTCTTGTGTACATAACGACTTGTGTGCGTATTGTATTGTGTAATCAATACTATGTGTACATTATCCATCATGTACCCGTTAATGATCTGTGTAAATTATGATTATGTACGTTTCGTCTTATGTAAGGCAATATCTTCGTCACGCAGAGGCGTTGGGTACGTAACATTATGGGGAGGGGGGTGTGCGTACTGTTCAATGTGTACGAAAAACTAGCAAGTAAAAATGGACTGAATGTTGCGAACAATGGTTGTAACCCAAGGGGGGGTATGGGGTAAGGGCAGTGCGTGGGAGAAAACGTTCATA
>JAPQNM010000013.1:30211636-30224136 GCA_029783475.1 Metacarcinus magister | reverse complement strand
CACTGACAAGCTTGGTATTTATTCCTTCTCTTCCAACACACCATCGTTACGTGACTTTTTTCCCCCTTCTTTGTGTGTGTGTGTGTGTGGTGTGTGTGTGTGTGTGTGTGTGTGTGTGTGTGTGTGTGTGTGTGTGTGTGATTTATCGTGTACGTCATGGCGTGTGTGTAGTTTATCTGATGTACGTAAGAATATGTATATGTAAATATCTCATGAACGTAATATCCTGTGTACGTAAACAGAAGGTTGGATAATGTTTTGTGTACGTAGCGAGCCATGTGCGTAACTACTATGTAGGTAACAGTTGGCAATTATTAGTCTTGTGTACATAACGACTTGTGTGCGTATTGTATTGTGTAATCAATACTATGTGTACATTATCCATCATGTACGTTAATGATCTGTGTAAATTATGATTAATGTACGTTTCGTCTTATGTAGGCAATATCTCATGTACGTAACAAATTGTGTGCGTACTGTCATGTGTACGAAACGAGCAGGAAATGGACTGATGTTTGCGAAATGGTGTACATGTGCGTGGGAGAAACGTTCATAAATCTTCCCTCATGTTTTCTTCTCTCCCTCTCTTTTTCCCTCTTCTTTCCTCCCTTCTCCTCTCCTCTCCTTCTCTCTCCTCTCCTTTCCTCTCATCAATTTCTGCACTTTTTTTTTTATCCCCTCCTCTCATTTCCTCCTCTCCACGTCTTTCTTCTCTTCCTTCCTCAATTCATCTGTCTCCCTCTTTCATTTCCTCCTCTTCTTCCCTCTTTCCTCGACTTCGTTTCTCCTTTATTCCCTTTCTCTTTTATATATTCTTACTTTTATTTTCCTGATTATCTTTATCAGTTACTTTCTCTTTTTTTTCTTTCTTGTTGATTTTTTCTTTCTTTCTTTCTTTCTCTCTCTCTCATCAATCACCTGCTTCTGTTTATTTGTATCTCCTACTTTCGTATTACTACTTTCTCTTTTTTGCTTCCTCCACCTTTCTCCTCTCTCTCTCTCTCTCTCTCTCTCCTCTCTCTCTCTCTCTCTCTCTCTCTCTCTCTCTCTCTCACTCTCACTCTCACTCCTCCCTTATTTCCGTCTCTTTTTGCTTCTACACTACTTCCTTCTTTCGTCCATCTCTCCATCCTTTCCTTCCCTCATCTCCCTTCTACTCTCCTTTTTTCCTACTCTTCTCCCTCCTTTCCTTCTTCTTCTCCTTCTCTCTTTTTCCTTCATTCCTTTTTCACCCTCTTTTTCCACCCTAACGTTTCCTTTCCTTCCTACCTTTTAAACATTCCTCCCTCCCTTCCTCCCTCCCTTCCTTCCCCTCCTCTTTCCCCTCCTCCCTCTTCCTTCCCTTTTTCCTTCTCTCTAAATATTCGTGTCAGGCTCCTAGAGCGACTTTAATAAACTGGCTACTCTTCAAAGCTTAGCCGTGAGAGAGAGAGAGAGAGAGAGAGAGAGAGAGAGAGAGAGAGAGAGAGAGAGAGAGAGAGAGAGAGAGATAGAGAGAGAGAGAGAGAGAGAGGAAGAATTTTATCTTAATTTGTCAAACGTCCTATATAGACTAAATGTGGTGATGCGTGATTGTGGTGAATTGTGGTGAGTTGTGGTGATGTGGTGGTGATGATGTTAAGGTGAGGTGTGGCTAATTAGAGTCAAGGTAAGTGTTATGGTGAGGTTGAAATTGCCTGTTAATGGTGATGATGGTGCGGTGAGGTAGACTATTGCCCCACTTTTTATTTCTCTCTCTCTCTCACTCTCTCTCTCTCTCTCTCTCTCTCTCTCTCTCTCTCTCTCTCTCTCTCTCTCTCTCTCTCTCTCTCTCTCTCTCACTGGATATATTGAATTTATTATATCTCTTACCTAAATTAATCTACCTTAGTTATATTTAGTGTTACCAATTATGTACTGATCTACTACGTAAACTATTTTCATCATTTAATTGTTGACGAAGCAGAACACGAATTTTAAAACCACCACCATCACCACCACCACCACCACCACCACCACCACCACCACCACCACCACCACCACCACCACCACCACCACCACCACCACCATATCATCATTCTGTGCTGGACTGTCAAAGATAATACCGATCAAATATTTGCATAACTCCCCACCCCCCTTCAGAAAAAAAAATATCCCATTCTTGCAGCACCTTTGTTGATCTTATCCATTAAAGAAAAATACAATGATAACTATCAGAATGTTACCGCCTCATTGATCTGGGCTACGTGACGCTATGCACACTGGAGACAATTTCATGTTGGCTTCATTATACTGAACAAAGAAGAGGAGGAAACAGAAGCAGAAGAAGGAGGAGATGGAAAAGGGAGAAGGTAGAATGAGAAGAAAAAAAAAGAATAGGAGAAGGAGGAGGAGGAGGAAGAAAAAGAAGATAAGAAAGAGGAGGAATAGGAATACGATAGCTTGAGAGTGATACAGGAATAGGAAGAGACAGCAGGAGATAGAGGATGAGACAGTAGTAGGCGTTGAAGGAAGGAAGGCAAGGCAAGGCAAGGCAAGGCAAGGCAAGGCAAGGCAAGGCAAGGCAAAGCAAGGCAAGGCAAGGCAAAGTCTCAAGGGAAGGGACAGGTGGCCAGTGAAACGAGCAGTGTCCTGATAGTTAGTTCAGTAGTTAGGTATAGTTAGGGCAGCCTGAGCATCGAGGGGACGGCTTAAAGGGGATACTTGTCAATGCCTGGTGCGTGTGTGACATAGAATCAGCATACCATACAATGTGATGGTATGCGTATGGTGAATGTATAGTGTGGTATAAAGTGTAGTAGTGTATGGTGTGGTGAGAGAGAGAGAGAGAGAGAGAGAGAGAGAGAGAGAGAGAGAGAGAGAGAGAGAGAGAGAGAGAGAGAGAGAGAGAGAGAGAGAGAGAGAGAGAAAGTGGACGGAGCAGCTGATCTTACGAGAAATGTGTTGACTTTGGACAAACATGGTGGTTGTGGCGGTAGTAAAAGTAGTAGCAATAGTAGTAGTAGTAGTAGTAGTAGTAGTAGTAGTAGTAGTAAGTTGTTGTAGCATTGTAGTAGTAGCACTATAAGGAATTGCAATAGTAGTAGTAGCAGTAGTAGTAGAAGTAATAATGATAGTAATAATAGTAGTAGTAATAGTAAAAGTAATAGTAATAGTAATAGCAGTAGTAGTAATTGTGGAGAAAAAACTTTTAAAGATATCCTACCAGCTCTTTTTCCCTCCCCTCCCTTCCCTTCCCCTCTCTCCCCCTCTCACTCTCACTACCTCTCCTCACGACCTAACTTTTTTTTTTCCCCTGTTGCCTCTCCCATTCTATTTTTTCCCCTCTCCCTCCCACACACACTCCTCCTTCCTCCCTCCCTCCTCCTTCCCTCCTTTCCAGAGTTACTCCTCCATCAAGAATCAATATTTTCCTGAGAGACCTTTTTCCTTCTTCACTGCAACGCTTTTTGTTACGGTATTATTTTGGGCTCGAGTTTTTGTGGAGGTAATCGAGGAGGAGGAAGAGAAGGAGGAGGAGGAGGAGGAGGAGGAGGAGGAGGAGGAAGAGGAGGAGGAGGAAAGGTGTTGGCAATCAGGGCAGAGGAAGAGACTGGGAAAAGGTGTAGAGTGATGGTGAGAAAGGAGGAAGAGGAAGAGGAAGAGGAAGAAGAAGAGAAAGAAAAAGAGAAAGAAAAAGAGGAAAGAGAAAGAAAAAGAGAAAGTGGAAGGATATTAAAAAGTAGAATATTATGAGGTTAAGGAAGAGAAGGAAAAGAACGAAGGAAAGGAGTGAAAAAAATAGAGATGAGGTTAAAGAGTGAAGGAAAAGGAAGTTTAGGAGGAGAGAGAGAGAGAGAGAGAGAGAGAGAGAGAGAGAGAGAGAGAGAGAGAGAGAGAGAGAGAGAGAGAGAGAGAGAGAGAGAGAGAGAGAGAGAGAGAGGAATATGTACACGTCTTAGGAAGAAGGAAGGTAAATAGAAGTTCACACACACACACACACACACACACACACACACACACACACACACACACACACACACACACACACACACACAAGGCCTGAAACTGTACGAGAAATTACTTATTTATTTTAACTTGGATTCAAATATTTTTTTCTTCTTCCTTCTGGCAAATAAGAATGAAAGAAGATTGGGAAAAAGGTCAAGAGGAATTTATGTTGTTTGGAAAGAATTACCACACTCTCTCTCTCTCTCTCTCTCTCTCTCTCTCTCTCTCTCTCTCTCTCTCTCTCTCTCTCTCTCTCTCTCTCTCTCTCTCTCTCTCTCTCTCCCATTCGTCTTCATTTTGTGTCTCATCCTTTCCTTTGCTCCATCACCACCTGCTCCCTTCTCCACAATTTCTCCTCCTCCTCCTCCTCCTCCTCCTCCTCCTCCTCCTTTTCCCCTCCTTCTCCAATCAGCAGAACCTCCTTCGGGATTCTACGACACACAAAACCGGTTGCAAAGAGAGAGAGAGAGAGAGAGAGAGAGAGAGAGAGAGAGGAGAGAGAGAGAGAGAGAGAGAGAGAGAGAGAGAGAGAGAGAGAGAGGCCAAACTTATCACCACTGTTCACTGTATGAGAATAAAAATAGGTGATAGAGAGGGAGAGGGTAAAAATGAATATATATGTAATAATGATAATAAGATAATAATAATAATAATAATAATAATAATAATAATGATAACAATAAACATGATCAGAATAAAAGGGTCATTTGTCTCTCATTACAATACTTTAGGGATTTACTCTAATTAAACTAACAAGGTGAACATTGATTTTAAATATTGATACAGCATTAGAGTGAAATTATCCACCTCTCTCTCTCTCTCTCTCTCTCTCTCTCTCTCTCTTCTCTCTCTCTCTCTCTCTCTCTCTCTCTCTCTCTCTCACACACACCACAGACATATTAAAATCATGAGAAAAAGCTATAGGAGAAGGAAGAGCAGGAGGAGGAGGAGGAGGAGAACGAGGAGGAGGAGGAGGAGGAGGAGGAGGAGGAGAGGGAATGATGGAGTGAAGGAGGGGAGGGGAGATAGAGTGAGGGAAGAAGTGGCTTTTGAGATCAAAGGCGAAGAGAGGAAGACCAGATTCATTATGTTTGTATGGAGCAGTGAAAGAGAGCGTAAGAACAGGGAGGGAGGGAGGGAAGGAGGGAAGAAGGGAAGGAAGGAGGGAGGGAAGGAGGTAGGAAAGGTGTGGAGGAAGTATGAATAAAGAATATGAAAGAGATAAAGATAGTAAGGGTTTGTTTTTTTCGAGGAGGAGGAGGAGGAGGAGGAGGAGGAGGAGGAGGAGAGAGTTGGGTTAGATTTAGATAAGTAATAGGAACACCGAGAGAGATTAAATAGGTACTTAAGAGAGAGAGAGAGAGAGAGAGAGAGAGAGAGAGAGAGAGAGAGAGAGAGAGAGAGAGAGAGAGAGAGAGAGAGAGAGAGAGAGAGAGAGAGAGAGAGAGAGATTTAATAACTGTATGTGGAGCTAAATGCAGACAAAAATTGTGGTAAAACTTTTAATGTACTCTCTCTCTCTCTCTCTCTCTCTCTCTCTCTCTCTCTCTCTCTCTCTCTCTCTCTCTCTCTCTCTCTCTTTCTCTCTCACTATTTTAAGGAATGACTCCAAGGCTGGCAGAGGACCTTTTAATGTTTCAATAATGATTCTCTCTCTCTCTCTCTCTCTCTCTCTCTCTCTCTCTCTCTCTCTCTCTCTCTCTCTCTCTCTCTCTCTCTCTCTCTCTCTCTCTCTCACCCACACAAAACCTTTCCTTTGTTTTTCTTTGTTTTATATATTTCAATTGAATTTTTTTTTGTATTTTTCATATACTACTACTACTACTTTTACTACTACTACTACTACTACTACTACTACTACTACTACTACTACTACTACTACTACTACTACTACTACTACTACTACTACTACTACTCCTACTACTTTTACTACTACTACTCCTACTACTACTACTACTACTACTACTACTACTACTACTACTACTACTCCTACTACTTTTACTACTACTACTACTACTACTACTACTACTACTACTACTACTACTACTACTACTACTACTACTACTCCTACTGAAAGAGGATAATATAAGAAAAGAAAATGTGAAGAAAAGGAAGGATTGAAGGTAAAACTAATGAGCTGTCAAATTATAAAAACAGAAAGATCCTTCAAGATAAGTGACGCTCATTTTGGAAACTAAATAGTCACCGTCACATTGAAGAAAATAGAAGATGGTTGTGCGCGACAGAAAATGTATTGCGTCTCCAAGCGTGTTTCAGAGAGAGAGAGAGAGAGAGAGAGAGAGAGAGAGAGAGAGAGAGAGAGAGAGAGAGAGAGAGAGAGAGAGAGATGCAAATATTATGTTAATAAGTATATGTAAAAGAAATGTTTATTCGTGTAAATGTTGTGATGGATGTTGTGTGTGTGTGTGTGTGTGTGTGTGTGTGTGTGTGTGTGTGTGTGTGTGTGTGTGTGTGTGTGTGTGTGTGTGTGTGTGTACTATGTCTTCGTCATTTTTTCATTCTCTTCCTCTTCTTTTTTTTTTCTTATTCTTAAAACCACACCAAAATTTATTGTTTCCTCCTCCTTCTCTCCTTCCTTCCTCCATCTTTCCTTCAAACCCAAATTATCAAACTATTTTTTTTTCCTCTCCTTTCGTTCCTCCCTTACCTTATAATTCTCTTGGTTTCCCTTCCCTACCCCTTTGTTTCTCTCCCCTCTTCTTCTCTCCCTCCCTCTCTCCTCCCCCCCTTCCCTCCCTCCCCCCCTCACTCCTCCCTTCTCTCCTTCAGTCATATGTGTTTGTAAATAAGACGATGGACTGGTGATGGAAAATTTATGTTTGTTTGTTTATGTGTGTGTGTGTGTGTGTGTGTGTGTGTGTGTGTGTGTGTGTGTGTGTGTGTGTGTGTGTGTGTGTGTTGTTTAATTTGCTTGTTTGTTGTTTAGTTTCGTGGATTGAATTATTTATGCCTCGTTTTGTTTGTTTATTTATTTTTCTTGATTTTACTTGTTTACTTATTTATTTATTTTTTTTTATATCTATTATTTTCTTCCATCATGTATCGATTCTTCAACTTTCTTTCGTTCCCTATTTCGGAAAGTGCATCTCTCTCTCTCTCTCTCTCTCTCTCTCTCTCTCTCTCTCTCTCTCTCTCTCTCTCTCTCTCTCTCTCTCTCTCTCTCTCTCTCTCTCTCTCTCTCTTTTGGCCTCCTTCATTTGCTCTTTTAAATTCCTTAGTGAGATTTGTCTATCGGTTTATTTATGTTTGTCTTTATATGTCTCTCTCTCTCTCTCTCTCTCTCTCTCTCTCTCTCTCTCTCTCTCTCTCTCTCTCTCTCTCTCTCTCTCTCTCTCTCTCTCTCATGTATTTACTTTACTTTTAACCTATATCCTGGTATCTCCCCCCCCCTTTTTCCCTCCCACTAACCGTATCTCTATTGAATCCTTTCCTCTCTCCTTTCCTCTCTCCCCTCTGTCTTTCCTTCCCCTTCTTTACCCTCCCTCGATTCTTCCTCATCTCATAAATCTCCACCACCACCACCACCACCACCACCACCACTCTTTTCCTCCCTCCCTGTCATCCTTCTAGTTTACCTCTATCCCTCAGTTCACTCCTTCCTCTTTCACTCTTTCCTTCCTCTTTCACCTTCTCCTTCTCTCCTCCTCCCTCTCTCTCTCGCTATCTCAATCTCTCTTCTCCCTCATTCTCCCTCTTTTGCCTTCGTCCCTTGACTTTTTTCCTCCCTAACTCTCCATCCTCCCTCCCTCCCTCCCTGTGCCTTCGCTCCTCCACCCTCTCTCCATCAATCTCTCCACCTCCTCCACCTCAAATAAAGAAATTCTACTCACCTTGACGCGGAAAATCGCAGGGCGAGTGACTGAGAATGTGGCAGCGTCGCATCTTAACTGAGTGAAACCTCCATTAAACGTCTGTCAGAGAGAGAGAGAGAGAGAGAGAGAGAGAGAGAGAGAGAGAGCAGTGTTTGTTGTTAGGTGGGATGGATATGTGCTGTTTTAAAAGGAGTTATACAAAGATAAGGAAGAGGTGGAGGTGAATGAGAAAGAAGAGAAGGGTGTGAAGGAAGAATATAGCAAATGAGAAGCAAGAGGTTAAATAGGAATAGAGGAGGAGGAGGAGAGAGGAGGAGGAGGAGGAGGAGGAGGAGATGGTCTTTGGTCTGTGAGGTGTGGACTCTTGTGGTATGGTGTCGCTTGTGGTGTGGATGGTGTGGATGGACGAGGGGCGGAGTGTGATGGAGTGGCAGGATGAGGAGGGGGTGTGGAGTGGGGTGTGGAGTGGGGTGTGGAGTGGGTGGGGAGGGGGTGGGGAGGGGAGGGAAAAGATTGAAGGTCGGTGAGGTGTGAGGGAGGCGTACGTGAAGGGGATGTGTGGGGAAGGTGGGTGATGGTGCTGGTGATGGTGATGGTGAGGAATGACTGGCAATGGGGAAGAATCTGTGATAGTATAGTAGGGAAGTGAAGGAGGAGGAGGTTGTAAAAATAGTGGAATAATGTCTTGAGAGTAGATTTTAGTAGCGTTGTATTCTATCTATGTTGTGGCAGTGAAATGATTAACGTCACTGTTGGGCTGATGGACTGTACTCCCCTCACTAAAGGTTCTTGTGGTGGTCAGGCTGGGCTGGGCAAATGACACTCACACAAAACCTATCCAATGTTGGTTTGTAAATGAAGACCAGTCAGCGTTACTCTCGTGAAGGGAGCTCGTGGCTATATGTATTAAGAGGATCAAGTGTATGAGTGCATAATGAAACGCCACAACTTATTCAGTGTTGGTTAGTAAATGAAGACCAGGCAGCGTTACACTTGAGAAGAGACCTTGTGACTATGTATTTGAGGAGGGGAATGAGTGTATGTGTAAATAACGAAGCACCACAGACAAAGATGAACACCAAGGAGACAAAGATGAACACCAAGGAGACGGAGATGAACACAGGGATCTTAGTAGCACATGCCTCTGTACAAACTTATCTTGCTGTACAATCACCCACATTAATAAAAAGCTCTTCATGTCATGTAATCGAATATACACCCCATTGACTAAGTGAGGCGTGTAGTCATTAACCTTTGACTGGAAACACTGTGCCACGTCAAAGGTCTTGGTGTCACCCTCGTATCTGTGCAACTGGTCATGACAAAAACCTCGAGACTTTAACTTGAACTGAATAAAGTGTTCTAGGGTCTGAGTCTGTGTTGTTTCTCATTCTATAGATGTGTGGTTAAGTTAGGTTAGGTTAGGTTAGGTTAGGTTAGGTTAGGTTAGGTTAGGTTAGGTTAGGCTAAGTTAGTTTAGGTTAGGTTAGGTTTGGTTAGGTTTGGTTATGTTAGGTTACTTAGGTTAGGTTACTTGGGTTAGGTTAGGTTTGGTTAGGTTAGGTTAGGTTAGGTTTAGCTAGGGTTAGGTGTGTGTCTTCTTATAATATTATGAAATGATTTTGTGATGAATAAATACACTAACAATAAAGTGTAAGACTAGACGGTAATAACGCCACTGAATATATTAAAGGCCCAAGGGAAAGATTTTATTGACTTATTTATCTATCTATCTATTTTCCCTTCTTACGCTTTCCACGGAATTCTTCTCTCCGCCATTGAGCGCCGAGGAGCCAAGATGCTTTCCTTGTGTTTATAGTGTTATGGGAGGAGCGTAGAGAAGGAAAGTATAGGGTGGGGATAAAGTGTAGTATACGAGTATATTGGTGTTCCTTCTCTCTCTCTCTCTCTCTCTCTCTCTCTCTCTCTCTCTCTCTCTCTCTCTCTCTCTCTCTCTCTCTCTCTCTCTCTCTCTCTCTCACACACACACACACACACACACGCAATATTTCTCACGAGCGTCTTACTTCCGCCCTCTCTTTTTCGCATCCTTTCCTCTTTCTATTTTCTCCTCCTTCTCTTCCTCCTCCTCCTCCTCCTCCTCCTCTCCTCCTCCTCCTCCTCCTCCTCCTCCTTCCTCTTCCTCCTCCTCCTCCTCCTGTACCATTGCCACCATCACCTAGGAACGTTATACTGTTCTATCTTTTCTCTCATACCAATAAGATAAAGAAGTGAAATCAAACGGCTTTGCAAATATTTGAAGGTCTTTTTGCTGTTTGTAATTCTTTGTAATCCTTTTAATATCTTTACACGTAACTTATCTCGTTTTTTGCAATAGCTTGTCTTAAGTAAATGGTACACAACAATGAGAGAGAGAGAAAAAAAGAAGAAGAGCATGAGGTAGGAGCAGGAAGTGAATGAGAAACATAGAGAAGGAAGTGGAGGCGGCTGTAGGTAGGTAGGTAGGCAGGTGCATGGGAAGAGCAAAGGAAAGCTAAACACACGGAAGGATAGAGATGAAAGAAAACAAGAGACAATAGAACCATCAGGGTAAAAGAAGAGGAGGAGGAGGAGGAGGTGAGAGAGGAGGAAGAAGAGCAGCAGGAGGAGGTGAAAGTGCTAGAATAAACACCAAAAAGTGTAAAAAAAAGGAGAGAGAAGAAGAAGAAAAAAAAAGGAAGAGTGAAGAGGTCTACGAGGAGGAGGAGGAGGAGGAGGAGGAGGAGGAGGAGGTACCGTCGCCTACGTGTCTCTGATCAAAATCGGATCCCAATATTGACTAGTCAGCGTTTGGGGGGGCGGGAGGCAGGATAGATGAGAGGGGGAAAGGAGAGGGGATGAAAGGGGGAGAGGAGTACAGGTAGGAGTAGAGAGGGGAAGAGGAAGAAGGTGGGGGAGGAGGGGAGGGGGTGAGGACGATAAGGGGAAAATATTAGTGATGTGGAGAGAAGAAAGAAAAGGAGATATAGAAAAAGAAATTAAAGGAAAGAAAGGGGGAAAAAAAGAGAGGAAGAGAGCAATTGAGAAAGATAGTGTAAGATCCCAAAGGAGTGAGTGGGTTTTCCTTTTTTTTTCCTTTTTCAGACAAGTTGGTAAAGTAATCATGGGCGTGGGTGGTGGGTGGCGGTGGGGGAGGGGGCGGGGAGCTACGGGCGTGATTGGGATGAATGATGTATAGATTGTGTTTGTATTACGGACAGTGATATAAAGTAAGGGGAAACGTAGCTTATAAGAATGGGTGGTTGCGTTGGTGGGTGGAATAAGAGTGTGTGTGTGTGTGTGTGTGTGTTAGTTTGGGTGGCTAGAGTGTGGTGTTGTATAAGTATAAGTTGGTTGGGTTAAGTGTTAAATGTTAAGTTAAGAGGAATACTAAAGAAGGAAATTGATCCAATGTTATTATTTAGCTTCCAATTGTTTTTTATATATTTTTTATTTCTTCCTCCATCATATTCATTATCATTTTCATGTTTTTTTTCATATTTTATCCTCATCACCTTTTTCTTTCTTCCATCTCCTTATAATCTTTCCACCACTTCCACCTCCTTCCTCCTTTCTCCTTCTTCTCTTTCCTCCTCCTCATTTTTCCCTCTCCTCCACTTCCTTCTTCTCTTTCTTCCTCCTTCCACTTCCTTCTTCTTTTTCATTTCCTTCTTTTTCTTCATCATCAATTAACATTAGTAATTCTTTTCTTTGTCTCTAATTTCAAGTGTATTAATTACGTTTTTCCTAATTGCAGGTATGTGCCGTCTCGTTGCTGGAACAGGTGAGAGAGAACGAGAGAGAGAGAGAGAGAGAGAGAGAGAGAGAGAGAGAGAGAGAGAGAGAGAGAGAGAGAGAGAGAGAGAGAGAGAGAGTCAGACTAGTCGGCGCCTCTCGCATACTCTCTCTTCCTCTCTTCCTTTCTTTCTCTCCCAATCTCTCTCTCTCAATCCTCGCTCCTTTTTCGGTCAAACACCAACGCCCGTGAGTGAGTTTAGTGTGTGTGTGTGTGTGTGTGTGTGTGTGTGTGTGTGTGTGTGTGTGTGTGTGTGTGTGTGTGTGTGTGTGTGTGTGTGTGGGGCAAAAAATAATCAAGGAAACAAAAGAGTGGGAAAGAAAGGGGAAAAAAAGGATATAGGGAATGGGAAAAAAAAATATATCGGCGCCAAGAATTTCCGAGACGCCTTGATCAGCTGACTGTTGCTGACGTCACTGGAGGAGGAGGAGGAGGAGGAGGAGGAGGAGGAGGAGTTGAAGGAAATCGAATGTTACATCTCTTCTCTTTCCCTCCCACACATCCATCCTTCAGGCTCTCTCCCCATTCCCCCCCCTTCTCTCTCTCTCTCTCTCTCTCTCTCTCTCTCTCTCTCTCTCTCTCTCTCTCTCTCTCTCTCTCTCTCTCTCTCCCCTCTTTGAAGTGAGTGGAAGAAGGAAGGGAAAAGTTAGGAGGAAAGTCTTGTTTCAGAATGAGGGGACTTGACAGGAGGAGGAGGAGGAGGAGGAGGAGGAGGAGGAGGAGGAGGAGAAGGAGGAGGAGGAGGAGCTGAAAGGAACAGTAAAGTAGTGTGTGGAAGGGATTGAGAGAAATTAAATCTCTCTCTCTCTCTCTCTCTCTCTCTCTCTCTCTCTCTCTCTCTCTCTCTCTCTCTCTCTCTCTCTTCTGTAATAGTTTGAAAGTATAATTTATTGGAATCCAAATCTAGTATGTGTGTGTGTGTG
>JAPQNM010000013.1:30201636-30206636 GCA_029783475.1 Metacarcinus magister | reverse complement strand
GGGGAGAAGCTCTTGGCTCGCTCACCTTTCTGACATTTTCTTTCTTGCTTCAATAAATGGGAGACACAAAGGTAAAGATGTGAGGAACCAAGTCAGTGCCGCTCCATGAAGGTGAGATGTGAAGGGTCTGCAGTGTCTGGAATAGAAACAGACACTAATAAAAAAGACTCATTCGGAACGTCACATAGGAAAGTTACTAAGAATTCATGAACTGTAAGTCAATCAATGATGCGCAGGTGTAGTAAAAGAGCTTTATGTAGTGCTTTGTAAATTTACCTCAGGGGATAGATGGTAATAAAGTCCTATGATACAGGGGTTGGCGTGGTGTGTGTTAGTGTTAGTGTGTGTGTGTGTGTGTGTGTGTTTGAGTGCTTGTTTTAACCCTTGTGAAGCCGTTAAGCCAATGTGAAAAGAGTCACTTCCATCATTCATTCATGTGCTCTGGAAACGAGATCAAAAACCAGAAAAACACTGCACTGCCTCACTCATTTTCTTCAGGTTAACGCGTCCAATAAACGAGAATGCATGACAAATTCCGTGACTGTGCTGCTAATAGCGAACCAAAAAAAATTCCAAAGCTAGTGTCTATGATTTTCCATGCTGAAGAAGAAGACAAAAAGAATAAGTTATAGTCTTGAAGTCACTCAAATTCCCTCATCCGTGAACACTGCGATGAGTTCATTTTTTTATTCTCTTTTTGGCGGGTGTTAGGCAGCTTAACCTTAACTTGGATGAAATAACTTGGGCCGTGAAAGTTTCTTAAGTAATGTCAAGTTATGTCTATCAAGGGAAGTCTGAAGCGGGTGTCTTCTTCTTCTCTTCCTTCCTAGTCTATCTCTCCCTCCTCTGTTTTTATTTCATTTTTTCCTCTTCCATTCATCATCCTCCTATCCCACTTTTGCTTCACTCTTCTTATTCTTCTCCTCAATTCTTCCTTTCTCTCTTATACTTATGTTTCTTCCTCTTCCCTCTCTCTTCTTTCTTTCTCTCTCACACTTATCTTCCCTCTCTTCTCCTTTATCATTTTCCTTTCCCTCTTTAACACACTTTCATTTCCTTATTAAGTTCTTCCATCTATACCATTATTATCTCCCTCTCTTCTCTTCCTCCCTTCTTACCACACTTCCATCTTTAGCTTCTCTCCGCCCCTTCCTCTCCTCTACTTCCTTCCTTTCCTTTACCTCTTTGTCTTCCTCCTTTCTCCTCCTCCTTTCCCTCACCCTCCTTCCAGTCCGTCACGGCAGCTGGTCTTGTTTTGGAAGTCTAGTCACCTCCTTCCGCCTTCTCTCTCTCTCTCTCTCTCTCTCTCTCTCTCTCTCTCTCTCTCTCTCTCTCTCTCTCTCTCTCTCTCTCTCTCTCTCTCTCTCCTCTTCCTCCTTCTCCTTTTACTCCTCTTCGTCAGCCTCCTCCTCCTCCTCCTCCTACTCTTCTTCATCTTCCTCCCTATGCTATAAACACCTCGTGAGGGATGGTTAATTTCTCTCTCTCTCTCTCTCTCTCTCTCTCTCTCTCTCTCTCTCTCTCTCTCTCTCTCTCTCTCTCTCTCTCTCTCTCTCTCTCTCTCTGTCCCCCCATAATATAGAGCTATTTAATTGTGGCAGAACTGAGGTGACGATCTCGTTAGCAACATCTGTGTAAGAGAGAGAGAGAGAGAGAGAGAGAGAGAGAGAGAGAGAGAGAGAGAGAGAGAGAGAGAGAGAGAGAGAGAGAGAGAGAGAGAGAGAGAGAGAGACGTGACTGCTCCAGGACCTCTTGTAAAGCCATCTTTTTTTTCTTCTATTTCTTCTTCTTCTTCTTCTTCCTCTTTTTCTTCTTCTTCTTCTTCTTCATCTTCTTCTTTTTCTTCTTGATCATTATTATCATCATCATCATCATCATCCTTTAATTTTCTTCTTGTTTTTTATCTGCATCATCTTCTCTTCTTCCTCCTTCTCCTCTTCTTTCTCTTCTCTTAACATGACCTTCTCCGTCTTGCTTCATATATTTCACAATTCTTTCCATTCTTCCTTCCTTCCTTCCCTCCTTCCTTCCCTCCTTCCCTCCTTCCTTCCCTCCTTCCCTCCTTCCTTGTTTCTCAACACTTTTTCTTTCGTTCCCTCCACCTCCCTCCTTCCCTCCTTCACTATTTCACCCTGTCTCCCTCCCGTATCTCTCCCTGACCTCACTTTATCTCCCTTTGTCCTTCCTCACCCCTTGGGCTCCACTCTCTCTCTCTCTCTCTCTCTCTCTCTCTCTCTCTCTCTCTCTCTCTCTCTCTCTCTCTCTCTCTCTCTCTCTCTCTCTCTCTCTCTGTGCTTTCCCTTTTATGTCGTTATTTCAGTATCAGAAAAGAGAGAGAGAGGGAAAAAAAAGAGAAAGTGAAAGAGAGAGAGAGGGCCATGTTAAGCCTCCTCAACCCATCTTCACGTATGGTGCAAACAAGTGAACAGCGACAACTTGAGCAAGGATCGTGAGCGTGTCCAGTCCACAGTCCACAGTTTCCTCAGATCGCCTCCTCGTGGACGGGAAAAGAATTTATGTTCCGTGAGATTACATTTTTTTTTTTGTTTTGTCGTCGGTGGTTTACAGGAAAATAGTAGACAGTAATAGCGTGAAATCTGTGTTTTTTGTCACCTTGAAGTAAGACTGTTAAGAGTTGAGGTAGAGAGGATATGTGAGTTGGTCTTCTCTTACTCTACTCTTCTACTCATCTTCCTCTTCCTCCTTCGTCCTCCTCCTCATTTTCCTCCTCCTCCTCCTTTTTTTTCTCCTCTTTCGCATCTCTCATGAAATCTTTAACCTGCCTTTGTCCAGAGTTTATAATATTTGAAGGTTTAAAGTCTTGTAGAGAAATGTTTCACCGCCTCAGATGGTGAAGCATACAGCCACGTGTCACCTTCAGTAACATACGTAAAGGAGTCAACAATGATCTCTATAGTACTTCTGCTTCTCCCGTCATTAAGAGAAATGTAAAAAAAATACAATAATAAATAACAAATAATAATAATAAAAATAATCACAAAAATAATCATAAAGTTACCCCCCCAAAAAAATCCTAATAATGATAGTTTTATTCCTCAAAACAATTATCATGGTTCTCTTCTCGCCATAACTTATCCGTCCCCCCTTCCTCCCTGCCGTTCTCAATCCCTTCCTCCTCCTTGTCTTCCTTCCTTCCCGCTGTGACTTAATTGGATTTATCGCAGCTGAAGGTGGAGGAGAAGGCATGCTAAAAAATGGAGAATAGTTTAAGAGACATTTTGAGAACCTTAAGAATGAAACTTACTCAATATATTTAGAGAGAGAGAGAGAGAGAGAGAGAGAGAGAGAGAGAGAGAGAGAGAGAGAGAGAGAGAGAGAGAGAGAGAGAGAGATATTCGGGTTAAGCTAAAGAAAAGGTGCGAGAGAAGTCTTGGAATAATTAAATTTGTTCCGGTGCTAGAGAGAGAGAGAGAGAGAGAGAGAGAGAGAGAGAGAGAGAGAGAGAGAGAGAGAGAGAGAGAGAGAGAGAGAGGGAGATAGGAAGAAAGTTTAAATATTACCGGAAGTAGATGGAAGATTTTTTTTTCGTATTTCCTGTTTTCTTTAGTAAAAAATAATTGAGAACTGCACCTGACACAATTCCTATTAATTAAAGTCAACAATTTATTTTTGTATCAACAACAATAACAACAGTATGATAAAAAAAAAATAGCAATGAAACTACCATGAAAAAAATAATTGTGGTTAACATGATAATGATAATGATGATACTAATGAAAATAAAAATGGTAATAATAACTGTAATAATAGTAATTATATTAATGATGATTAGAAGAATATTGATAATAATGAAGATAATAATAATAGTATTAATAATAATAATAATGATAATGATAATGATAATAATAATAAGAGTAATGATAATAATGATAATTATGATGATAATAACTTCTTCCTGAGTGTTTGCATTGATATGTTGTTGTCATCACGGTGTATTCAGATGCTGCAATTGATTGCCACGAAGATTCTGCGGAGAGAGAGAGAGAGAGAGAGAGAGAGAGAGAGAGAGAGAGAGAGAGAGAGAGAGAGAGAGAGAGAGAGAGAGAGTCACAACCAATCCCCCGATGTCGTCAAGATTGGATTTCCTTATCTATCTCCTTCTTACTCCCCTCTCATCTCCCCTCTCCTTCTCTCCCCTGTCCTCCCCTCACTCCCCCTATCTCCCTCCAGTGACGCATTACCTCCCCCTTAAACAGCCCTCTTACCCCTAAAAACTTAACCCTCCCCCTCCCCTCACTTCCCCTTAAATGTTCCCTTAAGCTCCCCTTTTACTGCTGGTTGTGGAATTAAGTGGTGAGAGGGGAGAGGGAGGGAGGGAGAGTGAGAGGGGAGAGGGAGGGAAGGAGTGTGAGAGGGGAAAGCGTAGTTGTATATGGGGAAAGGAGGGAAACATGGTTTAACAAGAGGGGGAAGAGTAAGAGGGAGAAAGAGAGGAAAACGATAGAAGGAGAGGGGGGAAACTATACAGAGAGAGAGAGAGAGAGAGAGAGAGAGAGAGAGAGAGAGAGAGAGAGAGAGAGAGAGAGAGAGAGAGAGAGAGGAGAGAGAGAGAGAGAGAGAGAGAGAGAGAGAGAGAGAGAGAGAAAAAAAGAAGAAAGAAGAGAAGAGAAGAGAAGAGAAGAGAGACGCATGTAGGGTTATAACAAGGGAATGTCAGGTATAATATAAGGCAAAATATCAGACCTTTTAGGGGAGAGGTTACAGGAGTGGAAGGCAGGCGGAGGTGAGGGGTAGAAGGCAACGAGGGGAAGGCAGGGCAAGGCAGAGGGAAGCGAGGGGAGGGCAGGGCAGGGCAGAGGGTATGAGGCATGGTATCAGGATTATTAGGGGAACGAGTAAATGATAACTGAGGCTTAGTTAGTATCATATTAATTAACAAGGAAGGAACTGAGGGTGACAGAGGTAGGAGCATGGAAGGTAATATATTGTTGTCTCGCCTAAGTCTGTTTTATTTATATCTATTTATTATTTATTTATAT
>JAPQNM010000013.1:30194136-30196636 GCA_029783475.1 Metacarcinus magister | reverse complement strand
TCACTATTATTATTATTGTTATCATCATCATCATCATCATCATTATCTTTAAGTATTAGTATTAATGTTATGATCAGTCTTGTTTTTGTTCTTGTTGCAGAGTAACAAGGCACAGGTTGTTTGTGCTATGTATGTGTTTTGACATAAATTGTGAAAAAACCTTTGAAAAAATATATATATATACATATGGCATTAGACCTTGAGGAGGTAGGACGCAAGAGAAGTAAATTATGTATATGGCAAGTGTTGTATATTAATTTTGGTGTAAATATTGATGCAGTGGACATAAGGAACATGAATGGATAATAAGACATACGTAAGAGTAGGCAGTGAGGAGATGTATTGTGTGAACTAGAGGGTGACTTGTGATAGTGTTGTGTGATGGCTGTATGGCTGTTTGGAATCTTCGTGGCTGAAGGACTGGAGTGGCGGGGGAAGAATGGAAGTTATGGGTGAAGGACGTAGTCTGGCTTATGGTATTGTGAGGAAAAACAGTTATTGGTTAGTGATGAAGGAGTTTTAGTGGATGAAATTTAACAAGAAATTCGGAAATAGGAGTGAGAGAAGATAGATGAAAGTTATGTTGTAAGAAGTTTAAGTAATTAAGTGTTGCAGTGATGGAGTTCAGGAGATGGTCAGATTAAAGATTAAATACTGAATGTTATAACACAGGTACATGTGTAAAGTATTGTTATTTTGGTGTAAATATTGATGCAATGGACACTTTGTATGGAAGGAGAAGGGGAAAATAGCTGAAATATTTAAGAGAAGAGCTGCTGCTGATGATGATACCTTGGAGTCTGGTGACGTATGGTGGACTCTGCTGCAGGTTGGAGTTTGTTGGAGGTTGGAGTTAATAATAATGATAATAAGGCAAGGAATATTGTGTATCAAAATCTACTACCTCAATACCCTGGGCATCACGGTTTATCGACCTGTGTATTTTAAGCAAGACTTTTAGTCATGATGAGCAAAACTCAACAACCAAACGCTATCAACAGCAGCAGGAAGCACACCTCGACGCCGGGATGCTTCTCGGGACTCAAGAAGCTCCTGGCATCCCTGGCACGTGTGTTTAAGAGGAAGTGTCGAAAGGAAGTGTTAGTGAAGGGCGAGCAGCAAAGAGTGGAGATGGTGCCCTGTGAAGGGTGCAAGCAGGAGGGTTCTGGCCTCGCCTTGGCTAAGGAAAGTCAACATCAGGATTATACATCCCAAGATGATCTCAATGTTCCTGCACCATCTCAGGACACCATTGCAGACCACTGCTCCACCCTTGCATCCCTCCAGGCCTCCCCTGCAGACCACTGCTCCACCCTTACATCCCTCCAGGCCTCCCCTGCAGACCACTGCTCCCCTCCTGCACCACCCCTGGACTCCTGTGTCGAAGTGATCACTCCCTCCACCGAGGACACCAACGAGTGGCACCTTGTTTGTAACAAGAAGACCCAAGGGATGAAGAAGAAACCATTCCTTGAGACACAGAAGCCCAAGGCGGTGGAGGCGAGCACCAGCCTGGCTGGCACCAAGTGTGCCAAGACCGACAGGCGACGCAAGACTCTGCTCCCTCACCAGGACTCTCGCGACAAGGTGCGCCAGTCCTGGGCCCAGGAGACGGTGACGGTGGTCCTGCAGGTGGCACCCCACATGCGGGGCCACGTGGTGGGGCACGGGGGCGAGGCACTCAGAACCCTGGCACGGGAGTACCCCGGTGTGAGGGTGACGGTGCCACCCTCCCGTGACACCCAGACAACCACCATCACCATCAGGGGTCTGCCCGCCCAGGTGACAGCCGTCGAAGGCTGCATCTCTGCCCGTCTCAAGGCGGCACAGAGGAAGCGGCACCTCCCAAGGGGCGGTCCGGCGAGGAATTAATTTTGAAAATAAAAGAAGTTCAGATTTTGTTAATGTAAAATGTCGTTTTATTTGTGATTATATTGTTGTGAAGCTTGTAGAAGTTTGTAATTATATGGAAATATATGTTTTCAATAATATCAATACTATATTTTTTCCTCTACTTATAATTTTCACAGAAAGTTTATATTTTGATTTTCCAAATTATTATGGATTGAAGATGCATTTCATGACTATAAACACAGAAAAATACCGACTTTTTTTTATAGAGAGAATGTGTGTGTTTTTTTATAATTTGTATTGTGTGCACGTATGTGTGTTATTTGTTTTTGTATGTGTGTGTGTTAGATTTTCAGGATGTTCATCATCATGAGGTTCTTTGAGTCCACCGCAGGACAAAGGTCTCACCCCAACCTTCTGTATCAGATGACGTTCTATTCCAGACCAATCCAACAAAACTTACATTCCATCTCTCCACTACCTTTTGTATGGTGTGTGTGTGTGTGTGTGTGTGTGTGTGTGTGTGTGTGTGTGTGTGTGTGTGTGTGTGTGTGTACGTAGCCTATAGAATCGTGCACGTACTCTCGTGTAATATTTGTGTCCTGCCTAATAATCACCTGTTTGTTCAGCTAATTAAGCTCGCCCTCCC
>JAPQNM010000013.1:30169136-30184136 GCA_029783475.1 Metacarcinus magister | reverse complement strand
CCTCATTTTCTCGAAAGCTATTAGAGATATTGGAAATATCATTGAGGCATCTGATACATCTAATTAAACTGTACAACTGTCATTATGAATATTTGTTCTATGACTAATAATTACGCAGTAAAATGAAACTTAATATTTATATAAAAACATGACTTTCCTATTAATTTTCCCGAAAGCTATTAGAGATATTTGAAATATGATTGCAGCATCTGTTACACCTAATTAAACTGTACAACTGTCATTATGAATATTTGTTCTATGACTAATAATTACGCAGTAAAATGAAACTTAATATTTATATAAAAACATGAATTTCCTCTTCATTTTCTCGAAAGCTATTAGAGATATTGGAAATATCATTGCAGCATCTGATACACCTAATTAAACTGTAAAACTGAAATTATGAATATTTGTTCTATGACTAATAATTACGCAGTAAAATGAAACTTAATATTTATATAAAAACATGACTTTCCTCCTCATTTTCTCGAAAGCTATTAGAGATATTGGAAATATCATTGCAGCATTTGATACACCTAATTAAACTGTACAACTCTCATTATGAATATTTGTTCTATGACTAATAATTACGCAGTAAAATGAAACTTAATATTTATATAAAAACATGAATTTCCTCCTCATTTTCTCGAAAGCTATTAGAGATATTGGAAATATCATTGCAGCATCTGATAGACCTAATTAAACTCTACAAACTGATATTATGAATATTTGTTCTATGACTAATAATTACGCAGTAAAATGAAACTTAATATTTATATAAAAACCTGACTTTCCTCCTCATTTTCCCGAAAGCTATTAGAGATATTGGAAATATCATTGCAGCATCTGATACACCTAATTAAACTGTACAACTGTAATTATGAATATTTGTTTAATGACTAATATTTACGCAGTAAAATGAAACTTAATATTTATATAAAAACATGACTTTCCTCCTCATTTTCTCGAAAGCTATTAGAGATATTGGAAATATCATTGAGCATCTGATACACCTAATTAAACTGTACAACTGTCATTATGAATATTTGTTCTATGACTAATAATTACGCAGTAAAATGAAACTTAATATTTATATAAAAACATGACTTTCCTACTCATTTTCCGAAAGCTATTAGAGATATTGGAAATATGATTGCAGCATCTGATACACCTAATTAAACTGTACAACTGTCATTATGAATATTTGTTCTATGACTAATAATTACGCAGTAAAATGAAACTTAATATTTATATAAAAACATGAATTTCCTACTCATTTTCTCGAAAGCTATTAGAGATATTGGAAATATCATTGCAGCATCTGATACACCTAATTAAACTATACAACTGTCATTATAAATATTTGTTCCATGACTAACAATTACGTAGTAAAATTAAACTTAATATTTATTTAAAAACATGACTTTCCTCCTCTTTTTCCCGAAAGCTATTAGAGATATTAGAAATATTATTACAGCATCTGATACACCTAATTAAACTGTACAACGCTCATTATGAATATTTGTTCTATGACTAATAATTACTCAGTAAAATGAAACTTAATATTTTTATATAAACATAGCTTTTCTCCTCATTTCCTCGAAAGCTATTACAGATATATGAAATATCATTGCAGCATCTGATACATATAATTAAACTGTAAAACTGTCATTATTAATATTTGTTCTATGACTAATAATTACGCAGTAAAATGAAACTTAATATTTATATAAAAACATGAATTTCCTCCTCATTTTCTCGAAAGCTATTAGAGATATTGGAAATATCATTGCAGCATCTGATAGACCTAATTAAACTGTAAAACTGATATTATGAATATTTGTTCTATGACTAATAATTACGCAGTAAAATGAAACTTAATATTTATATAAAAACATGACTTTCCTCCTCATTTTCCCGAAAGCTATTAAAAATATTGGAAATATCATTGCAGCATCTGATACACCTAATTAAACTGTACAACTGTAATTATGAATATTTGTTTAATGACTAATATTTACGTAGTAAAATGAAACTTAATATTTATATAAAAACATGACTTTCCTCCTCATTTTCTCGAAAGCTATTAGAGATATTGGAAATATCATTGAGGCATCTGATACATCTAATTAAACTGTACAACTGTCATTATGAATATTTGTTCTATGACTAATAATTACGCAGTAAAATGAAACTTAATATTTATATAAAAACATGACTTTCCTACTCATTTTCCCGAAAGCTATTAGAGATATTGGAAATATGATTGCAGCATCTGATACACCTAATTAAACTGTACAACTGTCATTATGAATATTTGTTCTATGACTAATAATTACGCAGTAATATGAAACTTAATATTTATATAAAAACATGAATTTCCTCCTCATTTTCTCGAAAGCTATTAGAGATATTGGAAATATCATTGCAGCATCTGATACACCTAATTAAACTGTAAAACTGAAATTATGAATATTTGTTCTATGACTAATAATTACGCAGTAAAATTAAACTTTATATTTATATAAAAACATGACTTTCCTCCTCATTTTCTCGAAAGCTATTAGAGATATTGGAAATATCATTACAGCATCTGATACACCTAATTAAACTGTACAACTGTCATTATGAATATTTGTTCTATGACTAATAATTACTCAGTAAAATGAAACTTAATATTTTTATATAAACATAACTTTTTCTCCTCATTTCCTCGAAAGCTAATAGAGATATTGGAAATATTATTGCAGCATCTGATACACCTAATTAAACTGTACAACTGTCATTATTAATATTTGTTCTATGACTAATAACTACGCAGTAAAATGAAACTTAATATTTATATAACAAACATGACTTTCCTCCTCATTTTCTCGAAAGCTATTAGAGATATTGGAAATATCATTGCAGCATCTGATACACCTAATTAAACTGTACAACTCTCATTATGAATATTTGTTCTATGACTAATAATTACGCAGTAAAATGAAACTTAATTTTTATATAAAAACATGACTTTCCTCCTCATTTTCTCGAAAGCTATTAGAGATATTGGAAATATTATTGCAGCATCTGATAGACCTAATTAAAATCTACTACTGTCATTATGAATATTTTCACTAGTACTAATAAATACTGAAATTTTACTTTTTTTTAAATTACTTTCTTCCTCGTTTTCTCGAAAGCTATTAGAGATATTGGAAATATCATTGCATCATCTGATACACCTAATTCAACTGTACAACTGATATTATGAATATTTGTTCTATGACTAATAGTTACGCAGTAAAATAAAACTGTATTTTTATATAAAAAAATGACTTTCCTCGTCATTTTCTTGAAAGCTATTAGAGATATTGGAAATATAATTGCAGCATCTGATAGACCTAATTAAACTGTACAACTGATATTATGAATATTTGTTCTATGACTAATAATTACGCAGTAAAATGAAACTTAATATTTATTTAAAAACATGACTTTCCTCCTCATTTTCTCGAAAGCTATTAGAGATATTGGAAATATCATTGCAGCAGCTGATACACCTAATTAAACTGTACAACTGATATTATGAATACTTTTTCTGACTAATAATTACGCAGTAAAATGAAACTTAATATATATTTAAAAACATGAATTTCCTCCTCATTTTCCCGAAAGCTATTAGAGATATTGGAAATATCATTGCAGCATCTGATACACCTAATTAAACTATACAACTGTCATTATGAATATTTGTTCCATGACTAACAATTACGTAGTAAAATTAAACTTAATTTTTATTTAAAAACATGAATTTCCTCCTCTTTTTCCTGAAAGCTATTAGAGATATTAGAAATATTATTACAGCATCTGATACACCTAATTAAACTGTACAACGCTCATTATGAATATTTGTTCTATGACTAATAATTACTCAGTAAAATCAAACTTAATATTTTTATATAAACATAACTTTTCTCCTCATTTCCTCGAAAGCTATTACAGATATATGAAATATCATTGCAGCATCTGATACATCTAATTAAACTATACAACTGTCATTATTAATATTTGTTCTATGACTAATAATTACGCAGTAAAATGAAACTTAATATTTATATAAAAACATGAATTTCCTCCTCATTTTCTCGAAAGCTATTAGAGATATTGGAAATATCATTGCAGCATCTGATAGACCTAATTAAACTGTAAAACTGATATTATGAATATTTGTTCTATGACTAATAATTACGCAGTAAAATGAAACTTAATATTTATATAAAAACATGACTTTCCTCCTCATTTTCCCGAAAGCTATTAAAAATATTGGAAATATCATTGCAGCATCTGATACACCTAATTAAACTGTACAACTGTAATTATGAATATTTGTTTTATGACTAATATTTACGCAGTAAAATGAAACTTAATATTTATATAAAAACATGACTTTCCTCCTCATTTTCTCGAAAGCTATTAGAGATATTGGAAATATCATTGAGGCATCTGATACATCTAATTAAACTGTACAACTGTCATTATGAATATTTGTTCTATGACTAATAATTACGCAGTAAAATGAAACTTAATATTTATATAAAAACATGACTTTCCTCCTCATTTTCCCGAAAGCTATTAGAGATATTGGAAATATCATTGCAGCATCTGATACACCTAATTAAACTGTACAACTGTCATTATGAATATTTGTTCTATGACTAATAATTACGCAGTAAAATGAAACTTAATATTTATATAAAAACATGAATTTCCTCCTCATTTTCTCGAAAGCTATTAGAGATATTGGAAATATCATTGCAGCATCTGATACACCTAATTAAACTGTACAACTGACATTATGAATATTTGTTCTATGACTAATAATTACGCAGTAAAATGAAACTTAATATTTATATAAAAACATGACTTTCCTCCTCATTTTCTCGAAAGCTATTAGAGATATTGGAAATATCATTGCAGCATCTGATACACCTAATTAAACTGTACAACTGTCATTATGAATATTTGTTCTATGACTAATAATTACGCAGTAAAATGAAACTTAATATTTATATAAAAACATGAATTTCCTCCTCATTTTCTCGAAAGCTATTAGAGATATTGGAAATATCATTGCAGCATCTGATAGACCTAATTAAACTGTACAACTGATATTATGAATATTTGTTCTATGACTAATAATTACGCAGTAAAATGAAACTTAATATTTATATAAAAACCTGACTTTCCTCCTCATTTTCCCGAAAGCTATTAGAGATATTGGAAATATCATTGCAGCATCTGATACACCTAATTAAACTGTACAACTGTAATTATGAATATTTGTTTAATGACTAATAATTACGCAGTAAAATGAAACTTAATATTTATATAAAAACATGAGTTTCCTCCTCATTTTCTCGAAAGCTATTAGAGATATTGGAAATATCATTGCAGCATCTGATACACCTAATTAAACTGTACAACTGTCATTATGAATATTTGTTCTATGACTAATAATTACGCAGTAAAATGAAACTTAATATTTATATAAAAACATGACTTTCCTACTCATTTTCCCGAAAGCTATTAGAGATATTGGAAATATGATTGCAGCATCTGATACACCTAATTAAACTGTACAACTGTCATTATGAATATTTGTTCTATGACTAATAATTACGCAGTAAAATGAAACTTAATATTTATATAAAAACATGAATTTCCTACTCATTTTCTCGAAAGCTATTAGAGATATTGGAAATATCATTGCAGCATCTGATACACCTAATTAAACTGTACAACTGTCATTATGAATATTTGTTCTATGACTAACAATTACGCAGTAAAATTAAACTTAATATTTATTTAAAAACATGACTTTCCTCCTCATTTTCCCGAAAGCTATTAGAGATATTGGAAATATCATTACAGCATCTGATACACCTAATTAAACTGTACAACGCTCATTATGAATATTTGTTCTATGACTAATAATTACTCAGTAAAATGAAACTTAATATTTTATATAAAACATAGACTTTTCTCCTCATTTCCTCGAAAGCTATTACAGATATTGAAATATCATTGCAGCATCTGATACACTAATTAAACTGTACAACTGTCATTATTAATATTTGTTCTATGACTAATAATTACGCAGTAAAATGAAACTTAATATTTATATAAAAACATGACTTTCCTCCTCATTTTCTCGAAAGCTATTAGAGATATTGGAAATATCATTGCAGCATCTGATAGACCTAATTAAACTGTACAAACTGATATTATGAATATTTGTTCTATGACTAATAATTACGCAGTAAAATGAAACTTAATATTTATATAAAAACATGACTTTCCTCCTCATTTTCCCGAAAGCTATTAGAGATATTGGAAATATCATTGCAGCATCTGATACACCTAATTAAACTGTACAACTGTAATTATGAATATTTGTTCTATGACTAATATTACGCAGTAAAATGAAACTTAATATTTATATAAAAACATGACTTTCCTCCTCATTTTCTCGAAAGCTATTAGAGATATTGGAAATATCATTGCAGCATCTGATACACCTAATTAAACTGTACAACTGTCATTATGAATATTTGTTCTATGACTAATAATTACGCAGTAAAATGAAACTTAATATTTATATAAAAACATGACTTTCCTCCTCATTTTCCCGAAAGCTATTAGAGATATTGGAAATATCATTGCAGCATCTGATACACCTAATTAAACTGTACAACTGTCATTATGAATATTTGTTCTATGACTAATAATTACGCAGTAAAATGAAACTTAATATTTATATAAAAACATGAATTTCCTCCTCATTTTCTCGAAAGCTATTAGAGATATTGGAAATATCATTGCAGCATCTGATACACCTAATTAAACTGTACAAACTGATATTATGAATATTTGTTCTATGACTAATAATTACGCAGTAAAATGAAACTTAATATTTATATAAAAACATGACTTTCCTCCTCATTTTCTCGAAAGCTATTAGAGATATTGGAAATATCATTGCAGCATCTGATACACCTAATTAAACTGTACAACTGTCATTATGAATATTTGTTCTATGACTAATAATTACGCAGTAAAATGAAACTTAATATTTATATAAAAACATGAATTTCCTCCTCATTTTCTCGAAAGCTATTAGAGATATTGGAAATATCATTGCAGCATCTGATAGACCTAATTAAACTCTAAAACTGATATTATGAATATTTGTTCTATGACTAATAATTACGCAGTAAAATGAAACTTAATATTTATATAAAAACATGACTTTCCTCCTCATTTTCCCGAAAGCTATTAAGATATTGGAAATATCATTGCAGCATCTGATACACCTAATTAAACTGTACAACTGTAATTATGAATATTTGTTTATGACTAATATTACGCAGTAAAATGAAACTTAATATTTATATAAAAACATGACTTTCCTCCTCATTTTCTCGAAAGCTATTAGAGATATTGGAAATATCATTGCAGCATCTGATACACCTAATTAAACTGTACAACTGTCATTATGAATATTTGTTCTATGACTAATAATTACGCAGTAAAATGAAACTTAATATTTATATAAAAACATGACTTTCCTACTCATTTTCCGAAAGCTATTAGAGATATTGGAAATATGATTGCAGCATCTGATACACCTAATTAAACTGTACAACTGTCATTATGAATATTTGTTCTATGACTAATAATTACGCAGTAAAATGAAACTTAATATTTATATAAAAACATGAATTTCCTACTCATTTTCTCGAAAGCTATTAGAGATATTGGAAATATCATTGCAGCATCTGATACACCTAATTAAACTATACAACTGTCATTATAAATATTTGTTCCATGACTAACAATTACGTAGTAAAATTAAACTTAATATTTATTTAAAAACATGACTTTCCTCCTCTTTTTCCCGAAAGCTATTAGAGATATTAGAAATATCATTACAGCATCTGATACACCTAATTAAACTGTACAACGCTCATTATGAATATTTGTTCTATGACTAATAATTACTCAGTAAAATGAAACTTAATATTTTTATATAAACATAGTTTTTCTCCTCATTTCCTCGAAAGCTATTACAGATATATGAAATATCATTGCAGCATCTGATACATATAATTAAACTGTACAACTGTCATTATTAATATTTGTTCTATGACTAATAATTACGCAGTAAAATGAAACTTAATATTTATATAAAAACATGAATTTCCTCCTCATTTTCTCGAAAGCTATTAGAGATATTGGAAATATCATTGCAGCATCTGATAGACCTAATTAAACTGTAAAACTGATATTATGAATATTTGTTCTATGACTAATAATTACGCAGTAAAATGAAACTTAATATTTATATAAAAACATGACTTTCCTCCTCATTTTCCCGAAAGCTATTAAAAATATTGGAAATATCATTGCAGCATCTGATACACCTAATTAAACTGTACAACTGTAATTATGAATATTTGTTTAATGACTAATATTTACGTAGTAAAATGAAACTTAATATTTATATAAAAACATGACTTTCCTCCTCATTTTCTCGAAAGCTATTAGAGATATTGGAAATATCATTGAGGCATCTGATACATCTAATTAAACTGTACAACTGTCATTATGAATATTTGTTCTATGACTAATAATTACGCAGTAAAATGAAACTTAATATTTATATAAAAACATGAATTTCCTCCTCATTTTCTCGAAAGCTATTAGAGATATTGGTAATATCATTGCAGCATCTGATACACCTAATTAAACTGTAAAACTGAAATTATGAATATTTGTTCTATGACTAATAATTACGCAGTAAAATTAAACTTTATATTTATATAAAAACATGACTTTCCTCCTAATTTTCTCGAAAGCTATTAGAGATATTGGAAATATCATTACAGCATCTGATACACCTAATTAAACTATACAACTGTCATTATGAATATTTGTTCTATGACTAATAATTACTCAGTAAAATGAAACTTAATATTTTTATATAAACATAACTTTTTTCCTCATTTCCTCGAAAGCTAATAGAGATATTGGAAATATTATTGCAGCGTCTGATACACCTAATTATACTGTACAACTGTCATTATTAATATTTGTTCTATGACTAATAACTACGCAGTAAAATGAAACTTAATATTTATATAACAACATGACTTTCCTCCTCATTTTCTCGAAAGCTATTAGAGATATTGGAAATATCATTGCAGCATTTGATACACCTAATTAAACTGTACAACTCTCATTATGAATATTTGTTCTATGACTAATAATTACGCAGTAAAATGAAACTTAATATTTATATAAAAACATGACTTTCCTCCTCATTTTCTCGAAAGCTATTAGAGATATTTGAAATATTATTGCAGCATCTGATAGACCTAATTAAAATCTACTACTGTCATTATGAATATTTTCACTAGTACTAATAAATACTAAATTTTACTTTTTTTTAAATTACTTTCTTCCTCGTTTTCTCGAAAGCTATTAGAGATATTGGAAATATCATTGCATCATCTGTTACACCTAATTCAACTGTACAACTGATATTATGAATATTTGTTCTATGACTAATAGTTACGCAGTAAAATAAAACCGTATTTTTATATAAAAAAATGACTTTCCTCGTCATTTTCTTGAAAGCTATTAGAGATATTGGAAATATAATTGCAGCATCTGATAGACCTAATTAAACTGTACAACTGATATTATGAATATTTGTTCTATGACTAATAATTACGCAGTAAAATGAAACTTAATATTTATTTAAAAACATGACTTTCCTCCTCATTTTCTCGAAAGCTATTAGAGATATTGGAAATATCATTGCAGCAGCTGATACACCTAATTAAACTGTACAACTGATATTATGAATATTTGTTCTATGACTAATAATTACGCAGTAAAATGAAACTTAATATATATTTAAAAACATGAATTTCCTCCTCATTTTCCCGAAAGCTATTAGAGATATTGGAAATATCATTGCAGCATCTGATACACCTAATTAAACTATACAACTGTCATTATGAATATTTGTTCCATGACTAACAATTACGTAGTAAAATTAAACTTAATATTTATTTAAAAACATGACTTTCCTCCTCTTTTTCCCGAAAGCTATTAGAGATATTAGAAATATTATTACAGCATCTGATACACCTAATTAAACTGTACAACGCTCATTATGAATATTTGTTCTATGACTAATAATTACTCAGTAAAATGAAACTTAATATTTTTATATAAACATAACTTTTCTCATCATTTCCTCGAAAGCTATTACAGATATATGAAATATCATTGCAGCATCTGATACATCTAATTAAACTGTACAACTGTCATTATTAATATTTGTTCTATGACTAATAATTCCGCAGTAAAATGAAACTTAATATTTATATAAAAACATGAATTTCCTCCTCATTTTCTCGAAAGCTATTAGAGATATTGGAAATATCATTGCAGCATCTGATAGACCTAATTAAACTGTAAAACTAATATTATGAATATTTGTTCTATGACTAATAATTACGCAGTAAAATGAAACTTAATATTTATATAAAAACATGACTTTCCTCCTCATTTTCCCGAAAGCTATTAAAAATATTGGAAATATCATTGCAGCATCTGATACACCTAATTAAACTGTACAACTGTAATTATGAATATTTGTTTAATGACTAATATTTACGCAGTAAAATGAAACTTAATATTTATATAAAAACATGACTTTCCTCCTCATTTTCTCGAAAGCTATTAGAGATATTGGAAATATCATTGAGGCATCTGATACACCTAATTAAACTGTACAACTGTCATTATGAATATTTGTTCTATGACTAATAATTACGCAGTAAAATGAAACTTAATATTTATATATAAACATGACGACGTGTCGTCGTAAGTGATTCTCTCTGTCGTAAGCGGAACGTCATAAGTTGTTGCATGATCAATGCGCGCAGTATACGTAATAAATTCCTTGATCTCGAAGCCCTTGCAGCGTCGGACGAATATCATATTTTAGGCATTACTGAAACATGGCTCGATACGGAAAACAGAGACTTTTTAGCTGAATATAACTTACCCGTTTACTCGATGTTTAGCTGCGAAAGAAAAAATAAGTTAGGTGGAGGAGTTCTTCTCTACGTAAAAGCCAGTCTTTGACCAATTTTAACCGACAAGAGAAAAATAAACAACGATGACACATTATTTTTAAATTTAACCATTCGTTCAAGAAAAATTGTTATCGGACTTGTTTATAGACCTCCAGCCCAAAGCGCTAACACCGATAAAGATTTATACGACCAGATAACTGAGATAAGCGACTCAAGCGAAAGTGTCATATTCGGAGATTTTAACTTACCCGTAAATTCATGGGGAAATCCAATATCGTCCCACTCTGGTCAAAATTTATACGATAATTTACTAGAAAGCGCTCTAAGTCAACATGTTAACGAACCAACGAGAGGTGATAATATATTAGACCTTGTATTCTCAACAAACGAAACGCTAATAAGTAACGTCATTGTCTAAACACTTTTTCTTCAATAGAATAGTTAATGTATGGAACTCTCTCCCAACACAGGTAGTAAACAGTAATACGATTGAAACTTTTAAAGCTAAACTCGATAAGTACTTGACGACAAAACCTAACCTAACTTATTACCCGCTTCGTTAATATATATATATATATATATATATATATATTTTGTGATAGATAGCCTTTTTCTTTCTTTTTCACACTATACTATCAAATTTCCTGCGCAGTTTTTATTACTACTACTGCGCAGGTGTTTCTTTAACCACTTTTTTTTCCTGCCGGCATTTGCCGGAGGGAGAGGTGGGTGGGGAGGAGCCTTCCACTTTACTATCCTTTACCTCAGACTTGTAGAGACTATAGAAGTAGAGTAGCTACACAGGCAACCTTGTAAGGCCCACCAGGGCTGTTGTTGCCTGTTATTCCTTTGTATTCCTTTGTATTCCTCCTCCTCCTCCTCCTCCTTCTCCTCCTCCTCCTCCTCCTTCTAATCATCACAGCTTCTACTAACTTTTCATATTTACCGTAAATCTATTTCATACATATTGCAATAATTTCATTAACGTATCTATCAATTACTCTCTTAGCTGTACTTATCTATATGTACTCTCTCTCTCTCTCTCTCTCTCTCTCTCTCTCTCTCTCTCTCTCTCTCTCTCTCTCTCTCTCTCTCTCTCTCAAGAAAATACTATAAGAAAGTGGGTTTTCTTGCGTCTATTTCCATAACACGTAGCATAAAAAATGATCTCCATATTTTGCATTTATATTTCCCGTCACTTCCGCCGCAGGGATTTAACATATGCACATTGTTTAAAGAGTTTCTGCCCCTACTCCACCCTCTCTCTCTCTCTCTCTCTCTCTCTCTCTCTCTCTCTCTCTCTCTCTCTCTCTCTCTCTCTCTCGTGTCAAATCTACATGCTTTTATCTATTTCTTCTTTATTTTCTTTCCTTTTGTTTTTTTTCCTTCGCATCTGTCCCTTGATCTCCATACATTTCTTTTCCTCCATTTCCTCTCTTTCCTCTCCCATACTCTTTTCCTCTTAACCTATCACTTTTTTTTTCTCTTTTTTTTTCTTTATTTACCCTTCCTCCCTCTCCCCTCTTTTCCTGGTCATCCACAATTTCCATCCCCTCTTACTTCCTATTCCCTACATCACTTCTTTCATCGCTTACCTCTTCTCCCCTCTCCACTTCCTCATCCCTTCACCCCTCACCCCTCACCCCTCTGCCTCTCCCCTCACTTATGGTCTGGTATCTCATCAAAAATTCGTGGGTGTATGTAAGCGTTGGTTGTTGGGGCGTGTGTGAGGGCGGGTTATGGGCGTGGTGAAGGGGACGCTGGTAGGGGGGGTGGGGTACGCAGGGCTACGCAGGGCCACACAGGGCCACTAAAATCACGGGAAGAGGTTAGGAGAAGAGGAGTGATGGAGGAATGGAGGAAAGAATAGTAAGGTTTTTCTGTTTCTCTCTCTCTCTCTCTCTGTCTGTCTGTTTCTCTCTCTGTCTGTCTGTTTCTCTCTCTCTCTCTCTCTCTCTCTCTCTCTCTCTCTCTCTCTCTCTCTCTCTCTCTCTCTCTCTCTTTCTTTCTTTCTTTCTTTCTTAATCAGCCTTGTTTGCAAAGTTATGAAGTTCTGTTCTTCTTTTTGCTCTTGCTTTTTTCTTTCTTCTTCTTCGTCTTCTTCTTCTTCAACGTCTTCGTCTTCTTCTTCTTCTTCTTCGTCTTCGTCTTCTTCCTCTTCTTCTTTTATTTATTATCATCATTATTATTTTTATCATTATTATTATCATCATTTTTACCACCACCTTCACCACCATCACCGCCGCCGCCGCAAACCACTTAGCGTCACATCCTGTACGTATAACTAGATTTTTTATGCAAACCACTTCGCTGCATTATTCCTGCCAGGGGAGTAGGAGGAGTAGGAGGAGGAGGAGGAGGAGGAGGAGGACTAGGATGACGAGGAGGACGAAGAGGAGGAGGAGGAGGACAAGGACGAAGAAGAGGAGGAGGAGGAGGAGGAGGGGGTCTGGGGACGCATCATTTCCCTTTATGCTCGTAAAAATCATTCCTGCACAGCTTCAAAAAGGATCGCTTCTCTCCATCCTTCATTTCAAAAAGGGAGGGAAGGAGGGAGAGACGGAGAGAGACGTGTCCTTGGCTTACGTGTTAGATTGCCCTATAGAACGATGTATAAAGGGAGGAGGACGAGGTACTGAGGGAATTCTACGTCCTCTACCAGCCGCCTTAGCCTATGTATGTCTGTCTGTCTGTCTGCCACGCGGGATAAAGAAAGCTGTTTTCCCGCGCTCGGAATCCGCTGTTTTTATGTAAATTTCTGTTATTGTTTGGATGCGGTCATGACTCCAGGGAGGGTGTGTGTGTGTGTGTGTGTGTGTGTGTGTGTGTGTGTGTGTGTGTGTGTGTGTGCTGGGGGAAGGAGGAAATAAAAGTAATGAAGAGGGTAGGTATACAGGAAATAGCAAGCAGGAGTAGATAGGGACTACTTCTATTACTACTACTACTACTACTACTACTACTACTACTACTACTACTACTACTACTACTACTACTAGACGACTTTTACTTGCCATAGGACTCTTTAATTAAAACTTCCTCTTCCTCCTCCTCCTCCTCCTCCTCCTCCTTTGTAATCCTCCTCCTCTAGCTTCTCACGTACTTTTCCTCCTTCCTTCTTTCCTTCTTTCCTTCCTTCTACAATCCTTCACATCGTATCATGACAAATAAGGCTTTAAGTAAAGAGGGGGGAGAGAAGGAAGGAGGGAGGGAAAGATTGAAGGAGAGAGGGATGAGGGAGGGAGGGAGGGAGGGAGGGAAAGTCTGCAAAGAAGGGAGAGAATTGTCAGTAGATTTTAAATGATTGAAAGGAAATGAGAAAGGAAGAATGCGAGAGAGAGAGAGAGAGAGAGAGAGAGAGAGAGAGAGAGAGAGAGAGAGAGAGAGAGAGAGAGAGAGAGAGAGAGAGAGAGAGAGAGAGAGAGTTAAAAGCATGGAAATAAAAGGAAAAAACACTGTAGAGGGAATTGGAGGGGAAAAGTGAGGGATGAAGGGGGGAGGGAGAGGAAGAAAGTGAGGGGAGAGGGGGGAGGGGGGGAGGGGGAGACAACCATCACACCCGAAGCACCATCACCATTACCATACATGAACGAGACGTGTTTTGCAAGTAGTACCGTGTGGATCCCTTATATGTGTACACTGTGTATACTTTTAACACACACGCACATGATGTATACATACTTCTAATCCACGCACACCATGTATACCACTGTCCCCTCCCCCCCCCCCTCATTCTCTTTCTCTTTTTTCTCTCCTTCTTTTCCTTCATTCTCCATTTCATTTATATATATTTTTTGAATTTTATTTTTGTATCCTTTCTGTTTCCTTATACATCCTTCTTTTC
>JAPQNM010000013.1:30149136-30151636 GCA_029783475.1 Metacarcinus magister | reverse complement strand
GTTAGTGTTGTGTCAGTACGTGAGATAAATATTAAAAACTGTCACCCTAAACCCTATTTGTCTATATTCTTGCATCGTAAAACCACGCGAAGCTGCACTGTATTGAATTATGTCTCTCTCTCTCTCTCTCTCTCTCTCTCTCTCTCTCTCTCTCTCTCCTCTCTCTCTCTCTCTCTCTCTCTCTCTCTCTCTCTCTCTTTAACCCCCCCCCCCCACCGAACACACACACGTTCAGTTCCAAATGAGATCCCTTCCCCCTCCCCCTCCGATTACCTGATTACCTTAATTACAGGTGTGGATGATCATAAGTAATTAGGGCGCCACGTCATGTAGGGAGTGAAAGGAGGAGGAGGAGGAAGTACAGACGAGAGAGAGAGAGAGAGAGAGAGAGAGAGAGAGAGAGAGAGAGAGAGAGAGAGAGAGAGAGAGAGAGAGAGAGAGAGAGTGCAATATATTTTCAGCTCGCTTTAATTTGCACCAGCTAATTGGCGTCGCTAAAGGTGGTGTTGTCGGCCGCTGTGACTCGTTGGCTCCGTGAAAACAACGTGTAAATATGAGAGAGAGAGAGAGAGAGAGAGAGAGAGAGAGAGAGAGAGAGAGAGAGAGAGAGAGAGAGAGAGAGAGAGAGAGAGAGAGAGAGAGAGAGAGAATATGATGTGTGCGTTGAAATATTGTTTTGTTTAATGTGTGTGTATGTGGAGAGAGAGAGAGGAGAGAGAGAGAGAGGAGAGAGAGAGAGAGAGAGGATATGTGGGGAGAAATGGTTAGATAGACGGTGTATGTATGTATGTATTTATGGTATGTGTATGTAAATATGTTGATATGTAGATATGTATATGGATGTATAATGTGTGTATGTATTCTGTATGCTTATATCATATGGATTAATGTATGTATGTATGTATGTATGTATTTATGTATAATGACCACCACCACCACCACCACTAACAACAACAACAACAACAACAACAACAACAACAACAACACAACATCAATTATTAATACCTGTTTCTACTATGGCATTTCACGCTCGTCGCTCTCTCTCTCTCTCTCTCTCTCATTTTCATCAGGATCCCATTTTCCCTCCCTCCCTCCCTCCCTCCCTCCCCACCTCTTCCTCCCTTCCAACCCTCCTTCTTATGTCTTCCTTCCCTCCATGCTCCTCCTTCTTTCATTTCTGTCACATTCCTAATACCATCCTAATAATACCTCCCTTTTCATTCTTATTTTTGATCTCTCTTCATCTATTTTTTTTCTCTCTTCTTTCATCTCACATCCAGTCTCTTTTTTCCCATAATCTAATCATGCCTCATTTCCTCTCCTAATTCTGTTCTATCTTTTTTTTATTACTCCTCGGTCGCTTCTACTAGTTTTATCTCTTTCTTTCTTTCTCTTTCTCTCTCTCTCTCTCTCTCTGCCTCCAACCTTCTCTTCTCTTCCTTCCTCCGTAATTCTTTCCTGTAAACTCTCTCTTCTTTTCTCTCCGTTTCCTTCTCTTTCATTTGCTTTCTTATGTCTTTCCTCCTTGTCTGTTTCTTTTCTGTTTCCATAACTTTACTTGTCTTTTCATCTCTCCATATTATCTCTCTCTCCTCATCCCTTCCTCCTTTCTTCTTCTTTCTTCATCCTTCCTTTCTTCCATCTTTTCATCCTCACCTCATTCCGTCCCTCCCTCGCTCCCATCCTTCCTTCCTTCCTTCCTCCCTTCCTTCTTTCCTTCCTTCCTTTCTTCCTTCCCCATCCTTCCTTCCTTCCTTCCTTCTTTCCTTCCTTCCTTCCTTCCTTCCTTCCTTCCTTCCTTCCTCCCTCCTCCCTCCTTCCCACCTTTTGGTCACCCGGGACGCCTATCTGACTACGCTGGCTGCCACCTGTGACAACCTCATTAGGGGGTTGTCATCTCTCTCTCTCTCTCTCTCTCTCTCTCTCTCTCTCTCTCTCTCTCTCTCTCTCTCTCTCTCTCTCTCTCTCTCTCTCTCTCTTCAGTGGAGGAACCTAAGGGAATTATTAAGGAAAGAAAGGAGGAAAAATACGAGAGCCCAAAAGGACAGAAAGTGTGACAGGATGAATAAATTGCTTCTCTGTACGTGTAAATTTTTTTGTGTGTGTATTCCTAGTGTGTACGTGTGGCAGTGCATACTTATACGTACATACCTATACATACATACATACATACATAGATACATACATACATACATACAGAAGGAGACAAACAAATACGTAATTATGCTTAAGTCTAAAATGAGTAATGAATTTCCGTTCTGAATGTTTGCATTTTATAATTCGGCAGAAAAAATAGTTGACATGAATTGCAATTTGCATAAAACAGAGGAAGAATTAACATTTTATCTATTTCATCGCCCTGATAGATAATGTCTCCATGGTCGTGGGACTTCATTAATTGTGTGTGTGTGTGTGTGGTGTGTGTGTGTGTGTGTGTGTGTGTGTGTGTGTGTGTGGTGTGTGTGTACATAACTGACTCCATTCTCATCTCTTCCTCGTC
>JAPQNM010000013.1:30136636-30146636 GCA_029783475.1 Metacarcinus magister | reverse complement strand
AGAAAATATAGAAAGAGAGGGACTGAAAAAGAAGGAAAGGAAAGGAGAGAAAGGGAGGGAGGAAGGTTAGCAGGAAGAGGTGGAGAAGGAAAACTGTGAAGAATTAGGGAAAGGAAGAAGAAGAAGAAGAAGGCAAAGGAAAAAGAAAAAAAAGAAAGGGAGGGAGGGAGGAAGAGGTGGAGAAGGAAAACTATGAATATTGAGATAAAGTAAAAAAAAAAACTGTAAAAAATAAGGAAAGGAAAGGGAATGAGAGAGAGAGAAAGAGAAAGGGGAGTTAGGTGGAGAGAGGTGGAAAGGGGAGGGGGGAAGGGGGGAGGCGTCCAATATATATTTTTTTTACCGTCAATAAACAGTGAAAAATGCATAAGAGAAAGACATTTTTTTATATGACGATGTTGGTGATGACGGCAGTGGTGATTGTGGAGTTGATGAGAATAACGAGGCAAGGCAAGATAAAAGATAATGAGAGATAAAATAGAGTAATATAATACAGAACGTAATAAAAAAAGTAATTGAAATAAAAAGTAATAGGTTTTTATGATTATTAAAATGTTTAATGTGGGTGAAGAGCGAGAGAGAGAGAGAGAGAGAGAGAGAGAGAGAGAGAGAGAGAGAGAGAGAGAGAGAGAGAGAGAGAGAGAGAGAGAGAGAGAGAGAGAGATACTGGAAACTACAAATAAAAAGAGCAACCCTACATAAAGAAAACGGAGAGTAAAGAAAATGGGAAAGGGTGAGAGAGAGAGAGAGAGAGAGAGAGAGAGAGAGAGAGAGAGAGAGAGAGAGAGAGAGAGAGAGAGAGAGAGAGAGAGAGAGAGAGAGAGAGAGTCATAAAGCGTTAAATCACACGCGTAAATTACAACCATAAAAAAAAAACGAAAAAGAATTAACGTGAACTAAAGAATATAAATAATAACTACAATAAAAAAAATTATAAAAAAATTACACATCAAACAAATACATAAAAAAAAAATACACTTAATAATAATTAAATACAGTTACTAAGAAATACACGTAAAAAATGAAAAATAGAGAGAGAAAAAAGAAAAGAAAAAGAAAAAGAAAGAGAAACGGGAATAGCAACAGGAAGAACTGGAGGAAACAGATGAAACAGATTAACCCAGACAAAAAAAAATATAGTATAGTAATAATAACAGAGAAGAGATGATAAAAGGGTGCTAAGGAGAGGGGCGATAATGGATAAATGAAAGGAAATAGAGTTTTATGGGCAAGGCAGGACATTAAGCTCAGTAATGACGCCACGAATGAGTGAAATGAGACGTAAAAAAACTCTCATTATTTTCTAGTCCATCTCCATCCTCCTCTTCCTCCTCCTCCTCCTCCTCCTCCTCCTTGCTTCTTTCGATCTTCCTCTCCTGCTCGTCCTTGTCTTTTCTTGATCTTCCTCTCCTGCTTATTCTTGTCATCTCTCTCTCTCTCTCTCTCTCTCTCTCTCTCTCTCTCTCTCTCTCTCTCTCTCTCTCTCTCTCTCTCTCTCTCTCTCTCTCTCTCTCTCTCTCTCTCTCTAAAATATTATTGCAATGATGACTTTTTTTCTCATTATTTCTCCATCGTGATCCAAAATTTATATGTTTTGAAGGTTTACGGGATTTATATGGAAGGGAAAACATGAATTAACGGACTAATAATAAAAAAAAAAATATGAAACCTTCTGTTACCTAAATGTCCAAAGGTTTCTAAAATATTTAAGCATCGTTCGCGCACATCAGTCTGCTTTTTAACCAATGAAAAGGAAAGTGTACAAACGGAAGAGAAATGAGAACACTGACTGTGATATCCGGTGGTGGGTGAGGCAGGTAGGTAGGGAGGCAGGTAGGGAGGCAGGCAGGTATATGTGTGCTAGAGAAACCTACCTGTATACATGCAATTGTTATCCATATACAAAGACGACAAAGAAAGTACTTGAAATATGTGAAGACCAGTTCGTGTTCATGGCTGAGTGGTCCGGCCGTGTTTGTGGTGATGTAAGGAGCCGCGTTCAGGCCCCGCACCCCTTGCCCTACGCCCCCACGCCCTCGCTTCAGGCTCAAACTTGATGCATATCGGCGAGCGGGTCAGAGCTTACCCCGTGCTGGCCGTTAACCGCACCCAGCACTGTGCACACGTGTGTTAGGGGAGACTTGCAACAGGTGCCTCTATCTGTAATGTGTGTAGGTATGTGTGTATTTATAAGCATATATATATTACCACTACATATAATACAACGTTAATATGCATACCGTAATTTTGTGTGTCTAGAAATAATACTAAAACCAGTATTAGCAATCAGAAATAAAGCTTTGAATATATGACACGTAACTAATCTTTTCAAAACGCTTCAGTAAGCCGTGAGGGGGAAAAAAATATAAGACACAGGAGAAAATATTATCAAAAGGGGAAAAAAAAATAGTGTATATAATAATACGCTGCCCAAAGTCTTCACACCGCCACTTGCTTCAGAAAACACTTATAAATGACTCCTGTGCTGCTGAGACAAGGGGGAAAAAAATATAGCGTAGGATGTAAAATAATATAAAAATGCAACGAGATATAAACGTGGGCTTAGTGATAGTGGTGGTAGTGGTGGTAAAGGTAGTGATGGTTGGAGTAGTAGTAGTAGTAATAGTGGTTGTAGTTATTGTAGTAGTTGTAGAAGAAGTAGTAGTAGTAGTAGTAGTAGTAGTAGTAGTAGTAGTAGTAGTAGTAGTAGTAGTAGTAGTAGTAGTAGTAGTAGTATAGTAGTAGTAGTAGTAGTAGTAGTAGTAGTAGTAGTAGTAGTAGTAGTAGTAGTAGTAAGGATAGATAGTGTTGTAGTGGTGACTGGTGTAATGGTGTTTCATATTGGTGTGGTGATGGCGTCTTCCCATCTTGTGGGTTCATCACCATTGCAAGAACGTGCTTGCAATACGTATGTGTGTGTGTGTGTGTGTGTGTGTGTGTGTGTGTGTGTGTGTGTGTGTGTGTGTGCGTGTGTGTGCGTGTGTCTGAGTGTGTTGTGATGCGCAAGATGCAAGCGGGTGGGCGTCTGGGTGTGCATGCTTAAGTGTGTGTGTGTCTGTGTGTGTGTGTGTGTGTGTGTGTGTGTGTGTGTGTGTGTGTGTGTGTGTGTGTGTGTGTGTGTGTGTGTTTGGGCAAGAGGATACTCTGTGTTATCAATGACTATAGTGCTTGTTTGTTTGTTTGTACGTGTGTGTGTGTGTGTGTGTGTATGTGTGTGCGTGTGCGTGTGGTAATAAATAGATAGATAGATAGATATATATAGAAAGAGAAAAAAAGAGAGAGAGAGAGAGAAATAGAGAGAAAGAGAGAATCTAAACTTGCTTTCATATGAGAGAGAGAGACAGATAAATGAGACGCAGGTGACTGAGGGAGTGGAGAGGAGGGAGGAGGATGAGGATCAGGTAGTGAGGGAAGGAGGGAGAGGAGGGAGGGAGGGAGGGAGGGAGAGTAATATAGATGCAACAATAATTAGTATGAGGGAGGTTGACATGATTACAAGGGAGGACATACCTTAAACGGATGAGGGAGAGGGAGAGGCAGGGAGGAGGGAGTGTAGGAAGAAGGGAGAATGGGAGGGAAGGAGGTAGAAAGTGGGAGGGAAGGAGGAGAAGCAATGTAGGATGTTGTCTTGTGAGATATGGAGATGTAGAAGGAAAAGGCAACGGAAGAAAAAATGAGATGCAAGGGAGAGAGGTAAGGAAAGGGAGATAGGAAGGAAGGAAGGGAGGAAAGAAAGAAAGAAAGAAAGATTATGATTACGAATGTATAAAAAGAGGAACCAAGAGATGTGAGAGAGAGAGAGAGAGAGAGAGAGAGAGAGAGAGAGAGAGAGAGAGAGAGAGAGAGAGAGAGAGAGAGAGAGAGAGAGAGAGAGAGAGAGAGAATATGAGAGTGAGAGATGGCTTGCAAATACCTTAGACTTTTATTCTTACACTGAACCATTATTTACCTCAACAAACCCCATTTCTTCTCCCTTCCCCCCTTCCTTCCTTCCTTCTTCCCCTTCCATCCTTATCCCTTTCCTTCCTTCCCCCTTACTTCCCTCTCATTCCCTCCCTTCTTACCCTACCTTCTCCCCACTCCCTTCCCACTCCATACCACTCCCCCAATTCTTCTCCCACTTTCTCCCTCTCCTGTATATGTCTGACTGGCCTATCACGTCAAAGCTCATACGGCCTTTAATCCACCAATCAGCGGCCGTCCTGCACGTTGCCGAACACCGTGTCAGCCAATGAGCGGGAGGCAATATCGTACATAAACAAACATTACCGTACGTCTCTCCTTCACCTTTTCCATCTCTGAATAAACAGTTTTATTTTTCTACCCTATACTGAGAGAGAGAGAGAGAGAGAGAGAGAGAGAGAGAGAGAGAGAGAGAGAGAGAGAGAGAGAGAGAGAGAGAGAGAGAGAGAGAGAGGTAGTTTTTTTTTGTGTGAGGATTGATGAGTCTCGGTTCTAATTATTCTGGAATCTTAATTTTGTGTTTGTGTGTGTGTGTGTGTGTGTGTGTGTGTGTGTGTGTGTGTGTGTGTGTGTGTGTGTGTGTGTGTGTGTGTGTGTGTGTGTGTTTCTTTGTATATGGAGCCAAAAAAAAAGTACGTTTAATTCAATATATTATTCTTATTTGCATTATTTGTTTTCTCTATTATTATTATTATTATTATTATTATTATTAGTATTATTATTATTATTACGATTAATATTTTTGTTCTTGCTTGCTGTTGTTGTTGTTGTTGTTCTCTTCTTACTTCTTACTTCTTCTTCTTCTTCTTCTTCTTCTCTTCCTCCTCCTCTCATCATTTTCCAGTGTTATTTGTATTTCACTCTTTCCTTCATTCTTTAAACCTCATCAATCTGCATAATCTTCCTCGTTTTTCCTGATTTTTATACTTTTCTTCCATTACTTTTCACTCCCTTGTCCTTATCACTAACCATTTACTTTTATTTCACTTCATTCTTCTTTCTTTCTTTCTCTTATACCTTTGTTGTTATTATTCCTTCTAACATTTATATTCTCTCGTCTCCTTTCTCTTTCTTCTCCTTCTTTCTAATCTACTAATTTATTCCCTTTCATTCCTCTCTTTATTAACTTTCTCTCTCTCTCTCTCTCTCTCTCTCTCTCTCTCTCTCTCTCTCTCTCTCTCTCTCTCTCTCTCTCTCTCTCTCTCTCTCTCTCTCTCTCTCTCACACACACACAACGCCTTTTTCCATAACGACAAAAAATGTTTAAGCCAGCTGCCAATATTTCACTGGCCACCCTTATATATGCAGATTATTACAATTCTCTATGTGCATTTTCTGCCTCATAATTTATTCACTTATACATTTTTATTCAGTTTTTTTCCTTCTGCAAATGCGTTATGCTATTTCACTCTATTTATTTATTGATCTGTTTTACGAGACATTCTTACTTTTATGCTTACTTTTAACACTTTACTTTCTATGTATTATAGATTTATATGTAGAATAGTTGTTGTGTATGATTTGTTTTTATTATATTCATATTTTTCCTATCAACGTAACGTATAATTATTTCAACTACACGTATTGCATTTGTTTTGATACAGTTGATCATGTAGTCCTTCCTCGTAGAACCTGCTAATTTATTTTTATATTGCATTACTTCTTAAGCTTACATTTCAACTAGAAAAAATTAAACTTTCTATGACAAACGTTTATATTACACGCATATACTATATTAGTCCCTCTGTTCATTCTTATGTGATTCTTACGTAAGCACACACACACACACACACACACACACACACACACACACACACACACACACACACACACACACACACACACACACACACACACCTAGAGACGAAATATTGAAGTCGTCAGGATTAGTTCCCTTGTTTTATTTACATGCCAGAAAAGGGCGAAGAGATTATCATCCTTTTTTTTCCCACCTTCCTTAACCGTAAATTAATCTGTCAGCGTCATTATAATTATCTATATGATGACATCTTTACGAAGGTAGAATTGGGGTAGAAAGGAGGAGGAGGAGGAGGAGGAGGAGGAGGAGGAGGAGGAGGAGGAGGAAGAGGAGAGAGGAGGAGGAGGAAGAGGAAGAAGGTGTAATACGGTAGTAGGTAGACTGTTGTTTCTCTCCTCTCTCCCTCCTTTTACTCCGCCTGTCTCCCTATTCCCCCTCTCCCTTCCTTCCTATCCCTCCCACTCCCTTCCACTCCCTCCCCCCTCCCCCCCCCCTACGCCAACAGCAACTCACCTGAATAAATTACCATCTCGTCTGCCAGAGGAACAGAGGCCGCGGCAGGTAACCAATTACATGCCACCCACCTTAGTGTTGCTCTTGTTGTCATTGCTGTTGTTGTTGTTTTTATTGTTGTTTTAATTGTTGTTGTTGTTGTGTATACATATTGTTATTGCTCCAGATTTAATCCTCTCTCTCTCTCTCTCTCTCTCTCTCTCTCTCTCTCTCTCTCTCTCTCTCTCTCTCTCTCTCTCTCTCTCTCTCTCTCTCTCTCTCTCTCTCTCTCTCTCTCATATAAATCCTTTTCCTCTTCCTACTTCTTCTTCTTCTTTATCATCATCGTCATAATCTTCTTTTTCTTGTTCTTTTTCTTGTTCTTTTTCTTCTTCCTTTTCTTGTTTTCTCCTTCACCTTCTTTTCTCCTCCTCCTCCTCCTCCTCTTCCTCTTCCTCCTCCAATATCTCTAATAGCTTTCGAGAAAATGAGGAGGAAAGTCATGTGGGAGAAGCCTTCACCCTTACTATTCTGTATCCTTCACTCTAGATTAGATAGTGTAGTCTCTATCACAAACAGCCTCGTAAGGGCCAGCAGGTCTGTTGCTGTTTGTTCTTCCTATGTGTTCCTATGTGTTCCTCCGTCTTCCTCCGTCTCTCCCTTGGGTTCGTGTTGCCTTGCCCGTCGCTAACGAGGTCGTAGGTAGCAACACAAGGACAAGTCAACTAGAGGAGGTACCAGAACCCCTTCCTGCAAAACCCCGCCCTTACCCATGCCCGCCTCCTACCCTGCTCCACCTCCTGCCTCCCTACCCTACCCACACACACACACACACACACATACACACACATCACCTCTTATGATTCTCTGCGTGTGATTTATCTGCTATTTTGTCTATCTGTTTTTTTGTTCATGTTTCAATGTCTGTGTTTGTGTGTGTATGTGTATGTGTGTGTGTTTTTTTTTTCTCTGTTTGTATTGGTCTGTTTGTTTTTGTTGCTCGTTTTTTTTTCAGTGATTTGTCTTTCTGTTTTCACTGTTGGGATTTATTTTTTTTTGTGTGTGTGTTAGTTATTGTGTTTCTTTTTTTTTATTAATTTTTTTTGTTTTACCTTTTCTGCCCTTTGCTTTTTTTTTATATTTTCTTATTCATTTGTGTTATTTTTCTTTGGATTTGTGTATCTGTCTGATTCTTATTCTGATTAATCATATATTCTCTCTCTCTCTCTCTCTCTCTCTCTCTCTCTCTCTCTCTCTCTCTCTCTCTCTCTCTCTCTCTCTCTCTCTCTCTCTCTCTCTCTGTCTTTCTAGTTTTTCTTCCTTTTTTCTCATAGTGAAGGACCAATTCTTGACCTGCCACACCCCACCGTGGGCGTTCATATGTCCGCGACCTTTACCTTTTCTTATTATCTTTTCTTTCTTTTTATGTCGATTCCAAAATTTATGGCACATTTCAAAAAGCAACATTTAAGGCACATATGAAAACCAAATATTAGGAAACATTTCAAAATCAAAACTTATGGATCATTTCAAAATAAAAATAAATTCGAGCACATTACAAAGCTAAAATTTACGGCACATTTCAAAACAACAAAATTTAGGGAACATTTCAAAACCAAAATTGACAGGTCATTTCAATACCAAAAATTAGGGCCATATTTCAAAACCCAACACGGTGCCTAACCTAACCTAACCTAACCTAACCTAACCTAACCTAACCTAACCTAACCTAACCTAACCTAACCTAACCTAACCTAACCTAACCTAACCTAACCTAACCTAACTTAACCTAGCTTAACACAGTGAGCTATGAAAATATAAATGTAAACATCAGCATGTGAAGCATCGCGTTGGCAGACATCAGGTGTGGGAGATTCATACAAATATAGAGACTTTACTTTATGGCGTAACAACTACCTATTTTTTTCCCCTTTTAATGTAATGTTAATAAAGTTGAATGTTTACTCAGCTGGTTACCAAAACTGGGTATCCTTATAGACCAAGGGTTCACGGGGGTCCCAGCAGGGTGTGTAAATGTGAGGAAAATGAAGTATTATTATTTATAGTCTTTAGTCCTTTATGGGATGACTTTAAGTGGCGTTAGCATTGATTTTGTAGGTCTTTTGCGTAGTAGTGATGGTGGTAATGGTGGTGGTGATGGTGGTGGTGGTGGTGGTAGTGGTGGTGGTGATGGTGGTGATGCTGCTCCTGCTGCTGCTGTTAATGATGATGCCGGTGCTATAGTGCTCTTGAAAAAATAAAACACAAAAGAACACAGACGAAGAGCAAACATAAGCATACTTGTTGACCCCTACGAAGCTGTTTTTCATAAGCTTCACTCTTTGACATAAGAAGAAGCTTTGGACAGTAAAGACGCGAATACGATGACGCACCAAGTTGTCTTAATGATCTCTGAAGTTCAAACGCGTTACGATTTTCTTACATTCATTCTTTTCCTCCTTGTCACGAAACGCTCCTAATGGGTTCTCTTTTGTGAGTCTCTCTTTCTCTCTCTTTAATCTCTTTGGCTTTAATCCTCTCCGATCGTAAGGATTTAACTGAGAATCTTCACAGGATTTAGCGACCCACTCCAAGCTCTCTCTATCTGCTAACTCCTCGCCGGGGCACTAAGAACGTTTATCCGACTTAAATGTTTCCTTGTCTTAGAAGAAACGTTTGTATGTCTTAAACGTTTGCTTGTCTTAATGATTTGTCTGTCTAAAACATTTGTCTGTCTTAAACATTTGCTTGTTTTAAATGTTTGTCTGTCTTAAACGTTCGCTTGACTTAAACATTTGCCTGTCTTGAACATTTGCTGTCTTAAACATTTGTATGTCTAAAATATTCATGTCTTCAAAAAAAATTGTCTGTCTTAAACGTTTCCTGTCTCAAACGTTCTTAATAATGATCACAGTAATGCTTCCTTCCTCTCCACTGTTAATAATAAAACAATGATACGCACAATATTATTCCCATTATCCTTCACCTCTTGTTCCTCTTCCTCTTTCTCATCTCCATCATCATCATCATCAACGTTATTTTCTTGTTTTATTTCTTATTATTCTTCCACTTCATCATCGTCATTACTCTCTCCTTCCCTTCTTATTCTTCTAATTTTGTCTTGGTTATACAGCAACGTTCTCCAGTCTTAAACATTTGCTTATTTTAAACATTCCTACACTACCTGGATCATTGCAAAGGTTCATTGAGTTCACTTTTCTTGTGTTTTCTTATACTTATTCTTTGTTGCTGTGGTGTGATGTGTTCGTGCATCCCTGAGAACCTTCAAGATGTCTTCCTTACACTACCTTATCAATGCAATCTTCCCGTCAACCTTTAATCCTGTTTTTCTTCACGTTATCTCCCGCCCGCCCGTCTACTTGGCCAATGTTTGTGAGTCTTTCTTTCCTCCTTGCCTCTCCCTCCACTCCTCCCTCTCTCTCTCTCTCTTTAGTCATCTCTCTCTCTCTCTCTCTCTCTCTCTCTCTCTCTCTCTCTCTCTCTCTCTCTCTCTCTCTCTCTCTCTCTCGTTCACCATCCTCCTTAAAATACTTTTCCTCCTCCTCCTCCTCCTCCTCCTCCTCCTCCTCCTCCTCCTCCTCCTCCTCCTCCTCTGCCCCGCCATCATCAGTCTCCTCCTTGTACTCCTGCCTCAGATGGCCTCTGTGTGTGTTCCCTCGTGGGTGTGTGCCATGCGGGCGTCTGTGGTCTATCCCCGTGTGTGTGTGTGTGTCTGTGTGTCTGTGTGTGTGTGTGTGTGTGGGTTGCTCGGTCGTTATATCGACT
>JAPQNM010000013.1:30111636-30129136 GCA_029783475.1 Metacarcinus magister | reverse complement strand
GTCTCGATAGACAAAAATAGTAATGATAATAAATTCCGACACGTGATATCTCATGGTGACATCTTGGCTGGTGACTTTGTGAATACGGAACGAACTACACCAAGGATGGCGCCACCTGCATAGCCTGTTGGATCTGATGAAGGCCACCTGAGTTAATGTTTTTACTATTGTTTTTGTGAATAATTTTTGTCATGCTACTACTACTACTACTACTACTACTACTACTACTACTACTACTACTACTACTACTACTACAACTACTTCTACTGCTACTACTACTACTATTACTTCTACTTCTACTGCTACTACTACTACTATCACCATACTTGCTGCCGTTACTACAAGTTGAAACTATTTTCCAGCAATAACAATATATGAGAGAGAGAGAGAGAGAGAGAGAGAGAGAGAGAGAGAGAGAGAGAGAGAGAGAGAGAGAGAGAGAGAGAGAGAGAGAGAGAGAATTCCAGGGATTAAGATAAAAGCAATCAAAGTTATGGAGAAAGTAAGTGGCATTTTAGGAGGAGGAGGAGGAGGAGGAGGAGGAGGAGGAGGAGGAGGAGGAGGAGGAGGAAGGAGGAGGAGGTTCAAGGTGTAAAGTAATTGGTAAGTAGAGATGAGGACAAATTGATGATAAGAGATCAAAGACGTCGAGGGAAAGAGAGAAAGAGAGAGAAATAAAAGAATGACGAAATTGTGAAGAAGAAAAAATAATAGATAAAGTGGTAAAAGAGAAGAAGTAAAACAAGGAACAAATTGATTCAAGAAGAACAACATGAATAGTGAAAGAAATTTGAATACAAAGACAAAGACAAAGAAGAAGAAGATAAAGAAAAAGAAAAGAAAAGAAAAAAAAAGAGTTACTACCACCAACAACAACACAAAGAAGAGAAGGAAAAGAAGAAAAAATAAGACAATGATGATGATGTTAAGGACGATTATAATGAAGAAGATTAACACATAGATGAGGAGGAAGAAGACAAAACCGAAAATATGAGAAAAATGTAGAGTAATAATTCAATGTAGTAAAGTTAAAAAGGCGCAGAAGTTAATAGAAGTTAGTAGGAGTAGGAGTCAGTAGGAGTAGGAGTCAGGAGGAGTAGAAGTAAGGGATATAGACGGACTGTTCACCCAAAAGCCAGCGTCGTGGATTAGCATTTGATTAATCGTGCATGCAGATGGGAGAGTGTGGCCACGTGTGTTAGAATGCCGAGTGTCTCTCTCTCTCTCTCTCTCTCTCTCTCTCTCTCTCTCTCTCTCTCTCTCTCTCTCTCTCTCTCTCTCTCTCTCTCTCTCTCTCTCTCTCTCTCTCTCCTGCCTAACACTGTCCTGGTACGTACTCCTGCTGCTGCTCCTTGCTCTCTACTCTTATTAATCCTCCTCCTCCTCTCTGTTCTCTCCCTCCTCTCTCATTTTCTTGTTGTTTTTATTGTTGTTGTTTGTGTCGTTGTTATTTGGCCTTTTTTCCTCCCCTCTGTTCCTCTTTGTCATCCCGTCTTCCTCCTCTTCCTCCTCCTCCTTCTCCTCCTCCTCCTCCTCCTTCTCCTCCTCCTCCTACTCCTCCTCCTCCTCCTCCTTGCCCAACTGTATTCTCTTCCGTATGGCGTAGCTCAGCACATTCCATTAGTAATATACTAGTTGGTGTTCTTCTGGTTACTCTTATATTCAGACTTATTACATGCTCGTGCAAGGTAATATTCCAGAAAGAAATAGAAACAGAAGAAAAAAAATAATAAATAAATCATCTTTAATTTTATTTACTCACTTGTTGCTGTCATGGACGTGTCTCATTGCTCATTTTTATGTTTATTTTAATTTGTGTTTGAATACTGTGGTCGTGATGATGATTGTTATCCTACTGGTGCTGCTGATGATGATGATGGTAATCGTCATTGCTTTGAAAGGCAGAACTTCGACCCATGATTTTCTTTATTTTTTTCACAGGCACTTCCTCCCTCTTCTAAATGCTGAAAACTCTCCTCACAATCCCTCTCATTATTTCTCTCCACGTAGACAAACCAACTCAATTTGCCGCTCTCATGACTTCATTGATGCCCTCAGACCCAAGTATGCCTTTTAACTCCTTGCCTTTGCTGTCCGTCACAGTAACATTGCACATCTACAATTCATACCATTTTCATTCCACTCCTGCCTTCAACCTGATCGTTTTTAACAAGCCGAGTTTCGCTGTCACAAAACATTGCCCTTCTCACCCATGAAGCACACACTCTACCCTTCATGTGCAGGGAAACTCTCTCATTGTTAGCACGGGACTCAACTCTTTCCATCCTATCCTAACTTTCCTGCAGAGTTGGCTTCTACTCCATTTCCTGCACCAATCATATCCTCCAGTAACAGGATTGGTCAATGGACTCTAGGGACTCATTTCCAATATCAATACTTTTCATCCCTGACTCCATCGTTTGGTTCCCACTGTGCACACTGCAAGTAAAGTCGATTACATTACTCACGTTGCCCATTATACCATGTTCCTCTTGCGTGCTCTTGCGGGAACAGTCATCACACTCGAAATACTATTGCCCATAATTATTACCCACAACACTCCTTCATTACTGCACATGACAATCACCATTCCACTGCACTAGTACACTGTCTACACTCTCTACGCTGCTCGTCATCAGAATCGGTGTACTTACCTTTACCCTCAAGCATATGGATTCTATCTCCTCTCGCCACTTCCTGAACTTTTTATTCTTCAAGATATCAGTTGCATATAGAACTTCCCCAGGACTTTCCATCCCTAAAATCTCCTGGTAATGCCTCGAACACTGTTATGAAAAGTAGGGAACTCAACACTTATCCTTAGCATACACCCACATGTATACTCTGATCACTTCACTCTCTACGTCATATACTGTGAAAAGATTTTATAACCAATGTACAATTTCATTTCCACATTAACAATGGTTCCTAATCTATTCTTAGTATTCCCACCAGACCACCTCCTTAGATATCGGGTCAAAAACTTTTTCAACGTTAACTAACATATAATAAAGCCAATTTTTTTTTATGATGAAAGATATTCTCTTCGAGGAGTTTAATTAATCCGTGTTCCAGCCATGAACAGACTAAGCCTCATTGCATCTATGACTTTTATCTTTCAAACTGTCTCAGCCACTTTAATGATTTGGTCTAATAAGTTCAAGCCTTCGAACATGCTACGCTCGAGTGCATCATTCTTCCTCACGCACAAATTCAGTCACACTCTTGAGCCAGTCATCTGGAACTTTGTCTTCTTCCATTATTTTGTTCATTAAGTCAGTTGTCAAATCACTAGAGGATTTCGGTATCTCAGCAGGTATTCCGGAGTAACCAGCAGCTTTTATTTTCTCTAATATTTTCATGTAGCGCTTCTCTGTATGTGGAAGAAGACCCTGGATTGTGGCTACAGGGTCTGGGCTGTCCTCGTCTCAACCACACGTCCTCCTCCTCTTCCTCCTCCTCATCTAGTTAGAGAAATCAAACAGCCAACTAGTGCCCAGTAGGTCTGTTGCTGTTTGTATTCCTTTGTAATCCTTTGTAATCCTCCTCCTCCTCCTCCTCCTCCTCCTCCTCCTCCTCCTCCTCCTCTTCCTCCTCCTCCTCCTCCTCCTCCTCCTCCTCCTCCTCCTCCTCCTCCTCCTCCTCCTCCTCTTTCTCTTTACATTCTACTCCTTCTAGGCTTACTGATACCTATTATTTCTATGTTGTTGTTGTTGTTTCCTCCTCCTCCTCCTCTTCCTCCTCCAAAAACATCACTTTCTCATAACCCTAAGGGAAAGTATGGTGTGTCGCAAAAGAGAGAGAGAGAGAGAGAGAGAGAGAGAGAGAGAGAGAGAGAGAGAGAGAGAGAGAGAGAGAGAGAGAGAGAGAGAGAGAGAGAGAGAGAGAGAGAGAGAGAGACCCAATAAAATAGATAACAAAATAGCATTACACATTTTTCTCACATTCTTAGTATAAATCCCATAAGATCACCTTCCTCTTGTTTTGAATTCAGCTCTTCAGAAAGGACGGTTAGGTAGTTAAGTTAGGTTAGCTTGGGTTAGGTTAGGTTAGGTTAGATTTGGTTTGGTTTGGTTAGGTTAGGTTAGGTTAGCCTTGGAGCGTCCTGGAGCCCTGGAGCCTTATCGTGGGTTTGTCCTCTTCTTCCTCCTCCTCCTCCTCCTCCTCCTCCTGGTCCTCCTCCTCCTCTTCATCCCTCTCGGCGCGGCTGCACAATAAATGGCCGGGTGATTATCGTTAATTAGTCTTAGTTACTACACGGCCCTTCCGGTGTGGCGGTTTAGTTTGGGTTCTTTGTCTGTTTGTCCATCTGTCTATTTGTCTGTGTGTGTCTGTTCTTCTGCAGTGTCGTTATCTTTGTCTTTCGTGTGTGGCAGCCTATTCTTTTCTTCTCTCTCTCTTTTTATTATTATTATTATTATTATCATTATCTCTCTCTCTCTCTCTCTCTCTCTCTCTCTCTCTCTCTCTCTCTCTCTCTCTCTCTCTCTCTCTCTCTCTCTCTCTCTCTCCCCCCGCACATCGTCCTCGCGTTGGCCTCGCTCTCAGTCTTCAAGAGGGATGGTTACTGACCTCTGTTACCTCAATGAGATGACGGGGATTGACGTTACACATATCATCATTACTGGTGACGGTACTCCCCCTCCTCTCTCTCTCTCTCTCTCTGTCTCTCTCTCTCTCTCTCTCTCTCTCTCTCTCTCTCTCTCTCTCTCCTCTCTCTCTCTCTCTCTCTCTCTCTCAGCTGAAGGGTACAGGAAATTACACAACCATTGTTATTATTAGTGTTTTTCTTAGTAACAGTATAAGTAGTTAAAGAGAGAGAGAGAGAGAGAGAGAGAGAGAGAGAGAGAGAGAGAGAGAGAGAGAGAGAGAGAGAGAGAGAGAGAGAGAGAGAGAGAGAGAGAGAGAGAGAGAGGAAAATATCAGCATGCAAGATGTGGTTTTACTCGTGTTTTGGGGGAGTAGAAATGTTCCCAGCAGGAGGCACAGCAGTCCTCCGCCCTTGTGTGTCTTTTTGTGGCCTTTTACGACGCGCGGGGAATACAGTCATGGCTTCTGCCTCGCCAAGTCTGAGGGAATGATGATGAGAATAACAACTAAGAATAATAACAAGAAAAATAACACCAATAATGTTAATAATGATAACTGCTACTACTACTACTACTACTACTACTACTACTACTACTACTAATATAATAATAATAATAATAATAATAATGGAAATAATAATAATAATAGTAATAATAACAATATAAAGACGAATAAAAGAGGTGTTAAAACTTTCTCTTATTTTGTTTAGTGTATTTTTCCCCGACACCTGACGCCCACCTGTTGTTAGTACCTCTCTCTCCCCTTCAGTCCCTCCTTTCTTTCTTTCTCTCTCACTCTCTCACTCTCTCACTCTCTCACTCTCTCACTCTATCCTCCCATCCCTCCTTCACCCCTCTCCTCACCTTCGTCTGAGCTGAGTGACCATCCACTTCCCGTCTCTCTCTCTCTCTCTCTCTCTCTCTCTCTCTCTCTCTCTCTCTCTCTCTCTCTCTCTCTCTCTCTCTCTCTCTCTCTCTCTCTCTCTCTCTCTCATTTGTACGTTAGTTTCTCTTTTTAAATGTTGTTTTTTCTTCTTTTTGATTTAGTTCGTCCAAGAAATGGCAGCTTCAGATTTTCTTTCTTTTCTTTCCTTGTATACATTATGGTGTTGTTTTTTTTCCTCCCTAATGCTCTTACCTCCATATGTCAACCTTGTTTTATTCTCTTAACTTCCTCCTTCCATCCATGACTTTTTTTTTTTTCTCTCCATTCCTTCCTCCCTCCCTCTCTCCCTCCCTCCCTCCACTTCACCTGTCCATCACAGCGGTTTTCTCTCCCTCATCTTACCTGTCTTCTCATCCCTTCCCTCCCTTCCCTACCCTCCCTCCCTCTTCTCAGGATCTCCTCCTCCTCCTCCTCCCTCCTCTCCCCTGTTCCTTCTTCCTTTATCTCTGTAACTCCTCCTTGTTCTTCACTCCCCTCCCTCCCTCCCTCCCTCCTTCTGTCACTCTGTTCCCACAACCCGTTGACAATGCTACCCGTCCTTCCTCCTCCTCCTCCTCCTCCTCCTCCTCCTCCTCCTCCTCCTCCTCCTCCTCCTCCTCTGTCTCGGTATAGACGGAAGACGAAGGTGTAGAAATGGCAACATTTATGTATCCTTTGTATATGTTATCTCTCATTTTTCCTTATTCTTACACAGGTGAGAGAGAGAGAGAGAGAGAGAGAGAGAGAGAGAGAGAGAGAGAGAGAGAGAGAGAGAGAGAGAGAGAGAGAGAGAGAGAGAGAGAGAGAGATGATGAATAGCAAAGGCCAAACCAAACTGCTATATTTAAAATCTTTGAAAATCTAACTTAGTCTCGTACATACAACTAGAATTATGCCAAACAGACAGTGTGGGATGTTTCCTGCGTGTTGATCCTCACTCAGCCGTGCACATATAATCCCTGGTCATCTACACTGCTACAGACTGTGTTTAGGCTAGTGGAGTCTTGCATCCACGAAGACATTGAGACTCACCCACTCATCTAGTATTACCCTTGTGCGGTAAACCTTACGCCACTTGTATTTTTGAGACGCTTAGTAATGAATGCCTGTGGGAACATTTATTGTCAAAGCATCGTTAACTAGCTGTGATTAGAATGTATATATATATTTTTTTTATCCATGTAGTGTGAATTTCTTAGTAACAGGTTCACTAATGGTTTTATGAACGATGCAATGCAGATTTTGTGTTATATTATTAAGGGAAGAAATATAAGCTCGTATAAGATTATCTTGATTGTGTTTGAATGCATTATCTTTTATCTTCGTTCAGTCAATCGGCAGTTTCTTAGCCAAGTGTTGCTGGGACATGTTGTAGTGCTTGTGTTGTATTGAGTTGCTTGTGTTGTGGTGTTGTGTTACATGTGTTGTAGTGATGTGGTGCTGTGGTGCTCATGGTGTGGTGTTGTTGTGCTGCTCGTGTCTACCTTAATTGTGATGAACTGCTCCTCGGCCCAGAATTAGCCAGCCAGGCCCTGAGTCGTGGTGGTGTTGGCCGCTGTGAGCCATTTAACACCATTCCTCATCACGCCAAGACTGGTTCACCTTCATAAAACACGTCACTGCCAGCACACACTAATATGAACTGCACCCTTCATCTGATAACACGGCCCAGGCGGTAATAATGGTATCCTGTGTATGCTGAACTGTTTCCTAAAGCTGATTTAAGAAACGCAATAGACATAAGAGTATATTTATGAGTTGTGAGACGCGTACCACCATCACCACCACCACCACCATAACAACAACAACGATGATAATGGTAATGGTAATAATAATGATAATAATGATAATAATAATAATGATGTACTGTATTGATGAATAATAAAAACTAATAATAATAAACGCAAAATGGTCGAGAATTTGTACGAAAAATTTTACAAAACTTCAAAATATTTTCACTATTAACATTTATAAGCAAGAAATTAGACTGAACTTTCTACCGTTCTATCCTTTCTCTAATAGTAGTATTTAGTGTATTTAAATGAAACCCAACAGCCAGCTAGGGACTTATAAGTGTGTTGCTGTTTGATCTCCTTTGTAATCCCTTGTGTATACTGGAAGACCACCCGTAAGCCTGGCAGGGAAAATACAGTTACAGCTTACAACAAGTATATTGACTCCAATCCACAACTTAGGTATCATCCGTTAGCTTAGGAAAATATAATCAAGTTCATCTGAATGTATTTATGAGATTTCGCTTTTAGAAGTTTTTTTTTGCTGGAGGTTAAACACTGTATTTTTCACCTTAGTAAAAGTAGCAGTAGTGATGGTTCTTGTTTTTATATAAACTCCAAATAGTTTTTTCATGCTGCATAATTTTTTTTTTCTTTTTTTTTCTTTTTCTCGGTTAGAGGGAGGGGTGGATGGGGAGGAGCCTTCACCTTTACTATCCTACGTCTCTTACTTACTGTAGATCATGTAGTGTAGTCTATCACAATCAGTCTCGTAAAAAGGGTCAACAGGCGTGCTGCTGTTTGTTCTTCCTTTGTGTTCCTGTGTGAAGTGCCTGAACTCAATGTGTCCTTCTTTCTCGCACATTTTTTTAACTTTTTTTCTGGAAGCTGATTGGCCAATAAATACTATGTGACGTCCAATCCGAGGCTGTTATATACTGTCACGTTTTCTGTGACGCGACACATTTTAAAGAACACTTCTGAATGCAGGTGTGTTGTAATTACTTAAAACACAATAGACTTAGATCAATGACAGATAAGAGAGATCAAATATATAATGAATTCTTTGCAGCTGTAGACACATTGTTATTATTATTATTATTATTATTATTATTATTATTATTATTATTATTATTATTATTATTACTATGAGTACTATTTTTATTATTACTATTAAAGCAAAAGGTCTGGGAAACTCATCTTCAATATTCTCCTACGAATAGACACAATGCAGAGGGGAAAGGCGAGAGTAATATCTCCCTGACCTTTAAATGACTGTCTCTGTTTTAATGGGATATTAATTGGGTATATAGATACATAAATAGATTATCAATTATTTTTTATCATCCTAAATTTATCGCTTTCGATGTAACTAAATGATGACGGAGAAGCGAATCGCCGCAAGAAGACACCTGAATGTGCCAGTTAATTGGCTAAAGTCACCTATATTTTAGAACGCAGGTGTGTGTGTGTGTGTGTGTGTGTGTGTGTGTGTGTGTGTGTGTGTGTGTGTGTGTGTGTGTGTGTGTGTGTGGGTCTAGACCAGGTAGCTGGGCCATGTCAGACCAACTTACCTGTCCGCTAGATTAGACGGGACCAGGTTTTACCAGCTTGGCGTAGGTGAGGAGGAGGAGGAGGAGGAGGAGGAGGAGGAGGAGGAGGAGGAGGAGGAGGAGAATAGGAGGAGAAACAGAATGAGAGAGAAGGAAAGTAGGGTAAGGAGGAGCAGACCAGCTGGAGAGTTTAAGCAAGAGGAAGGAGGAAAGAACGAGGGAAGAGGAGGAGGAGGAGGAGGAGAAGGAGGTAGTAATGGTGATGAAGAATAGTAAGCTGGAGTAGGAGGAGGTTAAGGAGGATAAATATAGGATGTGGGAGACGATCTATATGTGTGTGTGTGTGTGTGTGTGTGTGTGTGTGTGTGTGTGTGTGTGTGTGTGTGTGTGTGTGTGTGTGTGTGTGTGTGTGTGTGTGTGTGGAGTTGATTGTGGTGCAGCATGTTACAGTGTGTCATGAGGGAGTTGGGGGAAGGGGAGGAGAGGAGGAGATGCTGACTGTCTGGCTGGCTGGTGTGAGGGTGTTAATTTATGAGGGTGGAAGGGTGAATGAAGCAAGAGGAGGAGGAGGAGGAGGAGGAGGTGGATGAAGAGGAAGAGGAGGAGAAGAGGAGGAGGAGGGGGAGGAGAAATATAAAAAAAACAAAAGGAGAATAAATATGTTTAAGGTAGAAAAACAAAAAGCAGGTGGTGGTGGTGGTGATGGTGTTAGTGAAGGTGATGTTTATAGTGGTGGTGATGACAGTGGTGGTGGTGGTGGTTGTGGTGGTGATGACACAGCGTCTGAAGGAGATGAGCATGAGTGTGGCTGTGGATGTGAGTAAGATATCCACACGCAAGACATGAGTGTGCAAATTGTTATATGTGTGTGTGTGTGTGTGTGTGTGTGTGTGTGTGTGTGTGTGTGTGTGTGTGTGTGTGTGTGTGTGTGTGTATAATAATAATAATAATAATAATAATAATAAACGGTTTATTTCATTACATTAAGGCAGTCGTTAAGCTGAAAATATACACATTACAAAAAAAATATATCAAAAAGATAACGAGGAATGGAGATTGGTGGGTCCGACGAACAACTGGGGGTGATTGGGGGTGATGGGGGGAGGGGGTAACGAGTGTAGTTTAGACTAGTGGGAGACTGGTGGGTCTGACAAGCAACTGGGGGTGATGGGGAGGTGATGGGGGGATAACTAGTGTAGTATAGACGAAACGGTAGTGGTGACTTGTAGTTAAGTACCCAACGGATAGAGGCGTTGATTGGTCGTGAAGTACACAGGGGACGGCGGGGGTGACTTGTGTGTGTGTGTGTGTGTGTGTGTGTGTGTGGTTCGCCTGACCGTGTTGTGTAGGTGGATATTACAGTTTATGAGTGCAAAGGGGAAAGGATGCAGCCTGTTAGTGTGTGTGTGTGTGTGTGTGTGTGTGTGTGTGTGTGTGTGTGTGTGCTTGGGTGCTTAAGAAAACTATGTCATGGCTGCATTTAACCACACACAAATAGGTAGAAGGGGGAACCCAACTAAAACCACCTACGAAAAGTAGAAAAAAGTTCAAGAAAACAAAACACAATGAAGGAGAAAGATATACAAATCCTCTTACACAGCCCCAGAAGGGATGGAAATAACTTACCTTCGGGGGGTCAAACACACACACACACACACACACACACACACACACACACACACACACACACACACACACACACACACACACACACACACACACAGCATCACCTTGAATCATTCTATTTGGTCCCGTCTCTCCAAAATACCCAGAAGACCACTAGACAGAGGAGGAGGAAGAGGAGGAGGAGGAGGAGGAGGAGGAGGAGGTGGAGGAGGAGGGAAGGAGAAGGAAGGCAGGGGGGCATGGAGGGCACAGAAGGGCACCACTACCACCACCATCACCACTACTACCACTACCAACACTACCCACCATCTTGTCGCTCCAGTGCTCAACCAGCCGTCGAAGGGAGAAGGTTGCGCGCGTTTGTCCCTCTCTCTGTTTTCACTACCGCGCCTCAAAATCCACGCCCCCGCGCCCTGCCGTGTGTTGTGTGTTGTGTGCGCGTGTGTGGTGGTCGCGTGGCTTGAGCGGCAGTGGCGGCGTGGACAGTGGTGAGACGTTTGTTGATGAAAAAAAAGAAAAAGGAGAAGTTTAAATGTTGAAAAAAAGAAGGTGGTTGCTCGCTTTGCCTTGAGTCACGTGGTATCGGAGGAGAGAACGGGGAAGAAGAATACAAAAAAAAAAGTGTGATGAGCTTACCAGAAAATCGGCGAAGAAAGGACAGAGGAGAATAATGATGATGATGATGATGAGGATGTGATGATAATAGTAATGATAATAGTGAATCTTATATACCAGGAAAGAAGTGTAGTAGTGTAAAGAGAAGAAGAAGAGGGAGAGAGATTAAAAAAAGAAAAAAATATATATAGTAGTGATTTTTTCCTAAAGGTGAATGGATGGATATACCTACGAGATGAAGTGAATTTTTTATCATCTGAAAATATTGAAAGAGAATGAAAGAGAAAATAAATGTAAAAAAGAAAGAATACAAGTAACAAACAAAAATTGAATACCAGTGAAGTGGGATTACCATAAAAAAAAAAAAAAGTGAACGCATAAATAAACACAACACAACAACAACAAGAACAAGAATATAAATCCTCAACACCAGTCTGGATTTAACTACACAATGGATTAAGGCGAAGGAATCTGACTCCCTTTACTTACCCTTGGATTAATTAAGAACAGGAAGGCAGTGAGTGCAGTGGGCGGCCATTACTAATACTTTTTGTGCCTTGCCGTGGACGAGAAATACTTGAGTGCATCATGTTCTTCTCCCCAAGAGCCTCCCTGACCAACACGCTGCGGGCAAGGTGGGTCAGGTCACGCAGGAGGAGGAGGAGGAGGAGGAGGATGATGGTGAAAGGAAAAGATGGTTATAAAATGTCATAAAGTTTGATTGGTAATGACAGTGAGTGAGGTTATTTGTATCATCATCGTCATCATCATCATCGTTTTCGTCGTCATGGTTACACGTAATTATCGTTCATCCTGTTCCGGAGTAATTAAGTGAGGGAGGGATTTATGATTGTAGGAGGAGTTCTCTCTCTCTCTCTCTCTCTCTCTCTCTCTCTCTCTCTCTCTCTCTCTCTCTCTCTCTCTCTCTCTCTCTCTCTCTCTCTCTCTCTCTCTCTCTCTCTCTCTCTCTCTCTCTCAATTTATTTATTTTAGAACAGCGAATTTACACCAAACTAGGGACCTCAACACAAATTAATGTTGAATACTAATTTGTGATGTACAGTCATTAGCCTAATTAATTTAATCAATCAGTGAAACTATTAGGACACACCACACACACACACACACACACACACACACACACACACACACACACACACACACACACACACACACACACACACATTCATTACATTGTATATAACTATTTATTTTGCTCGGCAGTTTTTCTAATCCCACAAAGGCAATTGAAAGAGAGTTTAAGTCGTATGAAGATGCACTGAATCCTACACAAAAAAACACAACACAAAAAAACGTAAAAGTATGATTTGAGAGCGTACAAAGGTCAGAATGTGCTTGAAAGTGTATGAAATTGAATTGAAAATATACGGAAAGTGAATGCAAATGTATTAAAAAATTAAGTGAAATGTATGAAAATGAATGAAAGTGTATGATGGTTGACCCTGAATATGACAGGCAAACAAAAATAATAATAAAGTATACAGTCTACTTAAATGTATAAATGAAAATGTATTAAGATCCATATGAAAACCATAACATAGAAAGGCGAATGAAAGTGAATTACACACTGACGGGAAAGTGTTGTTTGTGTGTATGAAAGTGAAAGTGTAAGGACGTGTGCTTTTATGTGTGTGTGTGTGTGTGTGTGTGTGTTTTGCGTGTGGGTGTAGCAGTAGGAAAGAGGCTAGTGGGCGTGAGGTGGGCGGTGTGAATGCTTGTCGTGTCTTTAACCCCCCCACCTCCACCATGACCCCCTCCTCCATCCCCCCTCCCTAGTTACCTCCACCTCTCCCTCTCCACCCCCGCTCACACCGTCTCTCCCTTCAACCTCCAGCCACCTCTCTCTCTCTCTCTCTCTCTCTCTCTCTCTCTCTCTCTCTCTCTCTCTCTCTCTCTCTCTCTCTCTCTCTCTCTCTCTCTCACCTCCTTTTCCTTTTCCCCTTCTCTCTGTACCTTCTTCTACACTCAGTCACTCTTCCTCCTCCTCCTCCTCCTCCTCCTCCTCCTCCTCCTCCTCCCCACGTGTGTAAGTTGTAGATCTAATGAGTCTTTCTGTCTAAATTATTATTTGTAACTTCCTGTGTAGTCATTTATTTTTTCCTATTGTATTTAAGATGGTGAGGATGTTGGAATGTGGGGATGATGTTGTAAAAGGTGATGTGTATGTGATGCGTCTCAGTAAGTATACATCTGTTACATCACACATGGATACATAAAACCCACTCAAGTTGCCAGTTCCGTTGAAAATGACTTTGTGGTGGTAATAAATGCTTCTTGTAAATCAGTGAAGCATGAAGTTGACTGCTTTCAAAACCATGGTCATTATAATCAGTGGTTCTTAGGGTCATTTTTCCCTCCCCCCCTCAGCCCTCTTGATATAATTTCCAAATGAATCCTTAAAATTATTGGGTGCGACGCGATACTAAACTTACATCTGAGTCTCACCTACGCTTCCACGCCTCGTCAATACCTCCCTAAGAAAGTTGTCCATTTATGTGAGTGTTTGAAGGTTGTCTCTCTCTCTCTCTCTCTCTCTCTCTCTCTCTCTCTCTCTCTCTCTCTCTCTCTCTCTCTCTCTCTCTCTCTCTCTCTCTCTCTCTCTCGCTCGCTCCCTGATGGTGTTGTTGTTCTGAATGCCTTCCACTCTTTTTTCGTTTTCTTTTTCACATTTTGAATATTCTGCTTCAGTCTTTTTTTACAGCTGCTGATTTTGACTTTATGGACCGTGCAGTTAATCAGATCAACTTTTTGTTTTATGGGTTGAATATTGATAGAGTAGAAGGTGTGCAGTCTTCATTGTTTTTTTGTGTTGTATGAAATAGTCTCACTTGTATGAGCATCCTTTTGTATAATAGGAATCCACCACCTTATCATCAGCCTTCCAGCTTTACCAGGTTTCTGATATACTATAATAATAATAATAATCTGTTCTTCATAAAAAAAACTATTTCTCGAGGTAGCTATTTGATCCGATTCATTACAAAGCTTATAGGGAATTTGTTTCTAATGATGCTATTAATGAAGAAAAAAGTTGACTATTTAAATAAAACACACACACACACACACACACAGGTAGTACACGTGTTCATACCATTCTTTCCAGTCCTAAAGGCAAGACAAAACACAAGGCAGCGCAGACAAGTAACAAAGAAAGACAAAAGCGCATCGAGCAGCTCATCGTAAGCCGTGATGTGACGTGCATCGACAAGAGAGAGAGAGAGAGAGAGAGAGAGAGAGAGAGAGAGAGAGAGAGAGAGAGAGAGAGAGAGAGAGAGAGAGAGAGAGAGACCGTTTTAGTAGAGGCAGCATACGACATATAAAACAGTTTCCATTTATTGCAAAAATTTCAAGTGTCGTAACTTTTTTTTATGTGAGTAACTGAATGGAGAAAAGAAAAGAAAATATGAAACCCAACGAGAAGGAAAAAAAAAAACAGATGGAAAAAAAAACACTAATGGTATAAAAAAAATAATAATAAAAGAATGATTGGAAATTCTATGATAGATGTTAAGAGAATTTAACTGATCAATATTCCGGTTTTTAAACTTTTTATATAAAGCGAACAAATGAAATCAAAAACACCTCGTGCGTGAAGATAACAATACATCTATAAATGCAAACATAAATAGATAAATATAAAGAAAACGATCGTATAATAATGAAGAAATGTGGATGAAAGACACGAATCGAAGGGTGGAAATAGAAGGAGTAGCTCGTTAAATACTCGTCAGAACGTGGAGTTGACGCTGGAAGACAAATGAGGTGCTAGATAATAATGAGGTGATTCCAGAGTGTGACCGCCTCATTACTAACATTATTAGTAGTGCGTTGAGACTTGGTGTTGATACTAGCGGTGTAGTGCGCTGGTGAGGTTGATATAAAGTGAATGAATGAATAAGTTAGCGTGTGAGTGAGTGAGTGAGTGAGTGAGTGAGTGAGGCTGGTGTCATCACTTCATGAATCAATATAACTAGAAGAAAAAAAATATGAATAAAAGATAAGGAGGAGGAGGAGGAGGAGGAAGAACAAGAACAAGAACACCATCAATAACAACATTAACCATTCATCCGTTACAGAATATATTATTAGTAAATACAAGAGTATACATCACATCCACCACCACCACCACCACCACCACCACCACCACACAACAACAACAACAACAACAACAACGATTCAACAACAATTTCCGTGCCCACCTTGACTTTCTGGTAACTGCGTGGGTGTCACCGCTCACAACAATAATTCACCACCACCATCACCATGCATAGATAGTGTGTGTGTGTGTGTGTGTCTGGGCCGGAGTTTTAGTATGAGAAAACAGTTTATGGGGTAAAAGAGAGGGAGGGAGGTGGTGTTGTCAATATTCTTCTTCTACCACCGCCCTAGTATCCAATTACATACAAACAAAGAAAGTGGTGGTGTAGTTATAGTATATTATATAGTCTTGAATTTTGTTGTTGTTGTTGTTGTTGTTGATGTCATTATTATTATTATTATCATTATTATCATTATTTGTTTATTAATATTTTTTGATAAAGTATTCTCTATCATTCTCTCTCTCTCTCTCTCTCTCTCTCTCTCTCTCTCTCTCTCTCTCTCTCTCTCTCCTCTCTCTCTCTCTCTCTCTCTCTCTCACTCACACAACTTTACGCACAATTTCGCCACTTAAAGAGACTATGCTAATTTCTTACCCTCGTGTTGACGTGATGCGAATGAGGGAGGGTCAGAAGGGAGGGAGGGAGGGAGGGAGGGAGAAATGATGGAGGGAGGGACGAAGGGAGGGATAGAGGGAGAGACGAATGGAGGGAGGGTGGAGGTAATCACTTCACACTTTTCTTTATGGTAGTAGCACATTGGCAGGAAATTTGCGTCCCCAAGCGAACCAATAGATAGCAGACTGGCAGATAGACAGATAGACGAATGGATGGTGTTAAACATGACAGGATAGACAAAGATTTTTAGATGGCAGACCACTTCTCTGCCTTCTATTTTATCCCTTGAGAGAGAGAGAGAGAGAGAGAGAGAGAGAGAGAGAGAGAGAGAGAGAGAGAGAGAGAGAGAGAGAGAGAGAGAGAGAGAGAGAGAATGTGAGAGAGAAAAAAAAGTGGTAGGGAATATATTGAACCGTTTACTCTTATTTTCACAAACATTTTTAAAGCTGTGACATTTTATTCTCTCTCTCTCTCTCTAACGGAGGAGAGATGGAAGGAAAAAGGAGGAGGAAGACTGTTTACTACTCTCTCTCCTCCCTCCTAATCATCCTCACACTCCCTTCCAACATTTCCCTCCACCTTTCTCTTCCTCTCTCCCTTCCCTCTCTCATTTCATCTTCTCCTTCCTCTTCCCCTCTCTCTTCCCCTCCCTAACCCCCCCCTCTCTCTTCCCCTCCCAACCCCCCCCCTCTCTCTTCCCCTCCCAATCCCCTTCCTTTCACCTAATTGCCGCCTCGCCCACTAAAAGAAAAGTTCTGTTCTGATTGGTAGACCGAGAGAATGAACAGGACGAGTCTGATTGGTCACGTGACTTAACTACTATTAACTATTATCTGATTGGTGGTTGGTCTGGCTTCTGCTCTAGCCTGCTTCATTGGTTCACTGCTTCACTGGTTCACTGCTTCACTCGTTGTTCAGTTCACTGCTTCGTTCACTTGGTTGAGTCTCGTTAGGGATCGTTGACTTACTATGAACAGTTTTGCATTTTTTTTTTTTTTTATTGTTGTAATGCTTTTTCTTTTTTTTTTAATGGCTGTCAGTGTTTTTTTGCGTATTAGTTTTGCTTTTTGTTTTGTATTTATTTGTTCAAGTTTATTGGTTCATTGGTTTGTCTCGCTGGTTCGCTCAAGTTCGTTCCGGAAGGAAGTTAATCAGCGAATTGTTGGTTTGTGTCTAACTCTGTTCTCTCTCTCTCTCTCTCTCTCTCTCTCTCTCTCTCTCTCTCTCTCTCTCTCTCTCTCTCTCTCTCTCTCTCTCTCTCTCTCTCTCTCTCTCTCTCTCTCCCCTACTCTAGCCTTTCTCTTCCTCTTGTCTCCATTCTTCACTCAACCCCAGCTTATCTCTCGAAGGCATCTCTCTCTCTCTCTCTCTCTCTCTCTCTCTCTCTCTCTCTCTCTCTCTCTCTCTCTCTCTCTCTCTCTCTCTCTCTCTCTCTCTCTCTCTCTCTCTCTCTCGCTTAATAGAGTAGGTTGTTATTCTAATATCAACGGTAACATTTACATAAGAACAAATCATATTCCACTGCATAATGAACAAAGGTAAACTATTAATTTCGTTGCATTACTTCATCGACATCCTTATCAACGTAACATTGTTCTATATATCAATTTTCCGGAGAAGTTTGGGTGTAGTGCTCGACTTAATAATAGTAAGGAATAACACATGTAGTACAGATAGATGACTTAGTGGCTGTAAATGCTCTTAGAATAATATGTAGTATAAT
>JAPQNM010000013.1:30104136-30106636 GCA_029783475.1 Metacarcinus magister | reverse complement strand
TCAAAAGTTATAACATCTCTCATCTCTCCTGTCATCATCTCCCCGCATCCTCTGCCTTTCGTCATCTCTTACCAAGAACTCACTAACATCCTTCATCTTTTCTCATCTCCATCTCTGCATGTTCTTATCTCTTCTTTCAAGCGCCGTCTCTTCATATTGCTTCTATTCTTTTCCAACTCCCGTCTTATCAACCATCTATCCCTCACCGCCCCTCCCCCCCCTCCCCTTCACCTTCCTCATCTCCATTCATCCCTCCAAGTACAGCATCCCTTGTCTCTTTATCTCCACTCGCATCCTTGTATCTCAGCTTCATCTCACTGTCTGCATCACTCCCTTCTTAGACATGTCGTCTCATATATACTTATTCTGATATTTTTCTATTATGCATTTATTTTATTTTTTGTATGTGTGTCAAGTCTTGGCCAATATTTTACTGCCTTTGATATTTATTTAACGGCTTATGGTTTGTTGCTGTTGGTGTTGTTGTTGTTGTTGTTGTTGTTGTTGTTGTTGTTGTTGTTGTTGTTGTTGTTGTTGTTGTTGTTGTTGTTGATACACTTCGCCGCTGTTCATGTGTTTAATATTGATTCTGCGTTCGATTATACTATCTGTAAGCAAATCGTCCTCTCTCTCTCTCTCTCTCTCTCTCTCTCTCTCTCTCTCTCTCTCTCTCTCTCTCTCTCTCTCTCTCTCTCTCTCTCTCTCTCTCTCTCTCTCTCTCTCTCTCTCTCTCCACGTTCTCCAAATTTACTTATGCTTCGTTAATTTACAACATTTAATATTTCTCCAGTCTATATTTTTCTTCCTTCTTATCCTGTTCGCCACTCCCTCCTCTCTCCTGCCTTCCCTCCCTCCCCTCCTTCCCTCCTCTTGCCTCCCTCCCTCCTTCCTTCCCTCCTTCACTCCCTCCTTGCTGCCGTTCTACTAATTATTATTATTCATATTTTTCTTCTTATATCTCTCCTGGTGCCGGTTTTCCTAGTGGGCGTGGCAGAGTAGATGGAGGGAGGGAGGGAGGGGGGGGAGGGAGGGAAGAGAGAATAGGAGAGTAGATGGAGGGAAGGAGGAAATAGCGGAGTGAAAGCGGGAGAAGATGAAGTGAAGGAGGGAGAGGCAGGAGAAGATAAAGATGAAGGAAGGAAGGTGTAAATGGGAGGAGGGAAGCGAAAGTGGAAAGGAGGAGGAATGGAGAGAGAGAGAGAGAGAGAGAGAGAGAGAGAGAGAGAGAGAGAGAGAGAGAGAGAGAGAGAGAGAGAGAGAGAGAGGGAAAAAGGAAAAATTGGAAGAAATAGAAAAAGAAAGTGTGAAGGTTGAAATGAAGAAGTAGAGAAGTGAACGTAATCATTTTTGCTAGTTCTCTCTCTCTCTCTCTCTCTCTCTCTCTCTCTCTCTCTCTCTCTCTCTCTCTCTCTCTCTCTCTCTCTCTCTCTCTAAACCAGTTGTCATCCACTCCTCCTCCTCCTATTCCTCCTCCTCTTACTCTTCCACTTGATGAAAAGAAAGAGGTCAGGAAGAGAGAGTAAAGACGGATGGGAAGGGGAGGAAGCGGAGGAGGAAATGAAAGAATTATGAAGAAATGGGAGAAGTAAGAAGCGCTGGGAAGGGATGGAAAGGAATGGGAGAGAAAAGAGAGATGAAGGAAGGGGAGAAGGGAGGAAAGTGAGGGAGAAGAGAGGATGATATTTTGAAGCTAAAAGGTCGTATGTGTAAAGTCGTGCTCAGTCTCATCGTAATAATTTCAACTCTCTACCCCTCCTCCTCCTCCTCCTCCTCCTCCTCCTCCTCCTCCTCCTCCTCCGATTCTCTTTATTCTCACACTCTTCTTCTACCCACCTTCATTTTTCCTCCCCTCTTTGTCTTGTTTTTTTTCTTTGTTTCTCTCCTCTTCCTTCTTTTTCTTATTCTTGTTGTTCTTGATCTTGTTATTTGTTTTTTCTTTTTCTATTTGCTTATATTATTGTTATTGTTATTATCTCCAACCATCATCCTCATCCTCCTCATCCTCATCCTCATCATGTTCTCGTCTCCATCGTCTTATATAAACACATCCTTCTGTTTTTCGATGTTCGTGACTTGTTTCTGACTCTTCCTTAGATCGTGTGGGTGTGTGGTTGGGTGTGTGGAGGGGTGTGTGGAGGGGTGGGAGGGGTGAGGAGAGGAGAGCAGGTGTGGGGCTGTGGGTGTGGATGTTTTGGGTGGGTGGAGCAACGATTTCCAGCAATGTTGTATTATTATTTTTTCTTCCTGATTTCGTTTTTTTTTTCGTTTCTCGCTCGAGTGTGAAAGATCAGGTCTGTTTCCGGTGTGGATTTTCATTAACGATCGTTTTGGCGCGTTATAATATGGTCCTTTTTATGGTCTACACACACACACACACACACACACACACACACACACACACACACACACACACCACACAACACACACACACACACACACACACACACACACACCCACCCTCCACACCCTCCGTCACACCTCCCTTGTTCCCAGCACCTTA
>JAPQNM010000013.1:30069136-30074136 GCA_029783475.1 Metacarcinus magister | reverse complement strand
TTTCTTTTTTTATAATAACATGTTTGTCTGTTCATCCATCTGTCTGTATGACTTCTTTTGTGTTAGTCTTTGTCGCTCTGTCTGTTTCCTCCTCGTCTGTTAATTTGTCTTTCCGTCTTGTGGTTATTAGTTTCTTCATTCCAGTCTGTGTGTGTGTCTGGTATGTTTGTCTGTGTGTCTGTCTAGCTGTCTGTTTTGCTTGTCTGTCCAGCTTTGTGTCTGGTTTTTATTAATCAGTCAGTCAGTCAGTCAGTCAGTCAGTCACTCAGTCAGTCAGTCAGTCAGTCAGTCAGTCAGTCAGTCGATCTTTGTGTATAAATGTATATTGTTGTACTTAGCTCTCTACATAACTGCTCATCTTTATGTATGGGATAAATGTATGTATGTATATTTGTGTATTTGTATGTATGTATGTATGTATGTATGTATGTATGTATGTCCGCTTTATATATGTGTCTTAGTGTCTGTCTGTCTCTCTGCCTATTTTTCGAGAGGAAAGGTATGTAGGTTATAGAACTTGGATATCAAGAAAGCTTTTTAATTATTATTGAGCATATCCTAACCTAACCTAACCTAACTTAACCCAACCTACCTTGTGTATGTATGTATGTATGTATGTATGTATGTATGTATGTATGTATGTATGTATGTATGTATATCTAAAAAAAAAATACTAGTAACATGCCTTTCAATTAAAATAGTTATATATTGTTCCCCTCCATCACCCCGTCTTACCCCTCCCTCCCTCCATCCTTCTTTCCTTCCTTCTCTCCTTTTTTCCCCTCCCTCCCTCAGCCACTCCTCCATTACGAAGAGCAATCAACTCTGAACAAGTATTGATAACGGCGCTGACTGCTGACTAATGGAGGAAATTTTTGCTCAAGCTGACTAGTAGGAGGAGGAGGAGGAGGAGGAGGAGGAGGAGGAGGAGGAGGAGGAGGAGGAGGAGGAGGAGGAGGAGGAGGGTTGTGTAGTATATAAACAATGGAATGAAATAATGGAAGTGTACTGGAAGATAAATGGATGGAGAGAGAGTATGTAGATAGACAGAAAAAATATTACCCTCTGTATTTTTTGTTTTTCTCTCTCTCTCTCTCTCTCTCTCTCTCTCTCTCTCTCTACTCTCTCTCTCTCTCTCTCTCTCTCTCTCTCTCTCGCTCGCCAGTTAACACGTACAATTTTTTACTCCCTCATCTCTCAATTCCTCTCCCCTTACTTACCCCTTCCCCTCCCAAAAACAAGATCCACCCTCCTCTTTTCTCCTTTCCTTCCCCTCTTTCTTTCCCCTCTTTCTTTCCCCTCTTCCCAAAAACAAAACACAAAAATATACCACTACTACAGAACCACGACAAACAAACATATTCGTTCAGTCTTCCTAATCCAGTTTGAGCCCAAAAATAATCCGGTTATACTCGAACGGTAGTATATGTAGTGGAAGGAGGAGGAGGAGGAGGAGGAGGAGGAGGAGGAGGAGGAGGGAGGAGGAGGAGGAAGAAGATGAGGAAGAGTAGGGATAAATAAAAAACCGAAATGTCAGTGGAAAAGAAAGAAGGAATATGAGGAAGACAGACAATAAAGGATGAATGGGAAGCCAGGAAATAAAGAAGAGAAGGGGAAAGGAAGAGGAAAGAGGAAAAAGGGGAAAAGCAGAAGAGAAGATAAGGGAAAGAAAGGGTCAAGGATGCTGCCATGAGATCTGATACGGGAGGAGAGGGGAAAGAAGGGAAGGAGGGAGGGGAAATAGGGGAGGGAGAAAGGGGAAGGAGGGGAGGGAAGGAGGGGAAACTGTCTTGTTGCCAAATATCGACTTTTTAACATCCCCTTCTCGTGTTGTGCTACAGAGAGAGAGAGAGAGAGAGAGAGAGAGAGAGAGAGAGAGAGAGAGAGAGAGAGAGAGAGAGAGAGAGAGAGAGAGAGAGAGAGAGAGAGAGAAACAGAGAAACAGAAAAACAAAGCAAGGAGAAACATATGAAGGGGGTGAATGAGGGAAGGAAGGAGACAGAGGAAAGGAGGGGAGTGAAGGGAGGAAAGAGTGAAAAGGAAAGAGGAAAGAGGACGTATAGGAGGTAGAAGGGGGGGGAGAGGGGTAAGAAGAGTGCCATAGGATGACTCAAACGAGAGAGAGAGAGAGAGAGAAGAGAGAGAGAGAGAGAGAGGAGAGAGAGAGAGAGAGAGAGAGAGAGCCCTGGAGCCAGTTGGGACAGTTCTGACTCAGACATCGGTAGAGAGAGTAGAGCCACATCCTCTTTCTCCTTCTTCCTCCTACTCTTGACCCCTTCTCCTCCTCCTTTTCCTCCTCCTATTCCTCCTCCTCCTCTTCCTCCTGTTGGTGCCCCGTGACCCCTACTGTGCTGTTAGTGCCTCCGTGGGCCCCTGCCGCGCCTCCTGCTGTCGTCGGGACCTGAAATGACAGCAGGAAAACTACAGGGAAAAAAGGTGGGAGGAGGAGAAGGTGTTGTTGGTTGGTTTTTTTTCGTGTGACAGACAGACAGGATTTGAGTTTGCTGGTGTGGCCCGGTTTTTTTTTTTTTTTCTGTGCCCAACCTCAAAGATAGGATTTGGAAGTGAGCAAGACCCGGTGTTATTTGTGCGTGTGTTTTTTTTTGTGTGTTTTTTTCTTTGTTTGTTTGTGTCTTTGTTTGTTTGTGTCTTTGTTGTGTGTGGTGTGTGTGTGTGTGTGTGTGTGTGTGTGTGTGTGTGTGTGTGTGTGTGTGTGTGTGTGTGTGTGTTATCTGTATCTAGGATTGGAGAGCGTCAGAAACCGTGTTTATTTTTTTTTGTGACACCTTCAGTGTTTCTGTTTTTATTTTGATTTTTCTTCTTCCATTTGAAAAAAGACTTAATGGTAAATATTTTTTTTCATTATCTATTGTTCTTTTTTATAACTTTTATTTCTTATTTTTGTATTTTTGTATTCTCTCTCTCTCTCTCTCTCTCTCTCTCTCTCTCTCTCTCTCTCTCTCTCTCTCTCTCTCTCTCTCTCTCTCTCTCTCTCTCTTCTCTCTCTCTCTTTCTTCGTTGTGCGTTAATATTCTGGATAGTGTATGTATGTAGGTATATTTTATATGCAGGTGGCTTATCATGTGCACATCTGTGCGTCTAATTGTGCATGTCCTTGGGTACATCGTGCCCTGTGTGTGTGTGTGTGTGTGTGTGTGTGTGTGTGTGTGTGTGTGTGTGTGTGTGTGTGTGTGTGTGTGTGTGTGTCCGACCGCCTGTCTGTCATGCATGGCCTACCTGCCAGACTGTCAGTTTCGCTGGTATAATTTTTCCATTGTAAAATTATTAGTATTGTTCGTAGCAATAATGTTTTTGCCCAAGGCTCTACTACACACACACACACACACACACACACACACACACACACACACACACACACACACACACACACACACACACACACACACACACACACACACAAGATGCAAGACAGGACAGAGCAATAGCAGAAGGATGATGATAAAGAGGAGTAGGACGAAAAAGGAAGGTTGAAAAGAGGAAGAGGAAGGGTCGTTGGTAAAGCAGGAAAGGGAACTTGTGAAATTATATAGGGAAAAAATAATGATGATGATGATGATGATGATGATGATGCAGGAAAACTTGGGTAGTGTGGAAAATGAAGTAAGATGATGGAAAAGGCGCAGGGAATGACAGGCAATTGGGAGGGCGTGCCGTGCTAAGGAATGTGGCTTTATGAAGAGAAGGAATGTGTGGGTCTTGTTGAACATGCAGATGAACACCACGGGAGGGAAGGAGGGAGGGAGGGAAGGAGGGAGGTAGGAGGGAGGGGAGGGAGGGAGGGAGGGAGGGACATAGGACAAGGAGAGTGTGAAGGAAGAAAGGCAGAGAGAGAGAGAGAGAGAGAGAGAGAGAGAGAGAGAGAGAGAGAGAGAGAGAGAGAGAGAGAGAGAGAGAGAGAGAGAGAGAGGTGAGGAAGGGAAAATAATATAGTAGTTAGAAAAGTTGAGTTGTATTATTTAACTTGGCGTAAGGAAGTACATAGTTCAAGGCAGTTTTCATTAAGGACTCAAAAGTTCGTAATCTTAATGCTTTTATACTGATTTATTATTTTTCTAATTGCAAGGTTACAGGACATAGTGTGGGAAAACTAATTTGATTGCTAGTTGATGTAATTTGGTCGTGATTTAAACTTTTAAACTACGTGAAAGTTGAATAGAAATGGTCTGCAGTTTTTCAATTATTTATGTATTTTTACTGATCATTCCTTTTATTCCTTTCTATTCTCTTATATACGTATTAATAGACAAGGCAAACTAAAGCACAATGAAAGCGAAAGGGGACATAGGAAGTGCTTTCAGATACATATTACAATCAATCCAACTCTTAATAACTTGATACGCATCTTTCTGTTCCAAATATATTAATGTCATAACACTAATACGACTTACAACTCAGCATCATCATCATCAGCATTACCAGTAGAGAAAAATCATATACAAAGACAGCACATCATATCTTACATTACTCTCTTTCATTACTCTCACCCACTGACTCTATTTCCAAGTGTATCCCAGAGCCAGCTTCCACACATCCACCTTAGCATCAAACAGGTGGAGAGACAGTGTGGAGGTTGCTTCCCTGATGCCTGTAACCCCACCACCCACCCTCGAACCCCCGTCCCGCCGTCCACCTTCTCGTAAATGTGTTGCAACCCAAAGTTCACCTTGCCAAGACTGCTTCAGGCATGAGCCACCTACATACACATCCTACTCCTCCTCCTCATGCACTTGCTTACTACCTTTACTGACGCCCTGTTCTCATTTATACATACCTCTGTCTTCTTCTGTAATCTGTATTCAAAGTGGAGTGTGGATTAGGGTTGTGAACGAGCGTTAATGGGTATGAATAGAAGAAAAAAAAGGCAGTCTGGTCATGTTTTAACCAGTTTCTCCTTCAATAACGACTGCGTAGAGAACGTGAGGCGGACTTGATTAAAAAGAAAACGCTGCCTAGTATTTACGGAGTGACTTCTTTAAAGA
>JAPQNM010000013.1:30061636-30064136 GCA_029783475.1 Metacarcinus magister | reverse complement strand
ACAGACAGGCAGGAATGCAGACAAAAAAAAAACAGATCAGATAGACAGGTAAATAAGACAGATAGACAGAAAAAAAGGAGAATACGAATAAGATTAATTAGTAGATGAATACACACACACACACACACACACACACACACACACACACACACACACACACACACACACACACACACACACACACACACACACACACACACACACACACAGTAGTAGAAAGTTGGAAAGCGAGACAAATTGCAAAAGAGAGACAAATTGAGTGACTTGAACACACACACACACACACACACACACACACACACACACACACACACACACACACACACACACACACACACACACACACACACACACGGCCTTATCTTTCCCCCATCATCTTTGCAACAAGGGGAAGCCATTTGAGTGTGTAGCCTTTCCCCTCGTCACGACCCAAGACATTAGGGACACTAAAGATAAGGGCTTCTTCCCACAAGCTGTTCCAGGGCTCCCTTACGGTGCCTTGGGCTTCTTCCAGTCTTTGTGATCCAGATAACCATTGATACGAGCGCTGGACTAAAAAAAAAATACGCCCTCCACCTCTCTTTTTGTGTGTGTGTGTGTGTGTGTGTCTTTCGTATAATTCCACTGATAAAAAGGTAGACTTTTCAAAGCAATTCCTCCGCCTTATCTCTCTACGTATGTGCATGTAATCAGCTATAGAGCGGGAGATAAGAGAGACCTTTACGGCATAACGAGAGAGAGAGAGAGAGAGAGAGAGAGAGAGAGAGAGAGAGAGAGAGAGAGAGAGAGAGAGAGAGAGAGAGAGAGAGAGAGAGAGAGAGAGAGAGAGAGAGAGAGTATGACGTCAAGGAAAAATATATAATGAGGGCAGTGAGGCGTAGAGGAGATAGGTGTCCTGTCGCCCCCCCTTCCCTCCTTCCCTCCTTCCTTCCCTCCTTCTCTCCCTCCCTCCTTCGATCCCTTTTTCCCTTCCTCCCTCACATTCTTTATCCTTGCTGGTGTTAGACATTACCTCCATAACCTCTTTTTCATCCTTCTTTGCTCCCATGTTTATCATTCTCTCTCTCTCTCTCTCTCTCTCTCTCTCTCTCTCTCTCTCTCTCTCTCTCTCTCTCTCTCTCTCTCTCTCTCTCGCTCTCTCGGTCTCTTACATTCTTTGATTTCTTTATTTCTTTCTCCTTCATAAATTGTCTTTCGTCTCCTTTTCCTCTTTTTTCTTAATTCTTTCCAAAGTCACTTGCCAACGAAGAGGAGGAGGAGGAGGAGGAGGAGGAGGAGGAGGAGGAGGAGGAGGAGGAGAACACATAGGAACACATAGGAAGGAGGAGGAGGAGGAGGAGGAAGGGAAGAAAAAGATAAGTTTGTGGTGGAAGCACGCAGTTTGCAGAGAGAGAGAGAGAGAGAGAGAGAGAGAGAGAGAGAGAGAGAGAGAGAGAGAGAGAGAGAGAGAGAGAGAGAGAGAGAGAGAGAGAGAGGACGATAAAGAAGGGAGAAAGGAGGAAGTTCTAAAGAGAGAAATTTGGAAGGAAGGACATTTGAAGAGAAATACTGAAGGAGGGAAGGAGGGAGGGAGAAAATTTGGAGAGCAGCCAAGGAAGGGAGTCAACAGTCTTTGTGATTAATGAAGGAGGGATGGAAGGAGGGAGGGAAGGAAGGGAGGGAGGGAGGGAAGGGAGCAAAGGAGGGAGGGAGGGAAGGGTGGAGGAGATGGAGGGAAGTAGGACAAGGGGAAATGGAAGCAGAGAAGGAAAGAAGGAACGAGGACAGAAGAAAATTTAGAGAATGAAAGGCGAGGACAGGAAGGAGAATATATCTATGTGGGTATGTATGTGTGTATGTGTGTATGTATGTATGTATGCATGTATGTATGTATGTATGTATGTAGCACTTATTATGGAAACAAAATCAAGTTATCATCATGGCAATACATTCGATTTCTTAAACTTTGTCATAGAATAAGAAAAAATATGAATTAACAGTGAATATATTTTTTTCCTTTATTTCAGCAGGGATAGTCGCAGCAAAGTAGCAATGTTAATAATGAAAAGTATAAATAAATGACACTAATCGCTTACGTTATGACACGGAAACGAGGCAATAAGGTGCTGAAAAGAATATATATACACACTAATTATAAACGAAATACAGTCAGTAATAAGATCAAATAAAATCGTAAGAAAAGATTTTATAGACATGATATTATTTTACATTTATTTTCTTAGTGAGTTGCAATGACTTTCCTTGTGTTGCGTTGTGTTGTATTGTGTTGGAATCCTGTGCTGAAAAAGAATGTTATGTTTTGACTTGCCATTGTGCGACACCGTTGGCTTTGGTTGTGAGAGAATGACAGAATGTGACACTGAAGGATTGGGAACATTATTGTGTGTGTTGTGTGTGGCCTTCTCGTTGCCTACTTCTTGTTTTTTTTTACCATGCCTGCTTCGTCACACTACAACAACTGCTACTACTACTACTACTACTACTACTACTACTACTACTA
>JAPQNM010000013.1:30056636-30059136 GCA_029783475.1 Metacarcinus magister | reverse complement strand
TCAGAAGGGAGAGTAGCATTAGATTATGCTTATTTTGCACTCCCTTCCTGAAAACCTGAAGATGAGCTGGAGGCACGAGAGGAGGGAGGAAAAAAGGAAAGGAAGAAAGATGCAGTAATTAATGCGGAAGGAGATAGAATATGGTGACGAAGGAGAGGCAGAGAAGTGTTGTGAAAAGTACTTGGTGTGAATATGTGCATAAAAGAGTAGGGGGAGAGGAAGATTAGGGGACGAAGGAGGTGGAGGAAGGAGGAAAGAACCGGGAAGGAATAGGAAGTGGAGGTGAAGAGCCGAGGAGTAATAGGAGGAGGAGAAGATGGAGAACAAGAAATTTAGAATATATGTTACATAAAACTCATATAAGATTACACAGGAGGAATAGAACCCAAGGAAATTGTTGGGCTATAACGAGAGTATCAGCTGAACTACACACTACAACTAGTAATCTATTTGTAGGACAACAGGATAGAATAGAATAAGGCTTCTCCTCACCTACCCCTCTCTCTCCCTTCGGCAACATGCTGGACAAAAAAATATATAGAAGAAGATGATAATTTTTTAGTAAAGGAGTAAATTAGAGGAAGATACTGTACTAGACAACCACTAATGCTGAAATATCCTGAGGGGAAAGAACTTTAGTAGAGAGAGAGAGAGAGAGAGAGAGAGAGAGAGAGAGAGAGAGAGAGAGAGAGAGAGAGAGAGAGAGAGAGAGAGAGAGAGAGAGAGAGAGAGAGAGAGAGAGATCCCCGACAATAGCTCCCTCTCCCCACACCTCTCTTGGCTAGATAAATGTTTATACAAAGCAAGAAACTGATTGCATAAACCTTAATGTCAAGGAAGTGAAGGATTAGGTAGGGGAGGTAAAGGGGGATAATGGGATGGTGGGGGAGGAGGGGAAAGGAGGAGGAGGGAGGGAAGAAGGGAGAGAGGGAAATGAGGAGTTCTTAATGAGGGACATTTGGGGCGAGAGAGAGAGAGAGAGAGAGAGAGAGAGAGAGAGAGAGAGAGAGAGAGAGAGAGAGAGAGAGAGAGAGAGAGAGAGAGAGAGAGAGACTGTGTGTGTGTGTGTAGTGGTAAGTGTTGGTTCGCGTGAGAGACAGAGAGAAAAAATGGAGAGAAGGAGGGAGAGAAGGAGAGATTATTATACTGTGGAATTGTTAGAATTACCTTTACACCCTGAAACTCCCTTGCTATTACTCCCTCCGTCTCTCCTCCCTTCTCTCTATCCTCCTTCCCTCCCTTCCCTCCTTCCCTTCATCTTAATCAATCATCCCCCTGTTGCCTCTCTCCCTCCCTCCTTCCTTCCATTCCTCATTCGCTCCTCCTCCGTTTCGTTTTGTTCATTCCGACCTAATCAAACACAACCACCACCACCACCACCACCACCACCACCACCACCACCACCACCACCACCACCACCACCACCACCACCACCACCACCACCGATCCTTCTTTCCTTCCTCCTCCTCCTCCTCCTCCTCCTCCTCCTCCTCCTCCTCCTCCTCCTCCTCCTCCTCCTCATTTTTCCTTACAGCTTGGATTCAATTGCCTTTTGATCACCGAAGGAAGAATTTGGAAAGAGGAGACAAAAGAAGAGAGGTGGGAGGGAGGGAGGGAGGGAGGGAAAAAACAGAAGAACAGAGAGAAGGAAAGAGGAGAGAAGGAGTTGGGGTGGATGATGTAAAGAAGGAAGGAAGGAAGGAAGGAGGGAATTAATGGGGAAATAAGTATGTTGGGGTAAGGGAAGGAAATAATTGGAGGAAGGGAAGGAAGGAAGGAAGAGAAGGAAGGAGAGAAGAGAGGTAGTGGGTTGGTGACTTACATTCTTTTTGTAAATATTGTACAGCTTTGTTATCTTTTTTTCTTCACTTTTCTTGTATTCTTTCTTTATTGTTTTTTTTATTATTTATTTTCTCTTATCTCCAGTTTTTTGTTCTTGTTTCCGTTGTTCTCACTCTTGGTAAAATTATCGATGTTTATGTAATTTCTTATATCTATCTATCTTTCTTTCTGTTGTCTCTTTCTTTATCTTCATTTCTATTAATCATTTTTTTTTCTCTCTCTCTCTCTCTCTCTCTCTCTCTCTCTCTCTCTCTCTCTCTCTCTCTCTCTCTCTCTCTCTCTCTCTCTCTCTCTCTCTCTCGTCTCAGTCTGATTAACTATTTCCGTGTTGCGATCCAGTTTGGAAAGGTTAAGGGAAGGGAGGGGAAGGGAAGGAAGGGAAGGGAGTTGAGGGAGGGAAGGGAAGGGAAGGGAAGGGCAAGGGAACGAAGAGGAGTGAGGGGAAGGGCAGGAAGGAAGCAAGGAAATGAGAAAAGGGCAAAAAGGGAAGAGGGGGCGAAAAATTGCAGTAATTTTTCACACACACACACACACACACACACACACACACACACACACACACACACACACACACACACACACACACACACACACACACACACACAGAATTACGTTGCTATATATCCAATCTGAGCCAATATAGTGTTTCCAAAATACT
>JAPQNM010000013.1:30029136-30039136 GCA_029783475.1 Metacarcinus magister | reverse complement strand
TCCTCCTCCTCATCTACCTCCTACTCACCTTTTTTCCCTACCTTCTGTCTATCCTTCGTTTCTGCATTATTTATTTTTAATTTTTTCATGAGTTTTCATTTCCTTTTTTCCTCCTCTTGTTTCTCATCTTCTTCCCTCATTCTTCTCCTCCTCTTCATATTCCTTCTCACTTTTTTTCCTTACCTTCTTTCTCTACTTTATTTCTTCATTATTTTTATTTTTCCATGTGTTTTAATTTCCATTTTTCCCCTCTTAGTGCTAGACATTTCCCTCTTTTCTCCTTTTTTTTCCCTATTTCCCTCTCCTCCTTTCCTCCCTCTCTGCCTCCTTTTCCTTCCTCCTTCCTCCTTTGCATTAAATACCATCTACTAGCATTTTCCTCTTATCCTTCCCTTCCTGCTCTTCCATATAAAGGTCACTTGGACCCCTCTACTCTTCCTGCCCCTCCTCTCTCTCTCCCCTCACTCCCCTCCCCTTACTCCCTCCCCTTGTCCGACCTCTTAACGCCCAAACCTCTCCCCCTCTCCCCCATACTAAATGTCATCACCTTGCATACCAGCCCTTCCCCCTTTTCCATCTTCCCCTCTTCCCTCCTTACCTCCTTCCCCTCATTTGGCACCATATTTCCTCCTTACTTCCCTCTCTCTCTTTATCCCTTTCTCCCTCTCACCTTCACAATCTCACTTTCATGTTTTTTTTGCTATTCATTGCGTGAGGAATGGAAATCAGACTTTTGTGAGGTAGTTGAGTGAGGTAGAATGAGGTGGAGGAGGTGAGGTGTGTGTGTGTGTGTGTGTGTGTGTGTGTGTGTGTGTGTGTGTGTGTGTGTGTGTGTGTGTGTGTGTGTGTGTGGTTGTGTGTGTGTGTACAGGGAGGTAGAAGGTAGATGGAGGGAGAAGGGGGTTGGAGGGGGGAGAAGAAGTTTGCTGGGGCGAGAAGTGGCATGTATGTAGTGGGGAGGGTAGTGTGAGGGGAGAGGAGAGGGGAGAGGGAGGGGACGGTACAGGTGTTAGGTGTGTGAGTGTGAGTGTGTGAGTGTACGGGGAGGGAGAGGTAGAGGGGAGAGGAGGGAGGAAAGAGGGGATGTGGTGTGACAGTGTGGCGTTTTGGCACCGCTAGGGCTTAGTGGTGGTGGCACAGTGTCACTCCCGACTTGGTGCCACTCCCACCGACCACAGACGTGCGGGGAAAGTGAGGGTAAAAAGAGGGGAAAAAGAGGGGAAAAAGAGAGGAGAAAAGTTGACATACAAGTATCATTATTATTCTATTTCGTGTCGGTGTCTTTCTTTCTTTCTTTCAAGTGAGTGTTTTTACGCAACTCAGAAAAAAAAAGGAAGGAAAACTGCCAATGATGTGAAATGAAAGAAAAAAAAAAATTTAATGATACTATTTTGACGACTGGAGAGAAAAAAAAACCTTTCAGAATATGAGGAACTTATTGATCAGGAAGAAAATGTATGAAGTTTATGCAAATTGTGTGTCATTTATACTTTTTGGTGATTTTTGTTTATTATTCATTTCGCATCTCATTATATTTTTGTATGGCTAAATGATGTGGTCAGTGTGGTGGTGATGGTGGTGGTGGTGAAAACAGTGGTGTGTGTGTGTGTGTGTGTGTGTGTATCAGAATTTTCCATTATAAATAAATGTTACGTTAGCAGGTTTTTGGCGGTGGTGATGGTGGTGGTTGTACACACGCACACGCACGCACACACACACACACACACACACACACACACACACACACACACACACACACACACACACACACACACACACACACACACACACACACACACAAAAGTTTACCTTCCTCGTGGGCCAGGTAGAGAGAGGTTAAAGAGCCATGGCAGGTGTAACATGACCCCCCCTTCTCTCTCTCTCTCTCTCTCTCTCTCTCTCTCTCTCTCTCTCTCTCTCTCTCTCTCTCTCTCTCTCTCTCTCTCTCTCTCTCTCTCTCTCTCTCCCTCTCCCCCCCTTGCCCCCTCTGTCTCTGTCAATCCTTCTCATTCTCTCTCATTCTTCCTCCTCCCTCCTTCCATCCACCGTTACTTGGTCATCCATTCTTCTTTCTCTTTTCATTTGTCTCCATTTAACTTGCATTTATCCTTCATTCCTTCATTTATTCAGTTCTCTCTTGCTTTGGTTTGGTCTGCCTCCCTTTTTTTCTCTTATTTTTCCTTACATTTTTCTATTTATCATATATATAGAGAGCATTTTTAACTATTTCTTTAGTGTCGTGGGCGTTATTTCTTTCTTTTCTCTCTCTCTCTCTCTCTCTCTCTCTCTCTCTCTCTCTCTCTCTCTCTCTCTCTCTCTCTCTCTCTCTCTCTCTCTCTCTCTCTCTCTCTCTCTCTCTCTCTCTCTCTCTCTCTCTCTCTCTTTAAATCACCCTTCAGGCATCTGTTTTATGTCTCCTCCACAATCTATCTTGCATTCCCTCCTCCTCTTCCACCCCCTCCACCCCCTCCACCTCCCCACCTCCACCTCTACCTTCACCCATCCCTGATTAGCGGTAGTGACTGGCTGTTAAGTGGGTGAGGTGGCTTTTAGGCGGCTTTTAGGTGGCTGAGTCAATGGCCAATTGGAATTTTTTCTTTTCATTTTACAATCTTTCTTCATTACTTTGTGTGGTTTAGTGAACAGTAGTGAATTTAGAGTCATTGTCACCACCTCTTATTATTATTATTATTATTATTATTATTCTACGCCTGTGTTCTTACATTTTCCTCCCTTTAAGTTGAATATGATGGCAGAAAGATAGTTTTAAATTTTATATGGAGTTATTTGTGTACAATTAATATTTATTTTTAAACGTAATTTCTATAATGATTTTTTCTTGTCGATTCGATGATTTTTCTTGAGGTATTATTGTATTATTTTCTGTATGTTGAGTGGTATGCGTGTGTATGTTGAAGGGGGTTGAAAGGGGGGGAGGAGGAGGGGGAGGAGCAGGCCTATAAATGTACTACTTCAGGTGAGCTAAGGTGTGTGTTTACCTGGTGCCAATTAGGAGGGCGAGGCAGGATATTTAGGATCAATAAAACAAAATTGCTACTACGGCTGTTACTGCTGTGTTGCTACTACTACTATTACCACTACTACTATACTATTACTACGTTATTACTTCCAGAGAGAGAGAGAGAGAGAGAGAGAGAGAGAGAGAGAGAGAGAGAGAGAGAGAGAGAGAGAGAGAGAGAGAGAGAGAGAGAGAGAGAGAGACCTATCACCTCACCATCACACCCACTTATCTTCATCCCTCACTATACTTTCCAGCCCTGAAAAAAAGTAGCAGTGGTATTTTCTATCGACTAAGTGCTGGTGTAGTGGTGTTGGTGTAGTACTGTTGTGGTACTGGTGTTGTGGTACTGTTGTGGTAGTACTGTGGTGGTGTTACTGTTGTGGTGTTGATCATGTATAGACCACGCCGCCTCTCTTCTGATTATCCCCTCTACAGTGAACCGTCTCCCTGTAGGTACCGCGTCTACAGCAGGTGAGTGTGGCATACATACATACATACATACATACATACATACATACATACATACATACATACATACATACATACATACATACATAGATCAATACATACATACATACGCAGTTGTTCTTTTTATTATACAATTTTCAATATGTTTTGTATAATACTTTTTGTGTTTATTCTCATTTATATATTTTACTTTGTTTACGTATTAGTTTATGTTCTACTTCCTTCTTCTCTATTGTTTTTTTATTTTTATTTTTGTATTTATATCTATTTTTTTTCTCTCTCCCTTTCTCTCTCTTTTTTTTCTCTCTTTCTCTCTTTCACCCCATCCTTACACGTTTCCTTCACACTCTTCTATTCTTCTACTCCTTCCTTTCTTCCTTCCTTCCTTCCTTCCTCCCTCCCTCCCTCCCTCCCTCCCTCCCTCCCTCCCTCCCTCCCTCCCTCCCTCCCTCCCTCCCTCCCTCCCAGCCCAACAAATTCTCCTTCCTCAGATACATTCCACTTCACACTCTCAAACTTTCTATCTGCCCCAGACTATACTAAATCTTTCTTATAAACGACTCTCTTTCTAACAGATTGCCTTAGTTTTTTTTTTGTTTATGTTTATATATACTGTTGGTCTCTCTCTCTCTCTCTCTCTCTCTCTCTCTCTCTCTCTCTCTCTCTCTCTCTCTCTCTCTCTCTCTCTCTCTCTCTCTCTCTCTCTCTCTCTCTCTCTCTCTCAGCTCTTGCATCGCGTTTTGAAATCTATTTGCATCATTTCTCTCTTTTGTTCATTATTCTCTATTTTTTATAGTTTTTTGTATCTCTTTTCGTCTTTATTTTTATCATTATCAAAATTTTCATTTCCCTCTTTTTCTCCTTTTTTTCATTATTGTCGTCAACAGTACCTCCTCCTCCTCCTCCTCCTCCTCCTCCTCCTCCTCCTCCTCCTCCTCCTCCTCCTCCTCCTCCTCCTCCTCCTCGTCTTCCTGCTCCTGCTATCCTATGTGGGGCATGTTTAAAGGAGCCAACGTCCTTTTAATAGCCTAGATTATGGCTACAGGGTGGGGTGTGATTCTCTCTCTCTCTCTCTCTCTCTCTCTCTCTCTCTCTCTCTCTCTCTCTCTCTCTCTCTCTCTCTCTCTCTCTCTCTCTCTCTCTCTCTCTCTCTCGCACACTGGTTTTGATTCTTCTATTATTTTTGTTGATATCTTGTTATCATTTCTAGTTCAACTCTTATTAATCTCTCTCTCTCTCTCTCTCTCTCTCTCTCTCTCTCTCTCTCTCTCTCTCTCTCTCTCTCTCTCTCTCTCTCTCTCTCTCTCTCTCTCTCTCTCTCTCTCTCTCTCTCTCTCTCTCTCTCTTTGTCTCTTTTTCCATGTATATCTATTCATTTATGTATCTATTTCTCTATTTATCTCTTCTCTTCTTTTTTTTTCTCCCTCTCTCTCTCACGCGGGAGAATGCAATAGAATGACCCGCGCAAAGAATGATTGCGCATAATTCCACAGACTTAACTGCGCAACGCTGCCATCCGTGTGTTGTGAGCCTGCCGGCGATAACGGTGGACGAGGAGGAGGAGGAGGAGGAGGAGGAGTGAAGCAGACAAGGAGGAGTAGAAGGATAGAGAACATTGAGACATGGAAGTAGGAGGAGGAGGAAGAGGAGTAGGAGAAAGAGAAGGAGGAGGAGGAGGAGGAGTAGAAGGAGAAAGAAGAAGAGGAGGAGGATAGAAAAACACGGGGTCAGTGGAGGAAGAAGAAGAAGAGGAGGAAGAAGAGATGATGATTATAGGGAAGAAGCAGAGGACAATGCATAAAGGGAACAGGAAAGGGGAAAAAAAAATTGTGGAAGTGAGGATAGGAGAAAGGAAGAGAGAAGATCACAATACGGCGCAGAAGCGTAATGGGATCTGACTTAAGCGCTGCGCAATTGTTATAGTTAGTTCCCTGTCTGGCCACACTCGATGCTCTCTCTTTTATAGCTAGAAGGGAATCTGAAGTAATTTGTGGGTTTTGTTTTTTATATAATGGTGTGAACAAAAGAGTTGCGTTTACATATATAAGTGTAATGTGGGAGGGGAATGTAGCGTAGTAATAGTTGTTGTTGTTGTTGTTGTTGTTGTTGTTGTTGTTACTATTGGTATCTCTATATTTTTTCACTTCAGTTTTTTCAATATATATATACTATGTCTGCTCCTATTATCGTAACACTAATAATTTTCGTATAATATAGAAGCATTATTATCATTATTATTATTATTATTATTATCACCATCATCATTATTATTATTCCAACCACCACGCATTACATAATATAATCATTCCTATATTAATAAAAAAAGTCAAGCAAACACTCTCTTCTCACACTTTTCATTGCTCACATTATATTGTATTATTTCTCTTTACAACTTACTCATTCCTTCATTTACTTTTGACTTCTCCATTGTTCTCATTTTCGCTCGTCACTCACAAAAACGCGTTATACCTGTGTTACCTGTGGTGGTGGTGGTGGTGGTGGTGGTGTGGTGGTGATAGTGGTGGTGGTGATGCCTCGTTCCGGAGTGTTGATTTTATGTGTGTGTGTGTGTGTGTGTGTGTGTGTGTGTGTGTGTGTGTGTGTGTGTGTGTGTGTGTGTGTGTGTGTGTGTGAAGAGATGTAAGATAAAAAAAAATAGATGTTCGTGTTAACCCAGCACAGAGAGAGAGAGAGAGAGAGAGAGAGAGAGAGAGAGAGAGAGAGAGAGAGAGAGAGAGAGAGAGAGAGAGAGAGAGAGAGAGAGAGAGAGAGAGAGAGAGAGAGAGAGAGAGAGAGAGAGAGAGAGAGAGTAATAACATGCAATCAGAAAACAGGTTACCGTGACTACCTCAAAAACTTAACTACAATTTTGATCGAAATACATAACTGAAAAAAATTTCTTGCAGGAGATAAAGAGAAGAGGAAAGAAAGAAAAGTAAGAGAGGAAGAGGTAAGAAAGGAGAGGAGTAAATAGGGAAAGAAATGATTACACGAAGAGCAGGAGGAAAATGAGAAAAAATTGAGTGATAAGGGAGAATAAGTAGAACGGAGAGAAAGACACGAGACTAAGAGATAAAAGATAAGATAAAACAACGAGGAAATTAACGGGAAATAAATTAGAGAGAGAGAGAGAGAGAGAGAGAGAGAGAGAGAGAGAGAGAGAGAGAGAGAGAGAGAGAGAGAGGAGAGAAGAGAGAGAGAGCAACAAAAAAAAGGCTTAGGAAATATTTACTTAGCAACCACGACCAAACTAAAGAAAAGACCAGGTAGAGGGAAGGGGAAGGAGAGAAGGAGGGAAGGGGAAGGGAGGAAAGGAGGGAAGGTGGGAAAGGAATAAAGGAGAGAGAAAAGACAGAGGAAAGGATAGGAGGGTGAGAGGAAAGGCATGTGAAGATGACGTTACTGAAGGTGATAAAACAGAGAGAGAGAGAGAGAGAGAGAGAGAGAGAGAGAGAGAGAGAGAGAGAGAGAGAGAGAGAGAGAGAGAGAGAGAGGCGGGTCACTTTTATAATAGCCTTGAAGTGTCTGTTGTGTGTGGCTTACTCTTGCTCCGCCCTCCTCTTCCTCTTCCTCCTCCTCCTCCTCCTCCTCCTCCTCTTCCTCCTCCTCCTCCTCCTCCTCCTCCTCCTCCTCCTCCTCCTCCTCCTCCTCTCTTTACCCTTCCACTATTCTCCTCCCTTTCCTTCTTCTTCGCCCATTCCCTCTTTGGCTTTTCCTACCCTTCCCCCCCCCCTTTCCCTTTCTCTCCCTCTCCCTCCCTCCATCTCTCGCTCCCTCCTTCTCTCCCCTTCCCATAAAGAGAGTGAGAAAGACTAGATTGGTCATATTCCATATTAATTAAATTTTGGACAAAAGGAGAGAGAGAGAGAGAGAGAGAGAGAGAGAGAGAGAGAGAGAGAGAGAGAGAGAGAGAGAGAGAGAGAGAGAGAGAGAGAGAGAGATTGTGTGTTAAGATGAAAAATCTAATTCATTGTCTTTTTGTTCACTGCTGCTGCTACTGCCTCTGATGTGTGTGTGTGTGTGTGTGTGTGTGTGTGTGTGTGTGTGTGTGTGTGTGTGTGTGTGTGTGTGTATGTGTGTTTTGTGTGTGTGTGTCAGAATTAAATTTAGCTTTATCTTTTCTCTTTAATGTTAAAAGCTGACAAGAGATAAGGAATAAAAAATAAACATGCAAAGAAACTCTCTCTCTCTCTCTCTCTCTCTCTCTCTCTCTCTCTCTCTCTCTCTCTCTCTCTCTCTCTCTCTCTCTCTCTCTCTCTCTCTCTCTCTCTCTCTCTCTCTCTCTCATGGTCTTAGTCACGCCACATCAGAAATACAATAAGCGGTATATGGGAACTGTTAACGTCTCTCTCTCTCTCTCTCTCTCTCTCTCTCTCTCTCTCTCTCTCTCTCTCTCTCTCTCTCTCTTTACTCATTTTCCTTCCTCCATTTTCTTCCCACGATCTTCCCTTCGCAACCTTTTATCACAATTATCCCTTTCCCTTCCCCATTAACTCATGCCTTCCTCCTCCTCTTCCTCCTCCCTCCTCCTCCTCCTCCTCCTCCTCCTCCTCCTCCTCTTCCTCTTCCTCTTCCTTACCGTCTCTCTTTTTCCCTTCAACTTTCCATCCACGAATATTGTTTAGAGTTTTCTTTTATTCTTTCCTCCCTTCCTTTCTTTATCCTTTTATTCTTCTTCTCTATCCTTCTTTATTTATAAGTTTACTTCATCTACGTTCTATTTTTATTTTCTTCTTCCTCCTCCTCTTCTTCTTCTTCTTCTTCTTCTTCTTCTTCTTCTTCTTCTTCTTCTTCTTCTTCTTCTGGTTATCCTTCTTTGTCTTCTCCTCCTATAACACATCAGCAAGTCTTATTTCTTTCCTGTATCTTTCTTTATCCTTATGTTAACTTAATTTTCTTTTATTTTCATCTTCTTCTTCTTCTTCTTTTTCTATTTCTCCTCTTCCTCCTCCTCCTCCTCCTCCTCCTCCTCCTCCTCCTCCTCCTCCTCCTTCTCCTCCTCTTCCTCCTCCTCCTCCTCCTCCTATAACAAATCAGCAACTCCCAATAATTATTTTTTTGTCTCCCCATTCATACATAGGAACCTAGTAAGTAGACCAATGTATTTATCTACAAACTACTAACTGTCACTCTCTTCCATAAGCCTTCACAGTCTTCTTTTACTAACTGCTAAGACTAACTCGTTTATACACTGCAAGATATGTGTGTAAACAAAATTCCTACTGTCTGTCTTTTCCTCCGCCTCCTCCTCCGTTTCTTTCTTCTGTTTTATCTTTCTTTCATTCCTCAAAATTTTTTCTCTATTTCTTAGTTGTTCAGTTAAGTATGTTTGTTTCTCCTCTTCTTTTCCTCCCTTCCTCTCTCTGTCTCCTCTTTTTTCCCCCTCGTTTTCCCGGCATCCTATATAGTCAGACCATCCCTTAAATTCCTCTCTCAATCTGTTTTCCTCTTACATAATTTTTGTTTTCCATTATTTTTTTTTATTTCCTTCTCATAGCTCTCATTATATAATTTTTTTTTCATGGTTAAGACGTCTACTCGGAGTCTCTTTTTCCATTCGGTTTTCCTCTTTTTTTTTCCCCTTTCTTCTTCCGTTTATATTGGTATGATTTTTTTCTTCCTTCCATATGTCTCAAATTATTAACTTTTCTTTTGTTTTTTATTTATTCTTTTTCACCAACTTTTCCTCATAACCTTTTTTTTTTTATTCCTACTTGCTGGCTTTTGTTTTTATTTGATATCTTCACTTATAGCTATTCTCTTTTTTTTTTTTTTATTTCTATCTCTTTCTCTCCCTTTTTTTTTTTTTTACCTTACATGCTATTCTTATAATTATTTCTCCATTATATAAGGAAAAATATAAATAAATAAATGTTTTCTACCTACATATATTTCACTTTTTTCCCCCATAATTAAAATCTTATAAGCGAGACATTACTTTATTTTTTTCTTTTTCTTGTCTTTTTCCATTCTTCCTTCATCCTCTCTCCCCTCTTCCTCTTCTCCCTTTTCTTCCTCTTCTCCCTTTTCTTCCTCTTCCTTCTACTGTCTACTCTTCTCCCTCTTTTCCCTCTTACTTCTACCGCCCACTCCAAGATTGTGTGAAAGTAATGAAAAGTAATGAAAAAATTGTTTAAAAATATTTCAAAAAGTGATGAAATCGTGAAAATTTTTACTCCCACTCCATTTTCTTTTCTTCCTTAACGTGCTATCCACTCCTCTCTATCCCTTCCTCCTCCTCCTCCTCCTCCTCCTCTTCTTCCTCCCTTCATCTTCCTTAGGACCCTTTTTTCCTTCTCCTCTTCCTAACACCCTCTCAGCCTTACATACTTTCCTTAATCCCCCCTCCTCATTTTTTCCCCTCTGTTTCCCCTTCCCTTATTATTTCCACACTTTAAAAATTTCCTCTTCCTTTTCACTTCTCCATTTCCCTTCTCTCCTTTCCCTTTCATTCCCTTCCCTTACTCCCTTTTGTCTTCCTCTTCTTTTTTTTTTCTTCTTTTTCCTCCT
>JAPQNM010000013.1:30020438-30026536 GCA_029783475.1 Metacarcinus magister | reverse complement strand
GAGGGCTGGGTCCACTTTTTATAATAAGCCCCCTTGAGTGTTTCCTCCCACTGTTTTTTGTGTTGGTTGCTTTTACTCCTTGCTTTTCAAAGAAGCGCCCCTCCTCTTTCCCACCTCTCCCTCCCCTCCTCCCCCTCTTTTTTCCCTACCTCCTCCCGTCTTTCCCCCTCACCTACCCCTCCTTCCCCTCCCCTCCCCTCCTCCCTCTCATTCCTCCCTCCCTCCCTCCCTCCCCCCCTCCTCCTCTATCCTTTTTTACCCCCCCCTTATTCTTCCACTATTTCTCGCCTCCCTTTTTTCCTTTCTGTCTTTCTTCCTTTATCCCCCTTCTTTTTGGCCTTTTTTTTCCTACCCCCTTCTTTTCCCTTCCCCGCCCCCCCGCCTTGTCCCCCCTTTCTCCAACTCCCCTTATCCCTCCCAGATCCATCCTTTCGCTCCCATCCTTTCCTCTCCCCCCTTTCCCAATAAGAGATGTGAAATAACCTATATTTGTTCCCACCACCCACATATTCCATATTAATTTAATTTGTTGGACAAAAAGGAGATGAGAGATATCTACTCCTTCTTCCCCTCTCCTCTCTTTCATTCTCCTCTCATCTACTCTCTCTTCCTCACTCTCTTCTTCTCTTCTTTCTCCTCTCTTTCCTCTTGGCTTTTTTTTTTTTTTTTTTCCTATGAAAAAAATCCTATTCCCATTGTCCTTTTTGTTTCAACCTGCTGGGGTGTTTTGCCTTGCCTCTGCCCCCCTCGTGTGGTGGTGTGGTGGTGTGTTGTGTTTTGTGGTGGTGGGTGGGGTGTGTGTGTGTGTGGTGTGTTGGTTTTGTGTGGTGTGGGTGTGGTGTTTGTGTGTGTGTATGTGTGCTTTGTGTGTGTGTGTCCAGAATTAAATTTAGCCCCTTTAATCTTTTCACTCTTATAAAATGTTAAAAAAAAGCTGACAATAGATAAGGAAATAAAAAAAAAATAAACATGCCCAAAAGAAACTCCCTTCTCTCCTCTCTCCCTCACTCCTAACCCCTCTCCTCTCCCTTTTCCACTCCCCTCTCACTTCCCCCTCTCCCTCTCCCCCTCAGGGGGGTAATCCTCCGAGATCAACCAGGGCTCCCACACCCGCCTCCCCCCATCCCCCTACCCCTCCTCAACCCCTCCTGCACCCCCTGGTCAACTCTCCCTCCCTCCATCCCCTCCTCTCCCCCCTCTCCCTCCTCTCCTCTCCCCCCACAACCCCCCACTCCCTCCCACCCTCTCACCCCCGTCCCATCTCTCCCCTCCCCCCCCTCCTCCTCCCCCATGGTTCCTTAGCCACGCCCCCCCACACATTAAAGAAAAAAAAAAAAGCCCCGGAAAAAAAAACCAACCCCCCCCACTCGCTCCCACTCTCTCTCCCCTCTCCATAGTGTTCTCCCCCCCATCCCCCCCCTGTCCCCTCTCTCCTCTTACGGCCCCCCCCTCCCTCCCTCCCAACGCTCCTACCATCCCACCCCACTCACAATCCCTTACCCCCAACTTTCTCTCTCCCCACCCCCTCCCCCCCCCTCTCACACTCATCCTCTCTCTCCCCCACTCCCACTCCTCCCTCTACTCATCTCTTTCATTTTCCTTCCTCCCTTTTCTTCCCGCCCCCCACCCCAGATCTTCCCCTTCCCCGCAACCTTTTAATCACAATTATCCCTTTCCCTTACCCCACTTAACCTCATGCCTCCCTCCCTCCCTCCTCCTCCCTCCTCCCTCCTCCTCCTCCTCCCCCTCCCCCCCTCCCCCTCCCCTCCTCCCCTCCCTCCTCCCTCTTTTTCCTCTTCCTCCTTCCCTTTACCGTTTCCCTCCCTCCTTTTTCCCCCCCCTTCCAACTTTCCCCCCCATCCACGAATATTGTTTAAGATTTTTTTCCTTTTATTCTTCTCCCCTCCCCTTACCTTTCCTTTATAAATCCCTTTTATTCCCTTACTTCTCTATCCTCTCTTTATTTTATAAATAATTTACTTCCCATCCTAACGTTTTCTATTTTTAATATTTTTCTTCTTCCTCCTACCCCCCCTCCTCCTTCTTCTTCCCTTTCTTCTTCTTCCTCCTTCCCTTTCTCTTCTTCACTTCTCTTCATCTTCCTTTCCCTTCTTCTGAATTTAAATCCTTCCCCCCTTATTGTTGTCCCGTTTTTCCCCCTATTAACCAATCAACAAGTCCCCACCCCTTTATTTGTTGTTTCTTTTTGTCCTTGTATCTTTTTTCCTTCATCCTTTATTTTTAAAAAACTTAATTTTTCCTTTTAATTTTTTTTTTATCCTTCTTCTTCCTTCTTCTTTTTTTCCCTATTTTCTCCTCCTCCCCTCCCCGTCCTCCTCCCCTCCTCCCCTCCCTCCCTCCTTTCCCCTCCCCTCCCCCTCCTCCTCCTTCCTCCTCCCGCCCCTCCCCTCCGCCTCCCTCCTCCCTCCTATAAACAAATTCAGCAACTCCCACATTAGTATTTTTTTTTGTACCCCCCCTTCCCCCATTTTCCATACATAGGAAACCCTAGTAAGTCAGAAACCCCAAATGTAATTTAATCTACCCAAAACTACTAAACCTGGTCCCCCCCACTTCCCTTTTTTCATAAGCCTTCAACAGTTACCCCCCCTGTTCCCTTTCTTACTAACTGGCCTAAAATTACTTCCCCGTTCGTTATATAACTGGCCATGATAATGTAGTGTAAAAACAAATTTTCCCGACTTGTCCCTGTTCCCCCCCCTTCCTCCTCCGCACTACCTCCCTCCTTCCGTTTTCCCCCCTTTCTTTCTGTGTTTTTTATCTTTTCCTTTTTCATTCCTCAACAATTTTTTTTTTCCTCTATTTCTTCAGTTTTTTGTTTGTTCAGTTAAAGTAATGTTTTGTTTTTCTCCCTCTTCCCCTTTTCCCTCCCTTTACCTCTCCTCTTGGCCTTCCCTCCTTTTTTTTTGTTCCCTCCTCGTTTTTTTCCCCAACCGGGCAACAATCCTATATAGTCAACCCCCACCATCCCTTAAAATTCCTTCTCTCAATCCTGTTGTTTTTCTTTTCCTCTTTACATAATTTTTGTTGTTTTCCATTATTTTTTTTTATTTCCTTCTCATAGCCATTTCTCATTATATTAATTTTTTTTTTTCATGGGTTAGAACGTCTACTCCGGAGCCCCCATCCTTTTTCCTTTCGGTTTTTTTCCTCCTTATTTTTTTTTTTTCCCCTTTTCCTTCTTCCGTTTATATTGGGTTAAAGGATTTTTTTTCTTCTTCCCTTCCCAATAATGTCTCCTCAAAATTATTAACCTTTTCATTTTGTTTTTTTTTTATATTTAATTCCTTTTTACCAACCTTTTTTCCCCCTCATAACCTTTTTTCTTTTTTTTTATTCCCTACTTGCTGGCTTTTGTTGTTTTTATTTGATATCTTTCACTTTATAGCTATTCCCCTCTTTTTTTTTTTTTTTTATTATTTCTTTATCCCCCTTTCTTTCATCCCTTTTTTTTTTTTTTTTTTTTTTTTTTATTTACCTTAACATGCTTTAATTTCCTTATACAATTAGCTTCTCCCTCCACCCATTATATAAGGGAAGAAATAATAAATTTAAATAAATGGTTTTTCTAGCTACCATAATATTTTCACGTTTTTTTTCCCCCCCCAATAAATTTAAAAAATCTTATAAGCCCCGAGACAAATATTACTTTTTTTTTTTTATCCTTTTTTTTCTTGTCCCCCCCCGCTTTTTTTTTCCATTTCCCTTCCCCTCTCCCCCTCTCCTTCACCCTTTCTCCTTTTCCTCTCTCCTCCCTTCTCCCTTTTTCCCCGACCCCTTCTCCCCCCCCTTTTCCCTCCTCTTCCTTCCTAACCTGTCCTACTCTTTCTCCCTCCCTTTTCTCCCTCTTACTTCCTAAAACGCCCAATCCCAATGATTGTAGGATGAAATAATGAAAAAGTAATGAAAACAAAAGTTTTTAAAAAATATTTCCAAAAAAGTGATAAGATCAGTGAAAAATTTTTTACTCCCAACCCTTTCATCCATTTTCTTTTTCCTCCCTTTAACGTGCCTATCCCCACCCACTCCTCCCCCTATCCCTGTTCCTACCTCCCTCACTCTTTCCTACCCTCCCCTTCCACCCTCCTTAAGACCCCCTTTTTTCCCCTTCTTCCTCTATCCCTAACAACCCTCCTCACCACCCCCTTACATACTTTCCTATAATCCCCACAACACCTCCCCCTCCAATATTTTTTCCTCTCCCCCTCCTCCTTCTTTCCCCCTTCCCTTATTATATTCCCACAACTTAAAAAAATTTACCTCTTCCACTCTTTCAATTTAACCTCCCATTATCCCCCCCCACCCCCCTCATTCACTTTCCATTCCCCCCTTCAACCCCCCCTTACTCCCCTTTGTTCTTTCCCCCTCCCTTCCATTTTTTTTTTTTTTTTTTTTTTTCCCCCTTCTTTTTCCTCCCTATCTTCTCCCTCCCATCCCTATTTCCTCTCCCACTCTGTCCCCCCCCCTCCCACTCCTACCTCAACACCAATCCCCCTACCTCCCCACCACCCCAATTGTCTCCTCCCTCTCCCATTCTTTCCCCTCTACCTCCACCAAATCTTTCCAAAAACAAAAATTGAAATAATTAATCCAGATAAATAATTCAAGATTTTTTTTAATCCTTTTTTGTTTTATAATTTTTTACTTTGCTATCCCGAAATATTATTCCCCATTAAAAATCTTATATTATTTCCCCTTTAAATCATTTAACCGTTTTGTTCCTGATCATTTAAAAGTTATATAAGAGAAAATATTGGAACTTCCTCCCCATCACGTAATAAAATTAAAAATGATTTGTGTACGGAAATTAATACCCTACTCCCCCTTCATATCTTCCCTATCTCCCTCCCTCCACTCCCCCTCCCTCTCCCCCCCTTCCTACCCTAATCCCACTCACCTCTCACAATTACACCCCCTACTATCCAAATCGAACCCCTCACATCCCCTCCCTCTCATCTTTCCTCACTCCTTCTCCCTCTCTCTGCTCTCCTCACCTCCATCTCTCCTCCTCTTATCTCTCTCCCTCCAGTCTCTCCCCCTCCCTCACTACCCGACCCAAGTCCCATCCTCCCTTTTTCCGTGAATCTCTACTGAACACTTCACTAAGAAATAATTAAACCCGTAAAAGAGAAAAAACAGATTTAAAAGTTAATCTCTCTCCTCTCTCCCTCCCCCACTCCTTCCTCTCCGCCCCCTCCTCCTACCCTCCTTTCCCCCCCTCCCCCTCGCATATCTCTCCCACCCCCCTCCCACCCCTCTCAAACCCCCCACCCTCCCTCCTCCTCTCTACCCTCTCCTCCCTTCCCCTCTCCTCCCCCTCCCTCCCTCTCCCTCTCCCCCTCTCAACTCCTCGGTCTCACTTCCTACCTTCTCTACCTCCTCTCCTTCCTCCGCTCCGTCTCCCTCTCTCTTCCTCTCTTGGTACTGGTAAGCCTGCACTTTTTTGTCAATTATTTTGGCGTGCCGTGAGCAGAGAGAGAATATAAAGAAGAGAAGAGAGAGAGTGAGAAGAGGAAGAGAAGGAAAGAGAGAGAAGAGAGAGAAGAAGATAGGAGGGAGAGAGAAGAAAGAGAGGAGAAGACTGATCCCCCGGGGTGATTTGCAAGAAAGAAGGCCACCCTGAGTTAATTCCCCCCTCCGGGACATCTCTCCTCTCTTCCCTCCTACCCTTCCTCCCCCCCCTCCCTTCCTTCCTCTCCCTCCTCACGCCTCTTCTCCTCCCTCGTCCTTACCCTCCCACCTCCCGCTCCCTTCCCCCTCCCCCCCCACGCCCTCTCCCCCCTCCCCCCTCCCCCTCCTTCTTCCCTCTCTCGCCTTCGTCTCCTACCCCTCCAGTCTCCTCCGTCCTCTTCCTCTCCTCCTTTCCTCCCTCTACCTCCCCTCCCACTCTCCTCCTCCCTTCCTCCCCTTTACTCAACCCCTTCCCTCTCTCTCCTCCGTCCCCCCCCTCTCTCTCCTCCCTCCCCCGCTCTCCCAACTCTCTCCCCCTCCCCCCTGCTCTCCCCCCTCCCTCACTTCTCCCTATTTCATCCCACCCCTCCACCCCTCTCCCCTTCCCTCCCACCCACTCCCCTCTC
>JAPQNM010000013.1:30002938-30007938 GCA_029783475.1 Metacarcinus magister | reverse complement strand
AGAGGGAGGGAGGGAAGGAAGGAAAGAGGAAGGGAGGTAGGGAGGAAGGGAAGGTGGTAAAGAGGGAGGGAGGGAAGGAGGGAAAGAGGGAGGGAGGAAACAATGGAGGTGAATTACATAACACTTTAATGGGGAGGAAATAAAAAAAAAATATTCAGTCACTCCTATGAATTTAGAAATACGCACATATAGACAGGTATACATAGAGGTATACATACAGGTAGATATACGAGAGCCTTTGTGTGTATCTGTATATTATTGTCAACATTTATAAACACCATTATACCTCTAACTGTCTACACCTAAACACACACACACACACACACACACACACACACACACACACACACACACACACACACACACACACACACACACACACACATGACAAGCAAGGAAAAGAAACAAAAGAATGCATATAATCAACAACAACAACAACAACAACAACAACAACAACAACAACAACAACAACACCAACACCAACTATAACAATTGCAGTGACAAAGTCGTTTAGTTTCAATCGTAATAATTTATCTGGCTCTTCGTGCTAGTGTGCTTTCTTCTCAGGTAATTTAGCTCCAGGTAAGGTTGCCGCCACACATGTAATTAGCGGCTGACAGGTGCCTCCAGAGAAAGCCAAGTCTCTTACCCACACATTATTTTTTTTTATAGACAAACCTGGAAGAAGAAGAAAGCTTACTTCGATCTTATTATTTTTTTCTTTCTATTTGCTGTTTTTTATTTGTGACATTTAAACATTATTCTATTTCTCATATCAATGGCTCATATCTGACTTTCATGGCTTTATTTATCAATTTTTATTTTTTATATTTTTTTTTATGTAGTTGTGCAGTTGGGAGATTCATAATCATTATTTTTATTATTGTTGTAAGGTTTCATTGCAAATCCTTGTCATGTGTTGTGTTCTGCTTGTCTTGTTGTGCTGTGGCCACGGTTCTCCTGCTGCTGCTCCCTGCTGGTCGTCCTTGAGTTGTCTACTGATGGTTATTGCTCATGGTTTCCTGTTACATGTTGTACCCGAGTGTTCACCTGTGTGGCCATCCTGCCTTGTGCTTGCTGAAGGAAAACTGGTTGTAGCTTATAACTTGTACTTTACTAATACCTCTTTCTACTACTACTACTACTACTCTACTACTACTACTACTACTACTACTACTACTACTACTACTACTACTACTACTACTACTACTACTACTACTACTACTATTACTACTATTACTACTACTATTACTACTACTACTACTACTACTACTACTACGACGTATTTTATATTTCATTATTCTTCCTCTTCCTCGTCTTTGTCACTAATTGCCTTCTTCCCTCCATACCCAGCAATTTCTCGTCCTTCCCTACCTACCCCCTCCATTCACCCTCCCTCCTGACCCTCCATATCTAACCTCCTTCCTCCATTCTCTCTATTTCTCCTCCTCTCTCCTCCCACCTTCCCTCCCTTCTTCCCTTCATACCTCCCTCCCTCCACAACACTTCACTTGGTAATTGTCTGTTTTAAAGCGACTAATCTGACCAGTTCACCTTTCTCTCTCTCTCTCTCTCTCTCTCTCTCTCTCTCTCTCTCTCTCTCTCTCTCTCTCTCTCTCTCTCTCTCTCTCTCTCTCTCTCTCTCGTTGGAGCGTCACTTTCCTCACAACTTAACTCAGGAATCTCGTTAGGAAATATCTTGGAGCGTCACCACCTCAGAACAGGAAGCAGACTAAGTGTTGAGGCAGCCTCCTTGTCTTTCTCCTCTCCCTCACTGTCTAAGTATATATAAGGGAAACTCTGCCTTGTATGAACGCTAATGTATTGTTTGTGTTCTGTGTTTCCTTGTAATTGTATGTATGTCAGTTTTTTTCATTCTCTTCTGTTATTGATGTTTTGACCCTTCCGTTTTTCTACCTTCCTTTATCCAGCCATCCATCTTGTGCCTTTTCTCTCTCTTTCTTGTTGTCTCTCCCCTTCACATTCCCTCCATGTTTTCCTCCTACCCTCCCTCCTTCCCTCCATCCGTCCTTGCCTCCCGCCCTCAGTAGCCGTGGCATGTTGGAGATAAGGTTACGATAAAGCCTCAGTCACCTGCCCTGCCTATCTGATGCCACAGAGCGAGAGAGAGAGAGAGAGAGAGAGAGAGAGAGAGAGAGAGAGAGAGAGAGAGAGAGAGAGAGAGAGAGAGAGAGAGAGAGAGAGAGAGAGAGAGAGAGAGAGAGCATTCATCATGACTTTCCTTCACTGTACGTGCCTTTGTGCAAAAATATCCTAAATAGAAACACTAAGACAACTGTTATGAAATCAATGGTTCTAAGATGCCTGACACACTAAAAATCTAACACCCATACACCCCCCTTCACCCTCATATAATGGCCTCGAACCTACTCCTGCACGCGAGGATATGCCACACAACCTTAGTAAATACAATGGAACAACAAACTGGTATCCGTCCCGTAATACCATCTTCTCTCATAGACTCCATGCAATCTTTCACTGTCCTTGGTGGTGATTTTGTCTGAGGAATTTGCTGCTGCTGCTGCTGCCTCTTACCTTCTCTTCAGTGTCCTTCACCCCGCACTCCCTCTCACGTCACTACTGCTCCTTACTCCTGCTTTACCTTTTCATCATTGTGTTGTGTGAAAACGCCCATCAACCCCGATTTTCGTACTCCCAAAGTTGTACAAAATGATGACAAAGTATTATTGATTCAAACTGGAACAACTTACACAGGAATTTTTCGTTCGATATATATATATATATATATATATATATATATATATATATATATATATATATATATATATATATAGTTTCTCTGTAAGTTTGAGGCGCCACTACATGCTTTTATGCATATCAAGTGTCAAAAATAATGCGTCAGTGTTCAGTGAAGTAAAGTAAAACTCGTCTTAGCTTTAGTCGATGTTAATATTCTTTCGCGTGTTTCTGAGTGTGATGATTCTTTTATTTTAATATTATGTTGGTATGTTGATAGTAGAGAGTTTCTATTTTTATTATTATTATTATTATTATTATTATTATTATATTATTATTATTATTATTATTATTATTATAATTATCAATATTATTATTGTTATTGCTGTTATTACTACTACTACTACTACTACTACTACTACTACTACTACTACTACTACTACTACTACTACTACTACTACTACTACTACTACTATAACTACTACCACTATCTCATTTTTTCCTTGTGTAGCGTTGTAACAGTAGCCGACTCAGCAGCATAGAGTAAAAGAATCATGATTATTTCGTTATTACCATTATTCATATATCTTTTAGGACTAACAAATTTTAGTTAACTTATAATCATCATCTGGTATAAGGTAGATATCCTTCCATATACCCTCAGCGAAAAGAGAAAAGTAAGAATGATTCCCTCTCTATTGTTCTTTACTAAGATTGATATATTCGACTTTTTTTGTCTAATGTGAAAGCAGACTCCTCGCTTTAAATTTTGGGCATACTAATCTCTACTACTAATTACAACAGCTCTCAAACTGATTGGTATTGTGTTAGGAAGTCACTACAGGTGGTACGAGATACAACACACTATAATGATAGATTAGGTTACAACAGTAGTTTCGTGGATGCGTCCTCGTGGGCAGAGTTGTAAGACACAGCTGGGTGATACCTAGCTAGAGGCGCCTCATGTTTTATTATACTATTCACAGCATCGCCGTCTCACCTCAATACCTCACCTGCTTTCGCCAAGAAGGAGTGCATCATTTGTTTTATGGTGGTGTTGATATTCTAGCTTCACCTCACGTCCCCGCTGAGTCGAGGTGATGAACACGTAGTGACAGGCAGTCGGCAAGTACAGTCAGTTACTCTCAGTGGTCTTAGATAAAAGTAATACTGAAGATTTATCGGTGTTGTTGAAGTGGTGTGCAAGTGGTGTGAACATGATTGGTGGTGTGTGGTGCAGAATTGTAGTGGGGCAGTGGGCTTTGTGCTTGTTGTCTTTTTTTGGGCAGTAGTGGTTGAGTAGTAGGTGACCACAATTTCATCGGGCCAAATGGACTTTCTATTTTATTTCCGAAACGTAGATAGCTTGGCCATCCTATTCTATTGTGCTGTTCAGGCGTAGTAGTTGTATTGGCCGTATTGTGATGTAGCTTTATTGTCGTATTGTTGTATTGGGTGGAGGGGAAGGCGAGGTATTGCTTGAAATTGAGGTGTAGTGATGTGAGTTGATGAGTTCTTTGTTTCTTTTTGGGTGAAGGTGAGTCTATGTGAATTTGTAAGGCAGGGATGAGTAAGATTTTGTGCTGCAGAGAGGAACTATGTGTTTGTGTCGCCCATAAGGTCTTGTATCGATATATCTTTTGCATGTTGAAGGTATAGTAGATGACTTATTTTTACGTATTGCGTTGGACACTTTCTAATGTTTTTTGTTGTTGTCTGAGATTTCTGGATATTAATTTAGGGTTTACATGCTTAAGTTAAAATTGAACTTAACTCAATATTGATCTCATAAACTACTATTTTCAAGCTTTTAATTGGTGAGCTATTAAGCTTGGTCGAACGTGGAGATTTAGTGACTAGTCCGAGCATGTAGTGGTTCAATTTTGTTAGTACAGCTGACTCTTTTTTGCAGCATAAGATGATAAGATTTGTGGATTTGTAGACTTTAGTTGACTTTTATTACAGCTTTGACATTTATGCTTCTAGCTTGTTTGGTGAAGAACATATGTCTGTTTGTATTGAGGTCTTTTAAGTGTTTTTGAAGTTGAAGTTTTTAGTCAGAAAGTTTGATGGTGGTGAAATTCAGAATCGTATTTGCCTAGTGTTTCAAAGTACCAGATACACACTTAAAAATGTGCGTAGGGCAGTGAAGTTAGCAATGAGTTGTAACGAATTCTAACAGTTACTAAGAAGGGGGCGAGGGCAAAATTAGAAATTGACGTTGAATAATGAAAGTACATAAAAAGAAACGAGTGTAGAGGTAGGAAGTCTTTTGTATGGCG
>JAPQNM010000013.1:29980438-29990438 GCA_029783475.1 Metacarcinus magister | reverse complement strand
TTTAATTTTTTCTTATTTTGTTTTGTGCTCATTTGATTTTTCTTATTGTTGGTAAAATATAACTGGAATGTCATGATGTTGTATGACCTACTTTAGCACATTATTTTTTTTTTAAACGATCATAATAGATATACATAAAATTACATAACCAGAATGAGTAAAGACTGACGGTTGTTGTCTCTCCCGTCAGGCAAACGTAAACTTAACAAGAGTTAGCGCAAAAACCTGCCGTTGAAACTTTAACATTATTAGTTCAAACTCTTATTGATGGTTCACGCGGCCACAAGACTCGTGAATGGAGATGAATGATCGATCCTGCTGGGAACTTTTCAGAATGGGAAGGATGTGTGCATGAAGACTTGCTTGGAAAATGAGGTCGTGTACCTTACCACATATGTTACCTATTAATGATGATGATGATGATGATGATGATAATGATAATGATAAGGATAATATGTGTTAATCAAGAAACCACATTTATTATATCAACAAATTCATAATATACACATCTAATTACTCACTATAAACGATAATAATAATACAAATTTACCCAAATCACACACACAAAAAAAAAACAACATTGATCTAAGAAAAAAATATTAACACAACACATCTTTGGAATCAACCGGTCATTCCTATGTTAAGTTCCTCTCTTTGTTCTGCTTCCCTTACCGGCCTCGTTTAAAGTAATGTTATGCAGTGTTACGGTGTGTTATGCCCTGCGTGACCCTTATCCTGGGTGGGCCTAGTGGAGACAGACACGAGGGTGGTGGGAGAATTCCTACAAAGACAGAGGAGAGAGAAAGGAAGGAGGAGGAGGAGGAGGAGGAGGAGAAGGTTGTGTGGGTAGAGAGTGCGGATGGGATAATATACCAAGAATGAGTAAGAAAGGAGGGAAATGGGGTGAAACGGAGGTAAGGAGAGGGAGAAAGGTGGTAGGAAGGGGAGGGGGAGAAGAGAAGGAGGAAAGGAAGGTTAATTTCTAAGTATATCATAATTCCTTTGTTTCCCTCAGTTGATGATTAGGGAGGGAGGGGGAGGGAGGGAGGGAGGATGGATGGGAGGCGGGAGAGGGATGATTGAGGGGAGGGGGAAGAGGGAGGGTTGGAGGGAAGGGGAACAGAGTGAAGGACAAATGACAGGTAAATAGAGAGAAAGTGAGAGAGAGAGATACATAGATAGATAGATAGATAGAGAGAGAGAGAGAGAGAGAGAGAGAGAGAGAGAGAGAGAGAGAGAGAGAGAGAGAGAGAGAGAGAAAGAGAGAGAGAGAGAGAGAGAGAGAGAGAGAGAGAGAGAGAGAGAGAGAGAGAGAGAGAGACCCTAGCACAATGAATCATAAGTTTGACTTCAGTATACCCGTCTGTGTGTGTGTGTGTGTGTGTGTGTGTGTGTGTGTGTGTGTGTGTGTGTGTGTGTGTGTGTGTGTGTGTGTGTGTGTGTGTGTCACCTATAATCAAGTTGAACACCAGTGAAAATTCGAGTGTCACTGATAAATTCACACAATCCGTTAAAATTGTGATTGTGTGTGTGTGTGTGTGTGTGTGTGTGTGTGTGTGTGTGTGTGTGTGTGTGTGTGTGTGTGTGTGTGTGTACTGTTGTTTTTGTTGTTATGGGAAAAAAATAAAAAGTACGTTTGTGTGTATATGTAAATTATATTCCTAAATGTATTTGATCACTCACTTGATTCTAATGTATTTTTCTCTCCTCCTCCTCCAGGTATGTGGGAACTGACGTAACAAGTACAGCATTATACACTTCGACTTCAGGTAAAGGTATCACAATAACTCTAATCACATTATTCACCTTTATACTCCTCCTACACGATTATCAGAAGGAGTATACTTATGTCTATTTCATGTCATTAAGTTCTATGTTTCTTCCGTGATTACAGGTGAGATTGTATCATAAGTTAGTATTAATGTTCTTACTTCATTACTTCATCCGGTGTTTACGACCTAATTCTATGCAATATGAAAGGTAGTTGTGGACATTCAAGTATATGAAGTTGTAGCTGCTTCATTTTCCACCATTTTTTCTTTTTTTTTGCGTCAACTTTCTAATAATCACTCGAAGTTAAAAAAAAAAAAATTCCGTACAATAATAATAATAATAAAAAGCATCATTAGAAACCGTAAATATGTCCCGTTTTGGTGCTGATGGTAACGTCAGACGAACAGACGAACAGTGAACAGTGTGTCACCGCGGCCAGGTAACCTCTCTAACACGGCGTGACGAGAGGTGACGAGCCGGGATGACGGACAGGGGCAAAGGGGCAGCAGGGGCAGAGGTGAGGAGCTAAAGATTTGTGGGTTTGTAGGGGCAGAGGTGAAGGGGCTGGCCAAGGTGAAGGGGAGGAGAGGGGAAGAGTAGGGGGGAAATGGTTTGTTTGAGTGTTAGATTGCTGAGAGAGAGAGAGAGAGAGAGAGAGAGAGAGAGAGAGAGAGAGAGAGAGAGAGAGAGAGAGAGAGAGAGAGAGAGAGAGAGAGAGAGGTACTTACAAAACATCAGAAGAATAGAACTGACACAAGCAATGCATATGAATGAGGAGCGAGCGAAAGAGAGAGAGAGAGAGAGAGAGAGAGAGAGAGAGAGAGAGAGAGAGAGAGAGAGAGAGAAAGAGAGAAAGAGAATCTGCCTGCTTGTTGCCTTCCATCCTTTGAAATGCAAATTCTCCGACATTTCAACATTTTACGGAGATGGACCAAGTGGAGGGAAGGCAAAGTCATTGGTTTCTAGTGACTTTGCAATGGTTTCCTAAAGGTAGAAAGAAACCCAAATATTCCTTGCCTCGTTCTGGCGCGTTGGTATCGACAGCAGCGGCGTTAGTAACAGTAGTAGTGGCAGAAGCTTTGATAGTGGTGATAGTATTGTAGTGATAGTAAGAGTAGAGTTAGTGCTGGTTATTGAAGCTGTAATAGTAGTAGTAGTAGGTGGTGGTGGTGGTGGGTGGTGGTGGTGATGGTGTAAAGAATGTAGTAACTGGTCGTGTTTCTAGATAAAAAAAAAAGTAAATATGTGAAGAAAAAAATGCCAAAGAGTGTTTTTTTATGGATAATATAATAGTTTAATAAGAATTTAAGGTTTCCAGTTATGGGCATTAAACGTATGATGAGTGGAGGAACATTTCTTATCAAAGGAGGCCCCTCTAGAGACCGGGATGAGTGGGGGAAAGAGAGAAAAAAAAAGGGGAGAATGGATAAAAGAGAAGCGGTCGTGATGGAAGTGACAGATGGTAATGGTTAGGTTATAGGCGGCGTTCAGGAAAGGGAAGGAATGGAGGAAGGGTTGTTAGAATATTGGTGGGTAAGCAAGGGTTATGATGGCAGTGGTGGGGTTGTGGGGGAGTAAGTTGGGGGGGGAGAGAGAGGTGGGGAAGACTGCCCACTTCAGAGAGGCGCCGGTATATGCAAATTAGCACTAAACCTTCCTTGCTGAGTCGAAATTAGTGGGAACCCGCGAGATGGTTGACGTAGGGACCGGAGGGGGAGGGAGTGGTCAGTTTTATTGGTGGAGGAGGGATGCTATATAGTGGTGGTGGTGGTGGTGGTGGTAGTAATAATAGTAGTATAGTAGTAGTAGTGATAGGGGATAACATTCCTTACTATTCAGAACTATTTCATCATTACTACTACTGTTACCACCACTACCATTTTTACTTTACTACTATAAGTTTTCTGTGCAGTAATACGGTGTTCAGCTTTTAGTTCATTGGTTCTTAATCTTTCCCATGCCCATCATATGTATGTAATTCGCAAATGTTTGATTATAAGTAGTAATAACTTATATAATGATACAAAATTAACACTTATAAGCTTTTAATTCCTTGGTATGGAAGCTTAAGTTTATTAATTTTAAGCTGCTAGTTTTCAATTTCCTTCATGACTCTGCAAGGAAAAAAACAAACTCCATGACTCCTAATGAGGCTAAGACTTCCAATTCAACAACTCTTGGTCCATGTAGTAGGCAGGGTGTACTTCTTATTTATGTCTTGTGTGTGTGTGTGTGTGTGTGTGTGTGTGTGTGTGTGTGTGTGTGTGTGTGTGTGTGTGTGTGTGTGTGTGTGTGTGTGTGTGTGTGGAAGAGAGAGAGAGAGAGAGAGAGAGAGAGAGAGAGAGAGAGAGAGAGAGAGAGAGAGAGAGAGAGAGAGAGAGAGAGAGAGAGAGAGAGCGTTGTTAAGCATGTAAACCTAACTATATTCAATGCTCGCTTTGTCCTACTGCATACACACACACACTCTCTCTCTCTCTCTCTCTCTCTCTCTCTCTCTCTCTCTCTCTCTCTCTCTCTCTCTCTCTCTCTCTCTCTCTCTCTCGCTCTCGTTCACCGTTCCTCTATTTCCTCCTATTGTTCTTGGCCTTCCCTCGGCTCTGTTCTGGTGATGACATGGTGTTTGCATACTATTCCTACTGTGCTTTTCCACTATTGCTTTATATTCATTTTTTTCCCATTTTGTGAACCGCTTTGTTGCAAGTAATTTTCGTTCATTTCCGGCCCAATTTGCACCCCAGATTTTGTATGTGTTGGTGTTGTGTAATCTTTTTTTTTTGATGGTAGAAGATATTTTTTTTTGTTTTACTTTGTTTGGTTTGTTTACTTGTTGTGTTATTTTCTTTTTTTAATCAAGTTTTCTCTGACTATTTTTTGAGAATATTTCTTCATCTCTCTCTCTCTCTCTCTCTCTCTCTCTCTCTCTCTCTCTCTCTCTCTCTCTCTCTCTCTCTCTCTCTCTCTCTCTCTCTCTCTCTCTCTCCCCCCCGTATACCTGCCACATTTCCTTACCTGTCCTCGTGCTAATTACCTTGTTGTCTCACCTGCCTGACCTCCTCTCTTCCTACTCCTCCTCCACCACCACATCACCACAACCATCTCTTCTTATTATTCCTCCTCCTCCTCCTCCTCCTCCTCCTCCTCCTCCTCCTCCTCCTCCTCCTCCTCCTCTTCCTCCTCCTCCTCCTCTGCGTTGCCCTGTTCTTCGACACTTACTTAATTATTATTAGTACATATAATTCATCAGATGGTTTCGTAATATACTAACAGATTTTGTGGCATATGTTCTTCCTATGTAATCTTATATAATCCTCCTCCTCCTTCTCCTCCTCCTCCTTTTTTTCCTTCTCCTTGTACTTGATTCTAATATCTCTTTCCTCCTATCCTATATTTTTATCCTCAGCTCTTGCCTAAGCTTCTCTCCTTCCCGCCCTCCCTTCCTGCCTCCCACCTTCCCGCAGAGCCGCTGACAGTATCTGGAGGGATTATCGTAAACTCTCCCTGTCCTTCTCTTCCTCCCTCCTTCTCTTCCCCTGCACCGTTCCTTGGCCAGTTATCTAAAGCCTGCCTCCCTCCCTCTCTTCCTCCCTCTCACACTCTCTTTCTCTTAACTTCCATTCCAGCACGATCTCTCTCTCTCTCTCTCTCTCTCTCTCTCTCTCTCTCTCTCTCTCTCTCTCTCTCTCTCTCTCTCTCTCTCTCTCTCTCTCTCTCTCTCGTGCGCGCGTCTTATAGAATACAGAAGAGACAATATAAACAAAAATACATAAATAAGTAGTACATGATTTTAAGAATCTTCTTAAATAATTAAAATTAAAAATAATTATAATTAAAAAAACAGTAATAATAATAATAATATTGATGATAATAGTAGTAGTAATAATAATAATAATAATAATAATAATAATAATAATAATAATAATAATAATAATAATAATAATAATAATAATATAACTCCATTCCATTGGTATTGCGTAACCCACAGAAGTAGCAACTGTATACATCCACAGATAAACACACACACACACACACACACACACACACACACACACACACACACACACACACACACACACACACACACACACACACACACACACACACACACGGAAGAAGAGGACTGTTGGCTTCCCGCTGTGAACGCACGGTAAAGTCACGTTCATTCATACTCGTGTGTAGGAAGTGTTCTGTAGTGCGTACATACACCTACATGCTGCGTTTGTTGTGTTGGGTGAACGACAACACTATTTCAATTATTACTACTATCATTATTATTATTATTATTATTATTATTATTATTATTATTGTCGTTATTATTATTATTAGTCGCATTGCTGTACTACATAAATATAGACTAAAATAACGATGATATAAAGAAATATGTTTAGAATATAATGTCCAAAGAACAGTTTCCAAGATGCCAAAATGAACAAATTCAATTAAACAAGTAGAAGTATTAGTTTCTTGTCACATTTCGCACGAGGCAAAGAAATCTTGAGCTCTGGAGGCTAAAAAGAAAACAAAATGGTTAAAAGAGGAATATCAATTTAAGAACTACTATTTTGCATTCATCCCCTTTATAAATAGTAAATTGCAAGATGCTGTAGGCGAGATGCAAGAGGGAGAGATAGCGTCAACATTGAAAGTAGAACTGTATATCAATGACGAATTAACGCAGAAAAATAAGTCTCAATAAAAAAAAACCTGATACTTCCCGAGGCTGAATTGTAATAAATGAACCACCGAGAATGACTCTTCTTAAAAACACAGCGATAGTGTCTCATTAAGGACCCGAATGGAGAGAAAAAAAAAACTTACATACAGCATCATTTAACATTTAGGGAGGGTGACACACACACACACACAAACAAACAAACAAACGAATATTCTCTCTCTCTCTCTCTCTCTCTCTCTCTCTCTCTCTCTCTCTCTCTCTCTCTCTCTCTCTCTCTCTCTCTCTCTCTCTCTCTCTCTCTCTCTTTTTCTCTACTTCCAAAGCACATTAACACGTTCATAAATGGTTTTACTCAACCTTGAATGAGCTTAAAAAAGGAATAAAATACAGAAAGCGCGCCATTAGAGCGAGTAAAGACGGTGTAAGCGAGCGGAGTGAGACAGGAAATAGAGATAAGCACACTTGAGAGAGAGAGAGAGAGAGAGAGAGAGAGAGAGAGAGAGAGAGAGAGAGAGAGAGAGAGAGAGAGAGAGAGAGAGAGAGAGAGAGAGAGTGTGAGAGAATGAATATATATAAACTGGTTTCTTTGTGGCTGTGTCTGTGTCAGTATGTTTCTCTTCTTTATTAATTAGTTTGTTTGTTTTGTAATATATATGATATTTTTATGGGATTACTTTCGTGTGTGTGTGTGTGTGTGTGTGTGTGTGTGTGTGTGTGTGTGTGTGTGTGTGTGTCTGTGTGTGTGTGTGTATGTGTGTGTGTGTGTGTGTGTGTGTGTGTGTGTGTGTGTGTGTCTGCATTTTCTTATGATATACAGTTACTTATATGGCATGTGTACATGAATACTATCATGAGAAAAACGTGTACGTATATTAATAGATTTGAGTACAGGTGGGTGTGTGTGTGTGTGTGTGTGTGTGTGTGTGTGTGTGTGTGTGTGTGTGTGTGTGTGTGTGTGTGTGTGTGTGTGTGTGTGTACGTAGAAACAGTAAATAGAGGTTATGTATGTGTGTACGTAAAAAGGGGTCAATTAATTGGTGTGTACATTAAGCAAGTGATTAGCAGCGTGTACGTGTAGGATAAGAACATGTTGTCAGGGTAATTAGCGTAAGGGGCGAGGAAGGGGAAGTGACTGATTATAGCGGGGGGAGGAAGGAAGGGAGGTAGGAAGGGAGGGAGGGAAGGAAGGAAGGAAGGAAGGAGAAGAGGAAGAAATGATGGATGATGGTGGTGGTGGTAATATTTAAGCTATTTCCATCACTTCCCTCCTCCTCCTCCTCCTCCCCCCCTCCTCCTTCCCTACCTACTCCTCTCCTCCTCCTTCCTCCCTCCTTCCTCTCCTCCTCCTAACTCCTTACTCCACCCTCCTCTCCCTCACTCCCCTCCTCCTACCCTCCCCCCTCCTCCTTTTACCTTTCTCCCTCTCTTCAGTCATTCTTATTCTATCTGAGTAGCAAAGACTTAAAAGGGAAGCAGATAAGGAAGAAGAGTGATTTGATAGGAGTGTTGATCGCATCAGATTCTCTCTCTCTCTCTCTCCTCCTCTCGACTCTCATCGCACTCTCTCTCTCTAACGCTCTCTCTCTCTTGCCCTCTCTCTCATCTCTCTCTCTCTCTCTCTCTCTCTCTCATCCGTCTCTCGCTGCAATCTCTCGCTCGCGACGCAATACTTGCTCTCCGCTTCTGCTCAGTTCGACTGTTACGCTGTGCAGAAACAAAGAGAGAGAGAGAGAGAGTGAGAGCGCAGAGAGAGAGAGAGAGAGAGAGAGAGAGAGAGAGAGAGAGAGAGAGACGAGAGAGACATAGAAGAGAAAAGCTTGTGGGAGAAAAATTACAGGAGACTCAAGACAGAGCTTTTGATCTTGTTCGATATATTAAGAAACTAGTTTTAAAAAATAGATCTATTCGTAAAGCAAAGCTGTTAATGGTAATGATGTGATAATTATCAATGTGACAATTAAAGAAAGGTATAGTGGATAATGATAATACCAAATAATAATAATAAAATAATAATAAAAATAACAATAACAATGATATACATATAAATAATGATGATAATGATAATGATAATAATAATAATAAATAATATACAATAATCATAATAATGGTAATAACTACTAACTACTTACTACTATAGTAAATAATAATAGATAACATAATTATAGAAGAAGAAATTAAAAAAAAAAAACAAAACGGTTACAAAAAGAATGGAAATTAAGGGTCATTATTAAATCCATTAACTCATCTATTTATAGACACGAATATATTATCAACAGTTTCACATTTTTCTACATATAACCTTCCTAACGCCTCCATAATCTTCCCCTCATCCTCTTTAACCAACTCACCCCAACCACACACAACAAACCCCCCGCCCTTCCCCCAACTCCCTTTCCCATCCACACATCCTTTCCTCCCTTAAACCTTCACTTCCCTCCACTTCCTTCCACTTACCTTGCCCAAGCAGGTACCTTTCGGCTACTGTGCTTTTACTGTCCTCTTCCATCCCTATCCCAATATAGACCCAAGCCCTCCTGTACTTGACTCCACGATCCATCGTTTGTGACCCTTCTTGCTGTCTGTTCCCCTTTTCCTTCTTCTCCCAATAGGACCCCTTTCCCCCCTGCCCCCCTCAATTCTCCCGTAGAAGTGCCCTCATAGGGTGATGAATTTTATCATCTCTCTCCCTAATCAAACGTCCCACTGCCCAAAACAGTCAATGGTGGTTATAATCAGCATACTAAAAACAATGTCCTCTTTTCCTTTAATGTCCGTGCTCCCTTTCATTGTGCTCACGTCTCGCTTTTCACTGTGCATGGCGCACTTGCAACCTCGTCAATACTCTTGTGGCTCGCGCTGATTGGTAAGCAGAGGACATTATGTATTCCTTTCATCTCTCTCTCTCCATCACCTCTGGCCAGTTCCATATCGTCTCCGGCAGTCCTCTCGTCCATCTGACTCTCACAGTCTCTAAAGTTCCCAATAAGGCTTCTCCTGCGCCTTCTTCTCCTTCTCTTCTCTCTCATCTCTCTTTTTCTGTTCTCGTGCTCTCTCCTCCTCTTTCTGCTCTCTCCATCTCTCTTACCTACTCCTCTCATCGATCTCGCCCCTCTCTCAATTCCATCTCCATCACTCTACCGCTCATCCCTCATCCCTCGTCTCGCTCCAATCTCTCCCCATCTCTCTCTCACCTACCCCACGCCCCCTCTCCGCGCCTCCTCACTCTCCTGCTTCAGCTCACGCCACACGCTGGCCGCCCTATCCGTGTTGAACCCTCCTTATCCGCCTCGCCTCCACACTCTCTCTGTCCTGCCCCCCCCCGCAGCCGACCCAAAATCCGTCCACCCAGATCCCGCCCTCGAAGCACAACGCATCGCTCTCCTCCCTCCTTCAAAAGAGAAAGAAAACCTCGCCTCGGCACCCAGTCCGCCTTGCTCTGCCTTCCGTCTCCAGTCCCCTCAACACTTGCTCCTTTATGCGATCGCTTTCTCTCCAGCTCCCCCCCCTCCCATCACCGAACTCATCGCCTCCCTCCACCCTCCCCGCACCCCCCTG
>JAPQNM010000013.1:29975203-29980338 GCA_029783475.1 Metacarcinus magister | reverse complement strand
CTCCGCGCTGCCCTATCGCCGCGCTCGCCTGCCGCCTCTTCTCTCCTGCCGCAGCGCTCTCGAAGCCCCCTTTCCCCTCGCACTTCCCGCTACCTGGATCTCCCTCGATCCCTCCTCCCAGAAACATCGTATCGTCCTCCTCCTCCCCTGCGCCCACTAGATGCTCGAAAACGACAGAGCAAGAAATGGAGGATCACGAGCACCGCGCAAAATAGAAAAAAGATGAAAACAAAGAACCAACGCAGAAAAGCAAATGCACAATAAGCAGAAATATAGAGACAGCAGAAGGACTCCAAAAACTGAGACGCGAGAAGTCCCCCTGCGACACTATCAACACAAAACAGACGACGAATAACATCGGAAAGAGCAAGAAAATGAAAGAGCAAGAGCAAATAGAGAGGATCAATTGGTGTTGGTGGTGGTGTGGGGGTGGTGGTGGTGTGATGGTGTAAGAATGTAGTGAGTAATTGGTCGGTGGTTTCTAGATAAAAAAAAAAAGGTAAATATGTGAAAAAAAAAAATGCCAAAGAGTGTTTTTTTTTTTTATGGATTAATTTAATAGTTTAATAAGAATTTAGGTTTACAGTTTATGGGCATTAAACGTTGATGAGGTGGAGTGGGGGGAGGAACATTTCTATCAAGAGAGGGCCCCTATATAGAGACCGTGGATGATGTGGGGGATGAAAGAGAGAAAAAAAAAAAAGGGGGAGAGGAGAGGTGAATGGATATAAAGGGGGTGTGGTGTGAGAAGCGGTCGTGGATGGAGAGTGGACAGATGGTAAGGGTTAGGTATAGGTTCGGGCGTTCAGGAAAAGGGAAGGAAGTGGAGGGAAGGGTTTTGTTAGAAATTGAGTGGGTTAAGCAATTGAAGGGTGGGGTATGATGGCAGTTTTGGTTGGGGTTTTGGTGGGTTGTGGGGGGGTAGAGTTGGGGGGGTGGAGAGAGAGGTGGGGATGGGGGGGGGGGGGGGGGTGGGGAGACTGCCCATTAAGAGAGGGGGCTCGGTATATGCAAATTTAGCACTAAAACCTCATTGCTGAGTCGGTGAAATTTGTGGGAACCCGCGGGGAGATGGTTGACGTAGGGACGGAGTGGGAGGGAGTGGGTTGTTTTTGTTTGGTGGGGGTTTGGGGGGGGTTTTGGTGGGGGTGTGTTGTGTGCGATCAGTGGTCAGTTTTTATTGGTGGAGGAGGGATACTATATAGTGGTGGTGGTGGTGGGGTGGTGGTAGTAGTAATAATAGTAGTTAGTAGTAGTAGGTAGTGATAGGGATTTAACATTCCTTACTATTCAGACAACTATCTTCAGATCCATGTACTACTACTGTTACCACCACTACCACATGTTTATTTGAGCTTTATCGACTAGATGAAGTCTTTCCTCGTGCAGTAATACGTGCTTTGTTCGCTTTGCTGTTAGTTCCTATTGGAGTTTGCTTACTCTTTCCCTCATGCCGCATCATACGTATATGCTAATTCGCAAAGTGTTTTGTGATTATAAGTAGTCGTAACACGTATATAATGATACAATATAACACTATTAGCTTTTAATTCCTGTGACTTTAGGTATGGAAGCTTACGAGTCTATTAATTTTAAGCTGCTAGTTTTCAATTTCCCGTCATGAGCTACTGCGAGGAAAGAAAAAAACACAAACTCCATGTGGAAGATACTAATGAGGACTAAGACTTCCATTCAACAACTCTTGTTCCATGTAGTAGGCAGGGTTGTACTTCTTATTTATGTCTTGTGTGTGTGTGTGTGTGTGTGTGTGTGTTGTGTGTGTGGTGTGTGTGTGTGTGTGTGTGTGGTTGGTGTGTGTGTGTGTGTGTGTGTGTTGTGTTGTGGTAGGTGTGTGTGTGGAAGAGAGGAGAGAGAGAGAGGAGGAGGAGAGAGAGAGAGATGAGTGAGAGGGGATGGAGAGAGAGGAGAGAGAGGAGAGAGAGAGAGATGAGAGAGAGAGAGAGAGAGCGTTGTTAAGCATGTAAACTAACTATATCAATGCTCGCTTTTTCCTACTGAATACACACTCTCTCTCTCTCCTTCCTCTCTTCTCTCTCTCTCTCTCTCTCTCCTCTCTCCTCCTCCTCTCTTCCCTCTCGCTTCTCGTTCACCGTTCCTCTATTTTTCCTCCTATTGTCTTGGCCTTCCCTGGCTCTGTTCTGGTGATGACATGGTTTTGCATACTATTCCTACTGTGCTTTTCCACTATTGCTTTATATTCATTTTTTTTCCATGGTTTTGTGAACCCGCTTTGTTGCAAGTATTGTCGTTTCATTTCCGGCCCAACACACAATTTGCACCCCAGATATTTTAGTTGTGTATGTTTGGTGTGTGTGTGTGTAATCTATGATCCACCACGGTAGAAGTAGATAGTGGTTTTTGTTTTTATACTTGTTGGTTGTTTACGTGTGTTGTATGTTCTAATCAAGTGTCTCTGACGATTTTTTTGACGGAATCTGTGTTAGACATTACTCAATTCAGTCTCTCTCATTCTCTCTGCCTCTCTCTCTCTCTCTCTCTCTCTCTCTCTCTCTCTCTCTCTCTCTCTCTCTCGCTCTCTCATCTCTCTCTCTCTCCACACACGTCTACCTATGCCACATTTCCTACCTGTCCTCGGGCTAATTACCTTGCTTGTCTCACCTGCCTGACCTCCTCTCTGTCTACTCCTACCTCGCCACCACATCACACAACCATCTCTTCTTCTTTATCCTCCTCCTCCTCCTCCTCCTCCTCCTCTCCCTCCTCCTCCTCCTCCGCCTCCTCAACTCCCGCCTCCTCTTCTCTACTCTTCCGCCTCTGCGTTGCTGTCTTCGACACTCTACTTATTGATTATGTAGCATATAATTCATCAGATGGTTTCGTAATATTCGAACAGATTTGTGCATATGTCTCCTATGTAATCTTATATAATCCTCTCCTCTCTTCTCCTCCTCCTCTTTTTTCCTTCTCTCTGTACTTGATTCTACTATCTCTTTCCTGCTATCCGATATTTTATATCCTCTGCTCTGCCTAGCATTCTGCTCCTATTCCCGCCCTCCCTTCTGCCTCACTCACCTTCCCGCAGAGAGCCGCTGACAGTATCTGCTGGCGATTATCGTAAACTCTCCCTGTCCGTTACTCTTCCTGCCCTCCGTCCTTCCCTCTGCCCGTTCCTGGCCGTTATCTAAGAGCTGCCTCCCTCCCTCTCTTCCTACCCCTCACACTCTCTGTCTCTTAACTTCATTCAGCACGATCCTCTCTCTCTTCTCTCTCTCGTCTCTCGGATCTCCTCCTCTCGCTCGCTTCTCTCTCTCGCTCTCTCTCTACTCTCTCTCTCTCTCTCTCTCTCGTGCGTGCGCGCACCTCGTCTTATAGAATACAGAAGAGACAATATAACAAAATCCATAAATAAGTCTAGACATTATTTGTAAGGATCTTCTTAATAATTCAAATAAAATATATATCATAATTAAAAAAACAGTAATTTAATAATATAATAGTGATGATCGTAGTAGTCATGTATAATTATCTATATAATAATCACTAATAATAATAGAATAATATATAATACTCATAATAATAATAATAATATTAACTCATCCATTGTATGCGGTAACCCACAGAAGTAGCAACTGTATACATCCACAGATAAACACACACACACACACACACACACACACACACACACACACACACACACACAACACAACCCACACACACACACACACACACACCACACACGGAAGAATGAGGACTGTTGCTTCCCGCTGTGAACGCACGGTAAAGTCACGTTCATTCATACTCGTGTGTAGGAAGGTTCTGTAGTGCGTACATACACCTACATGCTGCGTTTGTGTGTTGGGTGAACGACAACACTATTTCAATTATTACTACTATCATTATTATTATTTATTATTATTATTATTATTATTATTATTGTCGTTATTATTATTATTAGTCGCATTGCTGTACTACATAAATATAGACTAAAATAACGATGATATAAAGAATATGTTTAGATATAAATGTCCAAATAACAGTTCCAAGATGCCAAAATGAACAAATTCAATTAAACAAGTAGAAGTATAGTTTCTTGTCACATTCGCACGAGGCAAAGAAATCTTGAGCTCTGGAGGCTAAAAGAAAACAAAATGGTTAAAAGAGGAATATCAATTTAAGAACTACTATTTTGCATTCATCCCCTTTATAAATAGTAAATTGCAGATGCTGTAGGCGAGATGCAAGAGGGAGAGATAGCGTCAACATGAAAGTAGAACTGTATATCATGACGAATTAACGCAGAAAAAATAAGTCTCAATAAAAAAAACCTGATACTTCCCGAGGCTGAATGTAATAAATGAACCACCGAGAATGACTCTTCTTAAAAACACAGCGATGTAGTGTCTCATTAAGGACCCGATGGAGAGAAAAAAAACTTACATACAGCATCATTTAACATTAGGAGGGTGACACACACACAAACAAAACAACAAACGAAATATCTCTCTCTCTCTCTCTCTCCTCTCTCTCCTCCTCTCTCTCTCTCTCTCTCTCTCTCTCATCGTCTCTCTCTCTCTCTCTCTCTCATCTTTTTCTCTACTTCCAAAGCACATTTACACGTTCATAAATGGTTTTACTCAACCTGAATGAGCTTAAAAAAGGAATAAAATACAGAAAGCGCGCCATTAGAGCGAGTAAAGACGGTGTAAGCGAGCGGAGTGAGACAGGAAATAGGAGATAAGCACACTTGAGAGAGAGAGAGAGAGAGAGAGAGAGGAGGAGAGAGAGAGAGAGAGAGAGAGAGAGAGAGAAGAGAGAGAGAGAGAGAGAGGAGAGAATGAATATATATAAACTGGTTTCTTTGTGGCTGTGTCTGTGTCAGTATGTTTCTCTTCTTTATTAATTAGTTTGGTTTGGTTTTGTAATATATATGATATTTTTATGGATTACTTTGGTGTGTGTGTGTGTGTGTGTGGTGTGTGTGTGTGTGTGTGTGTGTGTGTGTGGTGTGTGTGTGTGGTGTGTGGTGTGTGTGTGCGTGTTCTGCATTTTCTTATGATTATACAGTTACTTATATGGCATGTGTACATGAATACTATCATGAGAAAAACGTGTACGTATATTAATAGATTTGAGTACAGGTGTGTGTGTGTGTG
>JAPQNM010000013.1:29965203-29972703 GCA_029783475.1 Metacarcinus magister | reverse complement strand
TACCTTAACCTCTCTCATACCTAACAAAAAGATATTACAGCAAACTGGCTCGCGTTACCAGCCTCACATCCTTACCTCACCTTCACCACCTTCTTGATGCACGCAAAAGTAACATCCTGTCTGGAACTGACTCGATTTACGATTATCACCATCTCTTACAGTCTTAGCCCACCCAAACAGCCCAACCAGACAGTCCTTACCAGCTTCAGTCAGTCAGTCAGTCAGTAAGTAAGTCAGTCTCTCTCCTTGTGCAGCAGTAGCATCATCATCAGCAGCAGCAACAGCAGCATCAGAGTTCCGTGTGTCTCCCTCTAATGAACACGATCCCACTGTGTTCTGTTTACTGTGATGAAAAAAAAGGAGGGAGAGATTGAACTTCATATCGTCTTAATTGATTTCCAAGACCGGTTTTGTGAGAAGGAACTTTTGGCCACCCGTTTATGATAGAGGAGGAGGAGGAGGTAGTGGAGGTGGTGGAGAATAGGAGGAAGAAGAAAAGGAGGAGGAGGAAAAGGTGGGGAGGGGTTTTACTACCTGGCGTAGTTATGAAGGAGGGAGGAAGGGAGGGAGGGGTCAGGGAGGAAGGGCAAAGAGACGGAGGTTGCTGGAGGGAAGGAAGAGAATGAGGAGATGGTGGCTGTGGTGGCGTGGTAGTTTTAGGAGAGAGGACAAGAAGAGAAGGAGGAGGAAGAGGAGGGGGAGGATGGACAAAAATTATAGACTAGAAGTGAAGTAGTATAAAAGATAAAAAGTGAACCGAGAGGGAGGAGGAAAATAAATGCTGTGGAAGTTACAAAAAGAAAAGAGAGAAGAAGACGAGACAAAAAAAAAATAGACGAAATATAAAGCGAGGGAGCCAAAATAATTCGAGAGAAAATTGTAAATAGATAAGAAAAGAAAAGAAAAAGGATACTCATAAAGAACTTTAAAAAATAATTGACAACGATGCAAATACCATGAAACTTTCCCTGTGTTTATTTATTTTGTTTACGAAACGAACGAGAAAGACGAAAGAGAATAAGAAAAAGAAAAAAAAAAGAAGTGTCCATAAACAATAACAATTCCTGACTCAAGGATGCAAAGCCAAGAAAATAAATGAAGGAACAAACATTGTGACTCCTTACTGGACGACACCACCACCACCACCACCACCACCACCACCACCACCACCACCACCACCACCACCACCACCACCACCACCACCACCCATCATCATCATCGTCATCGTCATTGTCATTAATAGCAACACCAAAAGAGTATGATTAATTTTACTTCTACTTTTTTTTATGTATAATATATATGTATATGTATCACTTTTACTCCAAGAAGTGATTATACTAATAGAGGAAGCCTTGGACACTGCGGGTACACACACACACACACACACACACACACACACACACACACACACACACACACACACACACACACACACACACACACACAGAACACCATAGTCTTCTCCAGCCGTTTTAAATTCCCTCATCCAGTTAACACCCTTGTCTGACTATACCTCTGGCGTTACCCTCCTCGTATCCCTTCCTCCTCCCCTCCCTTCCCTTGTCCCTTCATCCCTTCCTCTCTCCCTACCCACACGCACACGCACACGCACACACGCGATTCTCTACACCTCCTTCCACTTACCTACTTCCATTCCTCCACCTTTTCTTTACACCTTCCCCTCCACGTCACGAAGAACCCTCCTCCCATACCTTAGCATGTCAGGTGACCACGAATCTTTAGAAAAGTAGCTTAAGTAAATGGTAAGTTGTCAACCGCGCGGCCCAGGTGGAGATGGAAGTGGTGGTGGTGGTGGTTGTGTTGAGGGCTCAGTGTGGTCTTGACTGAGGTGGGGGAAAGGTGCGTGCTTGTGTGTATTATCTAGTGGTGTCGTTTTATGGGTGAATGAAAATGTACTCGTTTCTGTCCAACGATGTGAGTGAAGGATATAAAGAAACGTGGAAAATTTTTTGGAGAAAGATTGGTGTTGAAATGCATGTGATTTTGTCTCTCGTTGTACTGCAAGGCGAGTTTTTGGTTGATCGAAAAATGTGTTGTGTGCGAGTGAGAAAGAAATAAATTGTTTACGTGAAAAGAGGAAGAACATGAAAACAATAGTGTTTATTGATGAAGCTGATTTGTGTTTTGTGCGTGTAAAGACAGTGAACGTTTCAATCATATTATATTTTATTGTTCTCTCTTTCCCTCTGATATTAAAGATAAAAAGAAAAAGAAACATTGCTTATCAGTAATTAAAGACAGTAACAAATGTTTAACTTTTACTTTAAAACGAACAAGAGATAGAGAGAGAGAGAAAGGAAGAATTATATAATATTCGTAAATGAAAATCGAGTTTGCTCTACTATATAGAAATCGTGAAGCAAGGACTCCACAGCACAATGATTTCAAATAAGAAAACAATACACAGGTTACAAAGGAAAACGGAGAATGAGAAAACAGAAAATATAGACGTGATATTGTCCTTTTTTTTCATATTGTAATCATAATGTATATATTCATTGGGGTTGTTTTAATCAAGGAAGACGTTGATAGTATTGCTTATAGTGCGTGTTTGCGTTGTCTTAAGTCTCAGTGAGTGGAGTTCAACTGGAAGACTTAAAAGAAACCAGTGATAATTAATTCAGGAGGAAGTAGACCATAAAATATGAGCAAAACCAAACCAGAATTATACAAAGCAAGGAGAGGCAACACAGGAAGTTTGCAAAAATACAGAAAAAGAGGAAAATTTTTAAAAAAGAGGAAAATTCATTAGTTTTGCGAGGAAACCATTAGTATCTGACGGAAATGAGAAAGAGAGAGAGAGAGAGAGAGAGAGAGAGAGAGAGAGAGAGAGAGAGAGAGAGAGAGAGAGAGAGAGAGAGAGAGAGAGAGAGAGAGAGAGAGAGAGAGAGAGAGAGAGAGAGACAGGAAGAAAGAAAGAAAGAAAGAAAGACTTTGTTTAGCAGCTAGATAAAAAAACAAATGAAAAATACTTGAGTGTTTCACGTTTGTATAGTGTACGTGTGTGTGTGTGTGTGTGTGTGTGTGTGTGTGTGTGTGTGTGTGTGTGTGTGTGTGTGTGTGTGTTTATGTGTGTGTGTGTGTGTGTGTGTGTGTGTGTGTGTGTGTGTGTGTGTGTGTGTGTGTGTGTTGTAACGGAAACGACTACCCCAAACATCCACTACATCGTATAATCCAAACCTTTACATCCCATCCTCTGTATACATATCCATACACATCCTCATCCACCACATCCTCATACCTTCCTCATAGCATCCATAATCCTCATCATCCTCATCCTTTTCTTTCACTTCCTCTTCCTCCTCTTTCTCCTCCTTCTCCTCCTCCTCAGTCCGTCGCCCTATGAACACAACCACACTATAACTCTACTCCCTCGGTCCTCCCAAGTCTCTCATCACATATATCATCTTTCTCCTTACTCTCCCTCTTCTTTCAGTACATTCAAATCCGAACTTTCTACCAGCCACACCCTTACGCCTCCATCTCCACCCTTACTTACTTACTCCCTCACCACCACCACCACCACCACCACCACCACCACCACCACCACCACCACCACCACCACCGCCGCCACTACTACTACTACCTTCATCATTACCGTAACCCAGTTTTCCATTCACCCTCCCGACTTTTACTAATTTACTTTTTCGACTTGTATTGTTAGAGTTGCGTGGATTTATAAGGAAGTGTGAATTGCAATGAATACGTGGCCTTATTAACTTTGTGTTCCCTTGTGTGGCTGTTTTTATGAATCAAGTGTGTATTGTACTTGGCTATTTCTTTTCTTTCTTCTTTTTCTTCTTCTTCTTCATGCATTTCAATAATCCAAGACGAGTATTTGATCGACTTTGTGTTCCTTCTTTGGCAAGCATGAGTTGGTGATTTCTTGGCGGGAAGGAGAGAAGGAGAGAGGAAAGGAGAAAGGGAGAGAGAAGGAAGGTAGATTGGATGGCGTAAAGGTTTGAAAGAGGGAGGAGAGAGCCACATGGAAGGAGTGAGTGGGTGGTGAGGAGAACAGAGGTGAGTGGGCGGTATGTAGTGACCTTTTCATGGTGCCAAGGGAGGGGTCAAGGGTCATCTACTGCCCACGCGTGTCAGGTGCCAGTATCGGGCTGCGCGGAAGTGCCTCACACACACACACACACACACACACACACACACACACACACACACACACACACACACACACACACACACACACACACACACACACACATGACATTTACTGAATCTTCTAATCCTGTAACGCATTCAATCCTAATCTACCATCAATCTCTTCTCTCTCTCTCTCTCTCTCTCTCTCTCTCTCTCTCTCTCTCTCTCTCTCTCTCTCTCTCTCTCTCTCTCTCTCTCTCTCTCTCTCTCTCTCTCCATCTTCCCTCCCACACAGATACAGAAATCAGACAATTACGCCATCTACTGGGGGAGTCAGGGTACCGGTCCACCTCTTTAATAAGATATACCTCGGGCCAGCGGAAGCCTATCATTTGGGCCAGTTAGTGGAGGGGCTTGAGGGAGGTGGAGGAAGGGGAGGTGAGTGAGTGAAGCAGGTGGGTTTACGGGAGGGGGAGGTTGTGGGGGTGAGGTGGTCCAGGGGGGAAGAGGTACGAGTCTAAAATTTGCATGTTTGAGGGAGGAGGGAAACGTGTGTGGTTTAACTGTGTTGTGGAGAGAAGGTTGAGGTGGTTGGGGAGGAAAGGGGGAGAGGGGGAGAAAAGGTGGGGGTGGTTGGGGAGGTAAGGGGGAGGGGGTGGCGCTTCGTTGTGCCACTAAATTACGTCTTGAGAAGGAAGTAATGTGAGTAGAAAGAGAGAGAGAGAGAGAGAGAGAGAGAGAGAGAGAGAGAGAGAGAGAGAGAGAGAGAGAGAGAGAGAGAGAGAGAGAGAGAGAGATTGTGCCCAAGGGTCCATCTCAAAATAGAAAAAAAAAGTAAAGCAAAATAATAGGTTAGAACAGAATGAAGAAGAAGAAAAAAAAACATTATCATAAAGGCTTTAAATTCCTCTTCCTCTTCATTCTCATCATTCTCCTCCTCTTCCTCCTCCTCCTCCTCCTCCTCCTCCTCCTCCTCCCTCTACTATCCCCTCCTACCACCTCCACCACAACCATGAATCACTGCACACATCTTCCCTCCTTGCTAACTGAGCCTCCCCAACCAAGCCTAGTCCCCAATCCCCTTGTCTTCCAGGTTTTGACAGTAAACAGCTAATCGACTGAGTGTGGTGAAGGAGGGAGGGAGGGAGGGAGGAAGGGGACGCAGTGACCGGCTCTGTAGGAGGTTGGGGGAGTTGGGGGCTTAAATAACTAGGTTGGAGACGACTACTTGGTTGGGCTTGACTAGGCTGCGTGCTATCCTTTTATGCTGCTCTCTTCTTCATCCCTCTCCAGTTTCTATCCTTAAACTATACCTTCTTTTGATTCAATATCTACCCATCTACTAGCCTCTGCCTCCCTCTTCCACCTGCCTCCTTCAATCCATCTATCCAGCATTCATCCTTCTTACATCCTAAACCTCTTCCTCCCTCTTTCTATCCCTCCTTCCCTCCCTCCCTCCCTCCCTCCCTCGGCATGTGACTGCAGGCTTCCAAAACATGTTGCATCAAATATATTCCTTGTGATGTACAGTTCAGATCAACACACACACACACACACACACACACACACACACACACACACACACATACACATACACATACATTGATGCCAACGTGTATACAGATATAGAATTGCATAGATAATGTACAAGGAACATTGGAGACGAGTGAGTGTTTTGGGCCTTAAGGCAACGCAATAAGTCTTGATAGGAAGGTAGATAGATAGATAGAAATATAGATAAATAGATAGATAGATAGATACAGGTAGATGGAGAGATACACAAAAACCCTAGTACCGTTTTGAGACAGGTTTCGGAAAATCGTTCGTTCCTTTCGTCTATTGTCTTTTTTTCGGAAGTCACTCAAAAACCTGTCTTTCTTTGTTTATGAAATTCTACTTTTTTTTCTTTTTTTAGTAATTTCTTAACGCTTCTGTATACTCTTGAAAGCTTTACTTTATTAATTTTATGGAAATGTACTTTTCTATCGCGTTAGTGTTGTGTTCGTATTTCATTCACTTAGTATGTCGACCTTACCTGTCTGACCAGCTGGCTGCTGTGTATTAACTTCCTCGGTGTTCTAGAGAGAGGGAGAAAAAAACCCGGCAACAACAAAACTTAATTAATTTGCCCATCAAAACATAATATTTATCACCTCTCACACCTTCAACTCTTCCTCCTCTTACTCCTGTCTTCCTCTTTATTATATTTTAAAGGCCAAGTTGTTGCAAATGTAACTATTTATATATAAATATATATATATATATATATATATATATATATATATATATATATATATATATAAATGGTGAAAAAAGAGGAAAAATGCAAACAAACAAAGACAAACAGCCAGTCAGATAATCAGCCAGACAGACAGACAGACAGACAGACAGACAGGCAGAAAACAAGGTGTGAAAATTAACCACCTGGAGAGTGAGAGAGAAGCCGCCGCCACCACCACCAGCACACCTGTGTTCTCTCAGCGGCCGCCGCCTAAATCACTCACTACACAACCTTTGACTATAGTGATTCACCAACTGTACGACCGCCAGGGGGACAAGGCAACTCGTTTATATCCTCATTGGTCTCATGCTTTTTATCAATATTGTGTTCTTTTCACCTCAACAAAATGGTACAAAGACTAATACTGGTCGTATTGTTGATGTTAGTTGTAGTTGATAATTTGTAGAGTTGAGACATTATCTATTTGCAAAGTGTATGTGTGTGGAGATGTTTTTGGGTTGGGGTGTGTGTGTGTGTGTGTGTGTGTGTGTGTGTGTGTGTGTGTGTGTGTGTGTGTGTGTGTGTGTGTGTTGCTTGCTTGTGGTGTGGGTGTGGAAGTGAGTGGTTGAGTGAGTCATTTGGCATTACTGTTTTCTGGTTTTATTTTGTATAGATAAGAGAGAGAGAGAGAGAGAGAGAGAGAGAGAGAGAGAGAGAGAGAGAGAGAGAGAGAGAGAGAGAGAGAGAGAGAGAGAGAGAGAGAGAGACAGAGAGACAGAGACTGGAGAGGGAGCTATGCACAGGGTTTTATCATCAACAGATTTTTCACCTCCTCCTCCTCCTCCTCCTCCTCCTCCTCCTCCTCCTCCTCCTCCTCCTCCTCTTCCTCTCCGTCTTCCTTCATCACCACCTCCTTTCGGTTCAAAACAAAATTCTTCATCACCGTATCTTGCTCTTCTTCTTTTTCTATTCCTCCTCCTTTCTCCTTTCTCCTCTTGCATCTGCTCTTGTTTTTCCTCCTCCTCCTCCTCCTCCTCCTCCTCCTCCTCCTCCTCCTCCTCCTCCTCCTCCTCCTCCTCCTCCTCCTCCTCCTCCTCCTCCTCCTCCTCCTCCTCCTCCTCCTCCTCCTCCCGACTCTTTCTTCTTCTGTAAAGACTATGTTG
>JAPQNM010000013.1:29945203-29955203 GCA_029783475.1 Metacarcinus magister | reverse complement strand
TATATATTTATTATGATTTTTTTTTTCCTGTGTAGATAACGTTCATGGGATTTCTTTATTTGTTGTGTGTATGTGTGTGTGTGTGTGTGTGTGTGTGTGTGTGTGTGTGTGTATGTGTGCGTGTGTGTGTGTGGGCTGCGGTAGTATCAGCGGTGATCAAAAGGCTTAATATGGAAGCCAAGGGAAGGCGTTTCGTGAGAATTTCTTTGTTGCTTGTGATATATTGTGACAGAGACTGCGTGCTTTCCCTCCCTCCTTCCATCTCTATCTCTATCTCTCTCTCTCTCTCTCTCTCTCTCTCTCTCTCTCTCTCTCTCTCTCTCTCTCTCTCTCTCTCTCTCTCTCTCTCTCTCTCTTTTCACCCACATACAGATACGGAACACTACACTGTATGTAATGCAAATTCTTATTTTCATTTGTGTTTATACAGAGAGAGAGAGAGAGAGAGAGAGAGAGAGAGAGAGAGAGAGAGAGAGAGAGAGAGAGAGAGAGAGAGAGAGAGAGAGAGAGAGAGAGAGAGAGAGAGAGAGAGAGAGAGAGAGAGAGAGATAAGGTCTGGCCACTGTTTAATGTGCAAATCTGATGCGGGTTGCGGGTGGTAGTGGCGGGAGGATGAGTGGGAAGGAGAGGAGGGGAAGGAAAGGAAGAGAGGTGCCAGCAGGGACGATGGAGGAGGAGGAAGACGAGGAGGAATAGGCGGTTAGGGTGTAGATAAAATGAGAAAGAGAGAGAGAGAGAGAAAAAAAAAAAGAGAGAGAGAGAGAGAGAGAGAGAGAGAGAGAGAGAGAGAGAGAGAGAGAGAGAGAGAGAGAGAGAGAGAGAGAGAGAGAGAGAGAGAGAGAGAGAGAAGCAGACAAACAGACAGACATACAAGACAGACCTACAGACATAATTATAATAGATAAAAGTTATAGTATATGATGATGATACTATTGATGATAAATATAGTGATATTGATATTAATGATAATCAAAATAATGATACCAATTTTGCTAATGATAACTGAGAGTAGCAATAATGCATTATTGTTAATTTCGCACGTGACATCCGGTCATTTTTTTATTAATTTCAGCCTTTTTAGTGTGGGAAACTGTCAATGGTGATGATGATGATGATGATGACTAATGATTATTTGATTATTTAATTAATATAATGTATCTATTAATTTAATGTTTCAATAGTTAGTGGAATGTATACAAAAAATAGTCAATTTCGAAATCATAATTCACCTTGTACAAGACGATCCATGACTTCCCCTGCAACCTATCACAGTCATGGGATGAAATGTGCACACACTCACACCACTCGTCGAACATGCATGCATCCTAATGTGTGTACTACATCACACTCTCTCTCTCTCTCTCTCTCTCTCTCTCTCTCTCTCTCTCTCTCTCTCTCTCTCTCTCTCTCTCTCTCTCTCTCTCTCTCTCTCTCTCTCTCTCTCTCTCTCTCTCTCTCTCTCTCTCTCGCCCTCTTTCTCTCTCTCTTTCAACGCAACACACACACGTACACAGAAGCATCACTCCCTGGGCATTCCCCTCTTGCAAATTAAAAACAAATACCATTTACATAGTTTCACACTAATACCAAAATCAGAGGAGCGTTGCCCTGAATACTGCATGGCTGGGGAGACGGCGGCGGAATGGCTAAGGCGCTGAGGGGAGGATCTTGGAGACTTGTAGTAGCTTCGGCAGATCACTGAGAGGTTGAGTCACTTCCGTGTTCCTTATGTTCCTCAATGGATGGAAGCTTCATTGTATGGCTGGGTGGGTGTCAAGGGAAGCACAGAGGGTACAAGGCTGCAGCTAGTAATGTGTGGCCGCTACAGCACAGGGGCCAAGACGTATATAGTAGTGTGGCCTTAACGGTACTATACAAAATCATAAAGGTTTTAGAAATTAGAAATATAATTGCAATTTCTATTTTTACTACTACTACTACTACTACTACTACTACTACTATTATTACAACTATTAATGTTAGTCTACCACTGGTACCAATAGAAAGAACATTTATTTTATGAGAGAGAAGAGAGAGAATACATTTGATAGGACATCGTTACACAGGGTATGAACGATGAGGAATTATTAGAGAAAGAAATAGTTCCAGGACATTTTTCTTTCCCACAAAATGTTATTGTCTGTTCCTGAATCACCAAAAATCGTGATGGATGAACTTTCAACTACAATCATGCAGACTATATTGACGCTGGAAGATAAATAAGAAAATTCCCGGCCCACAAAATATGATAAAAGAAAAAGAAAGGGACATTAAAAATAGAGATATATAGACTAAAGACATGGAAGAAGTATACGGACGAAAAATTGTAGTTGAAAATATAACAATAAAATACGACGACAGGAAGACAAAAGACTGTCGCCCCCACAATACGGATGGACGAACCTCGCCCACTGACTCTGCCTCTCTCGCTGGTGTAAATATATAAACGTAATGAAAAGAATAGACGCCTGAACCCCGCAACAAAAGCGCATCGTCGGCGCAAGAACAACATTGACTCAGCAAACAAAAGACGTCTAAACTGAGCGTCTCTTCGCCTCCTTACCTGTGGCGATTGTGGACCTTATGCATATATTATTCTGTCTGTCTGTATGTATGTCCGTATGTCTGTCTGTCTTTTGGTCTGTCGGTTTGTCTGTATGTCTGTCTCGGTCGGTCTCTCTCTCTCTCTCTCTCTCTCTCTCTCTCTCTCTCTCTCTCTCTCTCTCTCTCTCTCTCTCTCTCTCTCTCTCTCTCTCATGGAAAATATAATAGGTATAAAAACAGTGATGGATGCTGCCCCAGAAGCACTCCATCATCCTGGGTGCCGTCACGTGCTTGACCTGCATCCCCCTCTTAAGGCCTGGCGCCCCACACCCTCGCTAACCAACAGTGTGTGCGTGACATTGAAAAACCCTTATATGTGTGATATTGAAATTCATTATGTGTAGCATTGAACCTCTTTTATTTTCTGGATCGAATTCTCTTTGTATGCATTTATGTGGAATTCAAGCACCTTCATTTCTATATAAAAAAAAATATCTTTCTTTCTTGACTGCAAAAACTGAAAAAAGACTTCATTCATATAGATTCGAACCCAAATTCTGTTAACTCGACATTCCTATTATCATATTTGTTCATAATCAATCACCTTTTCTTCTATATAGGATCAAATCACTTTTACTCAAACCCTGCACAAACTAATTTTGATAATCGTTTGAACTTATGGAATCACACACCTTGCATTTATTCCCTTAATTTCTGCATATTGTTTTAGACTGAAATCCATTTTAATCCATTCTCTTTATAACTCAAGCATGCTCTCGTAATAATTCATGCGTTTATTCAAGTTACATTTTCAGAGATATTCCTTATTTCGCCAATATAATTATGTGTTGTGTATAACGATGGAGAGAGAGAGAGAGAGAGAGAGAGAGAGAGAGAGAGAGAGAGAGAGAGAGAGAGAGAGAGAGAGAGAGAGAGAGAGAGAGAGAGAGAGAGAGAGAGACTAATAGCATAATTACCTAATTGTTCAGTTGTTTCGTAATTAGTTGAAGGCCACCGTAGATATAATGAGTGAGGCGGTAGTAGTAGTAGTAGTAGTAGTAGTAATAGTAGTAGTGGCAGTAAAAGGACATAATCATCATTACCGTCAAAAATAAAGTAAACATTATCCAGTCTCCTGTGTATGTGTGTGTGTGTGCGTGCATCTATCTGTGTGCATGTGCGTGTGTGTGCGTGCGATAGGCTGGGTCACTTTCTCTCGTGTATGAATTATAGGGCGAAACGAGTATAGACGGACAGGAACAAACTTTCTCCTGCTGCATATAAGGTTGTAAGAGAGAGAGAGAGAGAGAGAGAGAGAGAGAGAGAGAGAGAGAGAGAGAGAGAGAGAGAGAGAGAGAGAGAGAGAGAGAGAGAGTACAATATTGAAAAATCACGACATATAGCAAACATATGTACACGCAGAAACACACACACACACACACACACACACACACACACACACACACACACACACACACACACACACACACACACACACACACACACGGGTCACCAGGGGCCGCGTTTAACAATAGTAGACATCAGTCACACTTGAGCTAATGACAAGTGGCTTCATTATCTCTCTCTCTCTCTCTCTCTCTCTCTCTCTCTCTCTCTCTCTCTCTCTCTCTCTCTCTCTCTCTCTCTCTCTCTCTCTCTCTCTCTCTCTCTCTCTCTCTCTCTCTCTCTCTCTCTCTCTCTCTCTCCTCTAAATTAGGTTCCCAAATCTGACACACATAAAAAATCCACTTTACAGCAATATTTTACTTTGTATGAAAGAAAAACAAAACTCTTTTAATCTTCCATCCACTATATATATTTTTTGTTCTCTCTCTCCCTCTCCCTCTCCCTCTCTTCCTGACAAACATTTTCATTTTCTTTTTAAATTTGCACAAGAATATCATTTTTCATGTTTCGAGGAGCGTTTAGGGGATGGAAGTAAAATAAATACTTACATTCTATTGTTTTTATTTCTCCAATTCTTGCATCTTTGACATTTTCTTTTGTGAGTGATTTGTGTGTATATTTTTACATTTATACGTCTGTCTGTCTGTCTGTCTGTCTGTGCGTAGTGAACCGAGGTAATACGAAGGAGGAATGGGAATAAGGGAAAAGATAGAATAAAGAAGGAGGGAAGGAGGGAATGTAAGAAGAAAGAAAAAGGGAGTAAGAGAGTTGAGATGATAGAGTAGGAAAATGATTGGAATTGAAAGGAAGGTAAAGTTGGAAGTGGAAAAGAGAGAGAGAGAGAGAGAGAGAGAGAGAGAGAGAGAGAGAGAGAGAGAGAGAGAGAGAGAGAGAGAGAGAGAGAGAGAGAGAGAGAGAGAGAGAGAGAGAGAGAGAATAAAAGAGAAAAAAAAGGAAGGAGGTATAAATGGAGAAACGGAAATATGGAAGCAACAAAAGAGAAAGGGAGAGAGGGAGGGAGGGAGGGAGGGAAGGAAAAAGGGAGAGTGAGTAGTGGACAGAACCTATTATATACTTTTGTGGTAAGGTATTGTAGGGCAGTGTGTTGGGAGACCAAGGGAGAGAGGGGAATGTTTGCATTGTAGAGGGCAAGGAGGGGGAGGGAGGGAGAGAGGGTGAATGATTGAATGAGTGAGAGAGAGAGTGAGGAAGGGAAGGAGGGAAAGAATGTGTCAGGCTTATGTTTAGTCTTCAAAAACCTATAACAAAAATTGGTCTAGTTTCCTTCATATCATATCTCTTTTCCTTTTTCCTCCTATCTTTCCTCTTTCCCTCTTCCTTCTTTTTCCCCTCCCTCTTTCTACATTCTCTATCTTGAATCTCCCCTCTTGGCTTTTTTTTTTCTTCTTGTAACCAATCATTTATATCCTCCTCCTCTTCCTCCTCCTTCCATTTCCTCTCCTTTTCCTTTCCTCCCTCCCTCTCCCCACCGGCTTTTGTGTGTCAGTGGCCGATGATTCGTACGACAAAAGGCATTGGATATTCTGAAATGCTATAAGCTTTTCTTTTTTCTTCTCTCCACAACATCACAAGTCAAAAATCTCTCTCTGTCTCTCTCAATCTACCATTCTATCTATCTGTGTATCCATCTCACCGACCACCAGCTGCATCAGTACTAGTAGTCGTAGAAGCAACATCACCAGCTTGACCCTTCTCCCTCCTGCCTCCCCATCACCCTCTAGACATGGTGTAGCGGTGGTGTAAGCAATAAATTAACTCCCTTCATCCCTTCCACCCCTTCACCTCCCCGTCCACCCTTCCACATCCCTTCCCTTCCCTCCCTCCCTCCCTTCCCTGTACTCCATCACCTTCCTTCCTTGCTTACCCTTGTGCTATGTTAAGTAGAAGGGAGAGGTAAGGAAGGGAAGGGAAGGGAAGAGAAGGGAAGGGAATGGAAGGAAGGAAAAAAGGTGACTTAAGTAATTTCTTCACCTAAACTCCTTCATAGAGAGAGAGAGAGAGAGAGAGAGAGAGAGAGAGAGAGAGAGAGAGAGAGAGAGAGAGAGAGAGAGAGAGAGAGAGAGAGAGAGATAGAGCTCTTTAACTGAGCTAATGCTTATCTACAGTTATAACACTTTATTATGCTGCCTCTCTTCCGTTCACGTCCTTCTCTCTCTTCTTTGTTTTGTTATTATTATTATTATTATTATTATTATTATTATTATTATTATTATTATTATTGTTATTATTATTATTGTTATTACTATCATTATCATCATTATTATTACTATTATTATAAAAAAAAAAAAAATTTATTATCACTTATATTAATGGTTGTTATTAGTAGTACATGGTTCTCACTTTTCTCCTCCACACGCGACCTTGTACTTACATACCTTGTTACCAGGTGGTCAGAGGGACGGAGGAACAAGGGAGAGAGAGAGAGAGAGAGAGAGAGAGAGAGAGAGAGAGAGAGAGAGAGAGAGAGAGAGAGAGAGAGAGAGAGAGGAATGGAAAGATGAAAAGAAATAGGGGAGAGGAGAGAAGTGGAGATGATACATATTCATTGATACCTGCTGAGTTGAGGAGGAGGAGGAATAAGAAGACGAGGAGGAAGAGGAGGAAAGGTCAGTATGTTTTGGAGGGCTGGAGGAAGGTTGGAGGGAGGGTAGGAGGAAAGCTTAAGGGAAGAAGAAGATGACTGCAGATAGAGGAGGAGAGAAACAGATAAATACACAGATAGACAACTTGAGAGAGAGAGAGAGAGAGAGAGAGAGAGAGAGAGAGAGAGAGAGAGAGAGAGAGAGAGAGAGAGAGAGAGAGAGAGAGAGAGAGAGAGAGAGAGAAAGAGTAACCAGGTTAATAAAATTGAGTCATTCACTTAAGGTCTGCCTATTGTTGTTTTCCTCTCCCTCCTTCTTTCCTATCTCTTCTTTCCTCTCTTCCCTCCTCCTTTCCTTTCTCTCCTCACCTCTCTTTCCTCCTTCCCTTCCTCCTTCCTCATCTATTCCTCCATCCCAGTTGGAGGTCTCATCACCTGCTGGGCATCAACTCACAACACTTAACTTCTCTCCTCCTCCTCCTCCTCCTCCTCCTCCTCCTCCTCCTCCTCCTCCTCCTCTTCCTGCTCCTCCTCCTCTTCCTCCCTTCCAGTTGGTAAGAAATGGAGGAAAATATGTGCCCTACAGATGGAGGGATAAAGAGAGGAGGAATGCAGCGAAGAGAGAGAGAGAGAGAGAGAGAGAGAGAGAGAGAGAGAGAGAGAGAGAGAGAGAGAGAGAGAGAGAGAGAGAGAGAGAGAGAATATATATGACTGACTGACTGTACGATATCATTGTTGTTTTTTGTTATTATTTATTATTATTATTATTATTATTATTATTATTATTATTATTATTATTATTATTATTATGTTATTATTATCATTATTATCATTATTCCCTTGTTCGTGGCCTACATATGAGGAGGTGGAAGTAGAACGAGATGGAAGAGGAGTACAATGCGGAGGAGAAAGGAAGATGAATAACAGCAGGAGGGAGAGAGAGAAAAGGAGCAGGAGGAGGCGTGAAGGGAGGGGTGCCAGGTAGAGGTAGTGGTTGGGGAGGAGAGGGTTGGGGAGGGGAGGGGAGGGAGGTGTTTAGTGGGGGGTGAATCCTATAATGAGTCTGGTCCGTGTTTGATATATTACACTCATGAATTTTTGACCTGAGAGACGCGAGTGTGATGTATGGGGCTGTTATAGAAGTGTGTGTGTGTGTGTGTGTGTGTGTGTGTGTGTGTGTGTGTGTGTGTGTGTGTGTGTGTGTGTGTGTGTGTGTGTGTGGGGCCGGTGGTGCTAATGAATGAAGTGGATGGAGGAGTGGAAGGTAGCGTAACCAGTAAGTAAGCAGTTAGTGTTATAGTAGTAGTAGTAGTAGTAGTAGTAGTAGCAGGTGTGGTTGTGATGGGAGTAATTGATGTATACGTACGTGTTGTATTGATGATTGTCGTGGTAAAAATTTTGTTGTTGTATTTATATAACTCCTTGTTAGCGTGTTAAAGTGGAAGGGGTTTTAGTGTGGGAGAACTAGTTAGGACATACGAATTAGAGTGAAAAAAAATAGGTTACATTGTCCCTTGTTATTGATGAGAGTGATTATTTAGTTCAGGATTAATGTTACGTATTAATGATGATGAGAGAGAGAGAGAGAGAGAGAGAGAGAGAGAGAGAGAGAGAGAGAGAGAGAGAGAGAGAGAGAGAGAGAGAGAGAGAGAGAGGAATGCAGTTTTGGAGTAGTGAGTGGTGTGGTAATAACCTTAATGGAGTGGTTGCAACAGTGGAGGTGGAGAGGAGCGATGCAGCCGTTGTGTAATCGTGGTGGTGACGGCGGGGGTAATTTTGACAACGATTACGTTATTGTGGTCGTGACGGTGGTGGTGTTTTTGTGGTGTCTACAAGAGTAAGTGATGGTATTAGTACAGTGGGGAGGGAGGAAGGGAAGGGAGGGAAGGGAGGTGAAGGAATAGAGGGGGAGGGAAGGAAGTGTCTCCATCCCTCACGCCGTGGAAGGACAATTGAGGCAATAAGGGAGAGAAAATCAGACCTTCTTTTCTTCACTTAATTAGAGACTTACCTGCCGCTTGTGCCTCTCTTTCTCCCTTCATCCATCCCTCCTTCCCTCCCTCTCCATTATTCTGTCTTGTCTTCCGCCTTCCCTTCTCCGTCCCACCCTCCCTCCCTCCGTCCCTTCCTCCCTCAACTTGTCTTAATATTCTCCCAGGTAACATTAATTTACATGCACCACTAATAAGTCATAGTTGCAATTTGTAACACTAGGCACACCTTTTTCCTGCCACACCTGCAACACCGAGACGCCATCGTGCAACACCTGCATACCGCCTGTCCACTTTTCTTAACGCCTGGACAATGCAAATTTAATCCCCAATTATCCTGTGACGCGTCTATACTCCAAGTAATAGCACACGTAATTTTGTGGCTGCAGTCAAATCCTGGCACCTCATTAGCAATTATGACCACACCCTATGAATGAAAATGATTAACTATAGCCTTAGCATCATACTCTACAACACACTGAAGCACAAATAAACTGTTTCGATACTTATAACACCTTTAATTTACCTACAACACAAAGAACACCTCTGCCACACTTACCACGACGCTATTGGTGATGACGGTGACAGTAGAGTGACGGGTGGACTCATTACGATAGCATCCCACACTCTAGTCACGCAGCCTTGACGTGGGGATAAGGCAGGGTAGCGACGGGCTGGTCTGTGCAGTATTCAATAAACAAGACGACACAAGAGCACCATGTAAATTGTTGTGTGCTAGACTGGTTAGCAATGATGGGATATGCACTTTACTTACGCTGTTATTGCATGATATATATATACGAAAAATAAATAGTGGATAGGACTTGGCGTTACGATTATGTTTCTTAGTTTTTTTTTGTCTTTCCTGAAACTGTATGTCGATAGAAAAAGAAAAAAAAAGCTTGATATTTATTATCTTGCATTTCGAGTATCGCTTTCACATGAGACATCCCGAACATCACATAAATATATATATACACATTAAATTAAACGCATTACATTAACACATTCAATTCATAGCATTAACAACACATTGAATTAATAAGTGAAATGGAAGAGAGGAGAAGAGAGAAGAGAAGAATACTTTATCATCATTTTCTCTCTTCTACCCGTAATGCTTCCTTTCCTCCTCCTCCTCCTCTTCCTGTCTTCTATTCTCCCTCTTATCCTCCTCCCCTTCCCAACCGTCTCTCCTCCCGCCCCTATCTACCCCCCCCCTCCCCCACAGCCGCTGGTTATACTTATCATCGGGGTTATCAAAGTATCAGGCGTCAGGTGTAGGAAGGGAAGGTTATCAGGGAAGGGGATCTGTAAAGAGGGCATGTCTGCTCTTATTATTATTATTATTATTATTATTATTATTTTTTTATTATTATTATTATTATTATTATTATTATTATTATTATTATTATTAGCCTTCATTCAGACGTCATTATATTCGTCTCTTCCGTCTTTT
>JAPQNM010000013.1:29935203-29940203 GCA_029783475.1 Metacarcinus magister | reverse complement strand
TTTCTAAGTAGAATTGTAACTTGTATTTTTCTTTTTCTCTTTTTTTTTTTTTTCTCCTAATGTTCTCTCTCCTCTCCTTCTTCTCCACCTCATCCATCCTTCTCTCCCTCCTTCCCTCCCTCTTTACATACTTGCCTTCCTCCTTCCCTTATGTTCTTTTCCCTCCCTCCCTCTTCTACCCTCCCTCCCTCCCTCTTCTACCCTCCCTCCCTCCCTCCCTCCCTCCCTCCCTCCCTCCCTCCCTCCCTCCCTCCCTCCATCCTTCCATTCTGGTTAACACATTGGCTGACGATCCCGCTATAGGAAGGAAGGAAGGAGGGATAAAGAGAGAGGGGGGTGCGGAGGCGGACAGGGGAGAGAGGGATGGAGAGATAAAGTGGAGGGAAAGGAGGGATGTAGGGAGGGGGGGAGGGAGGGAGAGAAAGAGGCCGTAAGAGTGGAGTGTTTACCATATTAGTGACGATGTTTACAAACGAAGCTATTAACAGAACACAGCACGGTGGCCCCTTCATCACCCCTTCCTTATCACCCCTTCCTGTATCACCCCTTCCTCACTCACCCCTTCCTTATCACCCCTTCCTTCTTTATCACCCCTACCTCTCTCACCCCTACCTCCATCACACCTCCTCCTTCACCCCTTCCTCACACCTCCTTCACCCCTCCTTCACCCCTTCCCACTCACCCCTCCCTCCCTCACCTCTCCCTCATCCCTCACTCACTCCCTCTCCCACCGCTCATTCATCCCTCACCGCCTCTCCATCTCTCCTCCACTTACTCATCGTTCACCTCACCTTGTAACCTCCATCCCTCATCCTTCACCCTATTTTTCTTTTTCACCTCCTCCTCCTCCTTCTCCTCATCTTCCTACATCACTCACCTCACTATTTTCAAACCTTCTCCTTACTCTATTTCTTCTCCCTGACAGAGAGAGAGAGAGAGAGAGAGAGAGAGAGAGAGAGAGAGAGAGAGAGAGAGAGAGAGAGAGAGAGAGAGAGAGAGAGAGAGAGAGAGATTTTAAACCCAGGAGGCAGGATGTGGGGAGAGGAAGGATGAGGGTGGTCTCGAGAGGTACCGAAGGAGGGAGGGAGGAAGGAGGAAAGGAAAGCCTTCAGGCAGTGACCACCTCTGTCCTGATGGAGGGAAGAAAGAAAAGAAGGAGGAGGAGGAGGAGGAGGAGAAGAAGAAGAAGGTGAGGGAGAGAAGGTGAAGGTAAGGGAGAGGGGGGGAGGGAGGGTGTGTCCCTTTAAATGCTAGGTACTTTTTGCCACATATCTTCCTTCCATCCTCTTCCCTTCCTCCTCCTCCTCCTCCTCCTCCTCCTCCTCCTCCTCCCTTTGCCTTCCCCTCCACTTCTCGTCCCGTCTTCACTCACTTTCTACACTTACCCATCAATTAATATCCCTTACATTATCATTATACATTTAACACATATATTCTCTCTCTCTCTCTCTCTCTCTCTCTCTCTCTCTCTCTCTCTCTCTCTCTCTCTCTCTCTCTCTCTCTCTCTCTCTCTCTCTCTCTCTCTCTCTCTGGTAACGTACGTACGAGAGGAAGTCTGAGGTGGATGGAGGGGGGAAGGATGTGGGAAGGAGGGAGGGAAGGAAGGAACGAGACAGGAAGAGAGAGAAAGACAAAGAAAATCAGTGGAAAATTAGCTTTTGAAATAAGAAAAAAAGAAACAGAGAGAGAGAGAGAGAGGGAGAGAGAGAGAGAGAGAGAGAGAGAGAGAGAGAGAGAGAGAGAGAGAGAGAGAGAGAGAGAGAGAGAGAGAGAGAGAGAGACGGAGAGAAAAGCCAGGTAATACTCTCCTCCACCTACCTGGTCATTACCTACCGAGTCTCCCCCAATCTACCTGTGCATTCGTCATCCCGCTGCCCGCCCCCAGTAGCCTCCCTCATCCTCTCTCCTCACAACAGTATATAATTCCCTTTTAGTAATACATATATATTTGACGTTCAAGTAATTTATATATTGCTTTGAGTGATACATATACTTTTTTTTTAAACGGGGAAGATATTTTTTTTAGTAAAGAAATAATGTATTGAGAGAGAGAGAGAGAGAGAGAGAGAGAGAGAGAGAGAGAGAGAGAGAGAGAGAGAGAGAGAGAGAGAGAGAGAGAGAGAGAGAGAGAGAGAGTGTTAAAGATAATATATATTTTTAGGGAAAGGTATATTTTTTGGAACGAAAAGATATAGTAAAGCAAGATTGATTCCTTTGAAGTAATAGTAAATTGTGTTTCTTTGACCTGCTGTTCTTTTTTTAGTCTAGTTTTGAAGGGATGTCAGCCTGTCAGGTGGAGTGAATTTATTGACTATATTTTGAATGCAAAAGGAAGATGAGTGATGTTGACACGAGCATCAATAAACTGTTACAAAGTTATGCTCTCTCTCTCTTTTTTTTTTTACTCTCTTTTTTTTTCTCTCTTTTTTTCTCTCTCTTTCTCTTTCTCTTTCTTTCTCTTTCTCTGTGGCAGCAAAGGTCTTCTAAGTATAAGTTATCATGACACTGTTCCTGATGTCACGTTCCCATGTTTTCGTGTTTCTTACCGTAGTAATTGGCTATCAACGTGCTACCTTTCCTGTCTCAAGTGTTAAAATGATGGGTTATAACGCATTAATACGATAACAGTGAGCCTCGGCGTGCACTGTTCTTCAATGTATTCTTTTTGAGAGGTGAAATTTCATTATATTGGCTTGATTGCATCCCTTTTACAGTGTACAATGGAATGTTTTGGTGGTGTGCATGCAGGGTTGGAGTCATGATACTGAGTGACGTGTGAGGCAGTGCACGGGGAGGCTTGTAACGTTTTGTCTTCGTCACTGTTCTCTTCTGTCATGTTTCCGCCGTGATGGGCCTTTTAAGTTGTCATTTTTATGGTTATTTGCGTCATGAAGTTTCGTTCCATAATTTTCGTGTTAATCAATGAGTGACAGGATTATTATTATTATGAGGTGTTTTGTTTTTTTCTCTCTCTCTGCCTGACAACGACAAGAAACACAGCGTCAAAAACAGCAAAAGTAATAATAATACTTGGAAAATAATCGCAGGAATAGCAATAAAAAATAACAAATAACAACTCAAAAATAACAATAACAACAACAACGTTTGGAAAATAATCTCAAGCATAACAGAAACAAAAAAATAACGATAACAACCAAATCAATAACAACACCACTAACAATTTACCACAACGAACAAAACCACTTTACAAAAAAAAAAATATATATATATAAACAAATTAATAAAAACACAAAGGAAAGGAGAAAAGAAGAACTATAAACTCGACGCACGAATTTTCGGCTCACTAAAATGTCTACAATTTCGCCATATTTACGAAGCTCGTGTTTGAGGCTTCACGTGAGTTATGAACCATTGTGCAGGGCAAGCCAGGCAGGGAATTGAATTTACTGAACCTGTTTGGGCTTCCTTTTTTTTACCTCTACTAGAATTATGAAGCCTTTTCCTCATTTTGATGTTATTTTTTATTGTTTTGTTTTTTTTTACCATTGTCGCCCGAGCACTGTTTTGTAAAGGCTTTGAATTCCTGTAGTTATGCATTGTATGAAGCGTTGAGGTATTTGGGGGTAATGTGTGTGTGTGTGTGTGTGTGTGTGTGTGTGTGTGTGTGTGTGTGTGTGTGTGTGTGTGTGTGTGTGTGTGTGTGGTTCGTAGCTACAAATATTTCCAGAGTTCATTGTACCTAAAGGATAATTGAGTCTAATATGATGATTTTTCTTTATAGTTAGGTTAGAATTTTCTTACCTATTAATTAAGCCTATTATCTGATATTAGTTTTTTTTTCCCTCTCTCTCTCTCTCTCTCTCTCTCTCTCTCTCTCTCTCTCTCTCTCTCTCTCTCTCTCTCTCTCTCTCTCTCTCTCCCTCTCTCTCTCTCTCTCTCTCTCTCTCTCTCTCTCTCTCTCTCTCTCTCTCTCTCTCTCTCTCTCTCTCTCTCTCTCTCTCTTTCACACTAACTTAAATATAAAACACGATCCTCAACCTTTGATTAACTTTATAAATTTTCTTACTCACAATATATTTTTTTCTTTCATATTACTTAAAATATGCTTAAGAACGTAGTGAGAAGATCTTTTTGAAGAGGAGAAAAGGATGAAGTGGAGGGAATCAGAGCTGAAGAGGGAGGGAGGGAGGGAAGGAAGTGGTGAGGGGAGGAAGGAAGAGAGGAAGGAGGGGTAGAAGGAAGGATGGGGGAAAGACGAGATGGGGGGATGGAGGGTGGTGGAGATTGGAGGTTAAAAGGTGGGGCTTTTTTTATGGTATGAACGTGATGGGGAAGGGAAGAGAAGGGAAGAGAAGAGAAGAGAAGACAAGCGAAGAGAAAACAAAGGAAGAGAAGATAGGAGAAGAGAAGAAAAGAGAAGCGAAGGGAAGAGATGAGAAGGCAAAGTTTATAGTAGCAGAGTGAGAGGAGGAGGAGGAAGAGGAGGATGAAAAGGATATGGAGAGGAAGGAAGGATGTGGGGGAAATAGGAAGAAAAAGAAGGAAAGGGAAGTGTGTCTTAATTACCTTTTACCTTTACGTGATTAAAGAGAGAGAGAGAGAGAGAGAGAGAGAGAGAGAGAGAGAGAGAGAGAGAGAGAGAGAGAGAGAGAGAGAGAGAGAGAGAAAGAGAGAGAAAGAGAAAGAAAGAAACATACCTCCCCTTTCCCCCCACTCACACACATAACACACACACGCACACATACACGCACACAAACATACACTCACGTACATATGCTCTACGTGATATCAAGGGAAATTCACCTGCACGGGTCACCTGGTCTCGTGCGGGGTCGCCTGAGCACGTGTGACCACCCTCCTCCCCTCCCCCACACCACACGTGCGCTCTCCATTTATTTCGTGTTCCCCTCCCTCCTCTTTTTCTCTGTTCCACTCTTCCTGCCCACCTCATTATTTTACCACCTCCAATCACGATCCCCCCCCTTCTCTCTCTCTCTCTCTCTCTCTCTCTCTCTCTCTCTCTCTCTCTCTCCTCCTCT
>JAPQNM010000013.1:29917703-29927703 GCA_029783475.1 Metacarcinus magister | reverse complement strand
GTTCTCTCCCGGGAAAATTAAGTAAGTTTTTAAATGTTTGGTGTCGAACGAGATAGACAATTTCCTGTTTAGACAATAATCAACTGCGATAAACAAGACGAGAGAGAGAGAGAGAGAGAGGAGAGAGAGAGAGAGAGAGAGAGAGAGAGAGAGAGAGAGAGAGAGAGAGAGAGAGAGAGAGAGAGAGAGAGAGAGAGAGAGAGAGAGAGAAAGAAGAAAAAAGAGAGACCACACAATATTCTCGCTAACTTACGCATCAGATTAAGAGTCAAATCACAGGGTTTACAACTTCCTATCGCTTTTTCTTTATGGTTTTTGGCCTTCGCTTCAGTGGTTTTAGGCTGTAACCAAATTAACCATGATGCGCGCTCTCTCTCTCTCTCTCTCTCTCTCTCTCTCTCTCTCTCTCTCTCTCTCTCTCTCTCTCTCTCTCTCTCTCTCTCTCTCTCTCTCTCTCTCTCTCTCTCTTATTTTTCTCTCTTCAGTACATTTAATTTATGGTCTGTGTAGTATTTTTCTTTTTAGTCTTATTTTTTTCTTTTTACTTCCTGTGTGTTATTTAACGTTTTATATTTCCTTGCATTGCTCTTTTTTTTTCCTTTCTTTTCTTTTCTTGCATTAATTCTACCGTTTTCAATCTGTTATTGTTTTTTGTATAGTTGTATTTTCTCTCTCTCTCTCTCTCTCTCTCTCTCTCTCTCTCTCTCTCTCTCTCTCTCTCTCTCTCTCTCTCTCTCTCTCTCTCTCTCTCTCTCTCTCTTCTCCGTCCTTTATTGCTTTGCTTTTTTACTGGTCTACCAATCCTTGCCTAGGAGAAGCAGTCCACCCAAACGTACCTTTCAATTACTTTAGTTTGCCGGTTCTGCATTGTGCACTCCTCCCCTTGCTGCCTCCCTCCCTCCCTCCCTCCCTTCTATCCTGTCTCCACTTCTCCCACGCTGCCACGCTCCCTATTCCTCTTCTTCTTCTTCTGCTTCTTCTTCTTCGTCTTCTTCTTCTTCTTCTTCTTTCTTCTTCTTCTTCTTCTTCTTCTTCTTCTTCGCTTCACATCTCACTATTATTATAAAGTATTTTTTTTATCCTTCTTTAGTGATTTCTTTTTGTTAGGCGATTGATATTTTATGATTATGGATTATATTTTGTGCATTTTTATATCGTTTATGTCGTTAGGATATAATGTAATCCATAAATTCACTAAGTTTGGTATTCAGGTGATTCTATTGCATGTGTTGTGTTTTCTTAAGTCTCACGTGGGATTCTTGTCAGTGCAGATAGATGCTTATGGTTTTGAGTTCCGTTCGTCGGTAAATATGAAGACTAACGTGAGTGTTGAAGTGTAGGTATTATGTGGCATTCACAAGAACCTTTCCCCCTTGCTGCCTCCATCCGCCTTCAAAATGGAAGCATGAGTGATTTTAATGCTACGCTTTTGTTGACTGATAGCTCTATTGGTAACTCTGTATTACTTACTTCCTTGCCTCCCTCCCTCCCTCCTTCCTTTCTCTCTTCATTCTCTTTACTTCCTTCATTACTTTCATTCTTACTTTCGTCCTTTTTATCCTTTGCTCTTAATTTTTTCCTTTCTCTCCTTTTTCTCTATTACCCTTTCTTTCTTCTTTACTTCCTTTCTTCCTTCCTTCCTTCCTTCCTTCCTTCCTTCCTTCCTTCCTTCCTCTCTTTCTTTCTCCTTCCTTCTTCCCTAACAAAGAGTGCCCATAACCAACTCCCTCCCTAACAGAGACCCACCCAGTTCCCACGTTAACAGAAAGCAAAGTTAAGGGCTGCACATCATGAACCTCGTAGTCTCACCACTCATCTCCGTCTCTTGGGGTTTTCATCCTGTGGCGGGTCATTCATTCACACTCCCAGAACAGAAGGTCGCTGCTTCGCTTCAGTTACCACAGTTCCCTCCCTCATCTACCACACACTGGGTACTTGCCTTCGGACCTGCTGCCTAGTATGGTTTGAGGGACAGCTACGGTGTTTCGATGTCACCAATGAACTTTAATAACATATGAAGTGACACATTTGGTTTGTGAAGTTTAGTAGATTATGGGTTTTTTTTACAACCACCGTAATTGATAGATGAGGCAGACAGACAGACAATGCCCACAAGCAACTCCCTGCCTCCTTCTCCCCTGCTTTCCTCCCTCCTACTTCACCTAATAGGCGCCACAAGCGGCTCCATTACACGCCGGAAGCCGCTGCTCCCTGAGGCTGGGTAATGGCTCAGAGAGATAATTATAGCGCTGAGCTTCTCGCCCCCGCGGCCCGTAAAGCGACGGCAGCAGCGACGGCAGCAGCGGGGCGGTGATGGGATGCTGCTGCTGTTGTCACTGTCATTACTACTAATAGTGATACTGCTTCTACCACCTCTACAACAACAACAACAACAACAACAACAACAACAACAACAACAACAACAACAACAACAACAACAACAACAACAACAACAACAACAACAACAACTACTACTACTACTACTACTACTACTACTACTACTACTACTACTACTATACTACTACTACTATACCTTCAGCGGATCCGTTGTTTCGCCCGCTGATTTACAAATGTTTGTGGTTATGTGGCGTGGCTGTATAGGTGGTGATAGTGTTGATGTGATGATGTTGTGGTGATGATACTGAGGTGTTAGTGATGTGGTGGTGGTGGTGTGAGGAGTTGTAGTAGTAGTAGTGGTAGTAGTAGTAGTAGTAGTAGTAGTAGTAAGTAGTAGTAATAGTAATAGTAATAGTAGTAGTAGTAGTAGTAGTAGTAGTAGTAGTAGTAGTAGTAGTAGTAGTAGAAGAAGTAGCAGTAATAGTAGCAGTAATAATAGTAGTAGTCCTGTGCTGAACGAGAAGCACTCCTCTCTCTAAAAAAAAAAAAAAATTGTAGGCCACACTGACTTTACCATAAATCCCTCACTCTCTCCTTTTCACGAAATTAAACCAAATAAATTATTATGTCCTCATCATAAGACTCCACACTTGATACCATACAGTACCAGCGGAAAACGTATTATGTTATGGTATGTTATTACAACGGTGATATCTAAAAACTTTCTCTCTCTTTGTATTCCATGTAACTCGTTTGACAATCATGGTATATATTGTTTTTCCGCGCCATGTTCAGCACGTATGTTTTTTTCTCCTTTCTACCTTCATGTGGGATGCAATGAATGTCACAACAATCTTCGTAATAAATTTGACAGTCTAATGGCTCAAATTTTCATTGTATTATATTGTCGTTTCGTTGGTAATTGAACGTGTCCACATAACTCAGATGTGGGAACAGCACCGTCACACACACACACACACACACACACACACACACACCACACACACACACACACACCACACACACACACACACACGTAGTTTTTTCCTGATGTTATTGATATTATTTTTATCATTATTACTGTTATTGTTATTATCATTATTATTATTTCTATTATTATTAATATTTGTATTGTCATTATTCATATTATCATTACTATTGCTACTATTATTAAGTATTGTCTTACATCTTAATCGTAATACTGTTCATAAGATACTAACTGCTAATCTGTTCAACTTAATGGGAAAAAACATCATTACCTGAGCTGGTAATTGAAATTGTTGTCGTATCTGATTACAGCAAGAAATGCAAAAAGAATGTAAAGTAAATTAACTGATAAGCGTATCCAGTTATTGAATATTACAGTTACATTGACTTAAGTAATGCAACAAAAAAATGCCCCACATGCGCGCAGAGAGAGAGAGAGAGAGAGAGAGAGAGAGAGAGAGAGAGAGAGAGAGAGAGAGAGAGAGAGAGAGAGAGAGAGAGAGAGAGAGAGAGAGAGAGAGAAGATTATGTACGTGTCTCTCTTCTTTTGGTAAGTAGCTAGAGGAGTCAATATATCTCTGGCCCTTTTACTCCTGAATTTATTACTTTAATCACTATTTTATTCCTCTTATGTTATCCTCGCGTGCATCAAGTCAGCCTCTATTCTTCTTCTTCTTCTCCTTCTGCTTCTTCATCATCATTCGGTGCGTCCTCTCATTATCGCCTCATCATCTGTAACTATAACAATTATTTGCCTTCAACAATTTCTCGTTCATCACACACACAAATCCATTACTCTGATCTCCACCACAACTTCGTGCTTCTTTTTTTTCTTCTTCTTCTTCTTCTTTTCTTTGTCTTCCTTATCTTCTTCTTCCCTTTCTGCTTCTTCTTTTCTTCTGCCTTTTCTTCTTCTTCTTCTTCTTTCTTTATCACCAGTTACTGCCATCCTCTCACACACATCTTTGCCTCCTCCTCCTCCTCCTCCTCCTCCTCCTCCTCCTCCTCCTCCTCCTCCTCCTCCTCCTCCTCCTCCTCCTCCCTTACTTCTACGTCCTCGACCGTAACCAATCCCTGTGAGTGCAAAGATTAAATCGTCCACACCATTTACACCCCAAGATTATCGAGCCGAGCAAGTGCAGTTTTCATGCTCTTGTCCCTCGCGCGTGATAATAACTTGACTTGGAAAGAGTTACAAAAATAAGGAAGAAAACAATGATGAAGCAGGTGGGGTGAGAAGGACGAGCTTGAGAGAAGAAGGAGGAGAAGAAGATGATGAGAAAGATGAGAGAAGAGCAGGTAGAAGAGACGAAGGAGATGTAGAAGTTGTTGAGGAAAAATAATAATAAGAAGAAGAGGGAACAAAAAAATAAAGAGAAGCTTAAGCAAGGTGGAGTTTCTTGTCAGTATATCATGCAAGGGATATTGATGGAGGATTAGAGAGAGAGAGAGAGAGAGAGAGAGAGAGAGAGAGAGAGAGAGAGAGAGAGAGAGAGAGAGAGAGAGAGAGAGAGAGAGAGAGAGAGAGAATCATTCATCTTTAATCGTTCCAACTCTGGAACCGAACGGGTTACAGAGAAGCATTTAAAACTGTTTTTGACCACCATCTGTTGGCCTCCTCCTCCTCCTCCTCCTCCTCCTCCTCCTCCTCCTCCTCCTCCTCCTCCTCCTCCTCCTCCTCCTCCTCCTTTTCCTTTTCCTCTTGTTCCTCCTCCTTCTCCTCTTCTTCTTCCTCCTCCACCTCCTCTTCCTCCTCCTCATTCAGCCCCTCAAGGCTCTAAACGGGACTTGGAAGTTTCGATTTTGTTATATTTTGCTGATGAAGAAAAAGGAGGAGAGGAGGAGAAACAGATGGAAGGAGAACTAAAGAAGAGGAAGAGGAGGAGAAGGGAGACGTTCAATAAGTAAAGAATAGGAAAAAGGGCAGGAAACTGAGGACAAGCGGATGGAGCATATTTATGTGTGCGTATATATTCATGTGTACGTATTTGTATGTGCGTCATGTGCGTGTCTTTGTGTACATGAACGCCCATTCCATGTATGCCTTTCATAGTCAAATAAGAGATGTGTGTGTGTGTGTGCGTGTGTGTGTGTGTGTAAGTCTAATTTACATCACACATGAGCGTTTTTCGTAGTTTCCCCACACGTGTGTACACCACCTTCACCAATCCCGCCGCTCATGTCAATACAATACACATGTGGAGTCACGTACATGTGTGTGTGTTTTCTATGTACACCAGTCGCTCTTTTGCAGTGTGTGTGTACTTTTTTGCGGTCTGGCGTCGTCCGTGGTGGCCGTGGCCGTGGACGTGACTCGAGGTTGTTTCTCAATAGCTGTGCAACCAACGTATTATTAAGTGCATCCCTGGCCCTTCCCATTATACTATTATCATCATTATCGTTATTATTAGTGTTATTATCAGTATCATTATCATCATTATTGTTATTATCATTACTATTACATTGTTATTATCATCCTTATTATTATTTTTCAGTACTACTACTGCTACCATTACTAATACTAATACTACACTATCATTATCATCATTATTGTTATTATCATTACTATTACATTGTTATTATTATCCTTATTATTATTTTTTAGTACTACTATTACTGCTACCATTACTAATACTAATACTAATACTACAAATACCAAATATTTTGTGTACACTTATAATTCAATAAATGTTTGTGCACGCACCCACCATTACTTACGTTACAGTTAACCTTGTCAGGCTTGCGTGTACGTAAAATCCAAGCGTGTCTGACTTTTAGGTTACGTGCATGTAATCAATGTGCACACACTAACCTTGCCATTGTCTGCACGTTTCAGAAAAGTGTGTCGGAACTGCAAGTGTTCAAGAGAGGACCACTGTGGAGGGGAGATGACTCCCACCACCCCCACCACCGCCACCACTGTCTGCACCACCGCCTCTACAACTACACCCTCCTCCACCACGGCCGCAACCACGCCCACCGCCTTACCTCCCTTGCCACACCTGGACCCCCATGCTCCCCCCAGGAAGGCCGCTGGTGTTCTGGGTGGACTGATGGGCTCAGACCCGCAACGACACAGCCACAGCGACGATGACTCCGGGTGTGCCCTTGAGGAGTACACCTGGGTACCGCCAGGCCTCAAACCCGAACAGGTAAGAAGAAAAGCATGAGTGAGGTGATGGTAAAAGGAAGGACAGACTTGATAATGGATGTTTTTGGGGGACAGGAAAGAAAGGGATGTTTTGGGAAGAGAAAAAATCAAGCAGGTAAGAAAAAAAGTAGGGATGGGTAGGTAAATGAAGGAAGAGACAGAAGAGAAGGGAGTTTTTAAGGTACAGGAAGGTAGTAAATGTGTGGGTAGGGAGTGTGAGGGGCTGCTACGACTAGGAAGGAAAAAATAGGATGGATATTAAGGAAGGTAAGGGAAGAGAAATAAAGGTTTGACATGGATACAGCAGTGGCAAAAACAGCTATTCTCTCTCTCACACTCTCTCTCTCTCTCTCTCTCTCTCTCTCTCTCTCTCTCTCTCTCTCTCTCTCTCTCTCTCTCTCTCTCTCTCTCTCTCTCTCTCTCGCTATTTGGGCAATTATTGTTACCTTTATAATCCATAATTATACGTAATTGATTGTATCTCTTTTTTTCGTGCTTGTTTATTAGAATTCCTTCTCCTCCTCCCCTTATTTGGTGAACATTAAATACCGTCAATAATTCATAACACAAACACGAGCACTTGAATAAATGTACACGCATCCTCTTCTCTCTCTCTCTCTCCTCTCTCTCTCTCTCTCTCTCTCTCTCTCTCTCTCTCTCTCTCTCTCTCTCTCTCTCTCTCTCTCTCTCTCTCTCTCTCTCTCTTTCAATTTATTTATATTTTTACTCATGAAAAGAAAACGAACGGCTTAAGAGTTTTCGATACACAAATTATATAAAAAAAAGTATTAGAGGGAGAGAGAGCGCGAGAGAGAGAGAGAGAGAGAGAGAGAGAGAGAGAGAGAGAGAGAGAGAGAGAGAGAGAGAGAGAGAGAGAGAAAGAGAGAGAGAGAGAGCAACGCTAGTGGAACAAGGTGAAAGAATGTTGGTGTCTGTTTATTTAGGAGAGACGCGGCCACCTTATAGAAGATCTGTATTTACAACCTTCTCTCCACCTCTACTTCCCTCCCTCCCTCTCCCCCCTCCCCCCCTCCTTCCCTCCCTCCCTCCCTCCCTCCCTCCTTTGCTCGTCACCATCCCAACCAGGGTCATCTGTATGAGGAGAGGAGGAAAGGGAGGGAGGAAAAATAAGAAGGATGAAGGAAAGGTGAGGAAGTGAGGGAGGGGAGAGGAGGAAGGAAAAATACAGAAGGATTTTTTTTGAGGTAGGTGGTGGGTCGGAGGAAGGAAGGAAGGTAGGTAGGTAAGGGGCGGAGGGAAGGAGGGAGGAAAGGTGGTTGTGGTTGAAGGAGGGAGAGAAAAAATTCAAGAGCTGTCACCCTTACTCAGCCAATCACTTGTACCCCCTCCCCCACTCTCTCTCTCTCTCTCTCTCTCTCTCTCTCTCTCTCTCTCTCTCTCTCTCTCTCTCTCTCTCTCTCTCTCTCTCTCTCTCTCTCTCTCTCTCTCTAGGTCTTGTTACGCTTTTATTCTTGTACAATTCCGTATCTTCTTCTCCTCCTCCTCCATTCTTCTCTTATTTTTCTGTTTTTTTTCTCCTCCTCTTCCTTGTATCTTATTATTTTCCTCCTCCTCCTCTTCTTCCCTCCTCCTCCTCCTCCTCCTCCTCCTTCTCCTCCTCCTCCTCCTCCTCTCCTCCTCCTCCTTCTACTTCTGACAACAGCAAAAAATTCTCATTTAAATGGCGAGAAATTTGTGTTTCCCACGAAAATGATCACCTTGTTATAATTAGGTTGAAGGCTGACGTCTCCAATTTGTGGTCCAATTTTGCTCTTCGATTTACCTAAGGGACTGGATATCTCTCTCTCTCTCTCTCTCTCTCTCTCTCTCTCTCTCTCTCTCTCTCTCTCTCTCTCTCTCTCTCTCTCTCTCTCTCTCTCTCTCTCTCTCTCTCTCTCGCGTTGATTTTTATTCTTGCATGCATTCTTCCTTTCTTTGCCTAATTTTTGTACTTACCTAATGCTGTATTTTCCCAAATCTTGTTCTTATTTTCTTTATACTTGCGTTCTTTTTATACTTTCACACTGCCACTCCCTCTTCCCTTTCATCTGTGACTGGCAGGACAGTACAACAGAGGAACACAAAGCTGTCTGCTATACCCACCCACACCTGCGTAAGGCCGCTGAACCCTCATCCACTGCACAAAAAGGAGTCAATCGTTGAGTTTTGAGTGGATAGTTGCTATTGAGACGCTTGGCATTCCTGATGATAACATTGACTTCCACTAAAGCATTCTTCGATGATATATGAGCCTCGATAGAGTTAAAGTGTTCATTCTTTCGTCTATCTGCAATATAATACTGTTCGCTCTCTCTTTATCAAACATTTATTTTTTTGTTTTTATTAATTAATTTGGGTTTTATGATCGGTTTTGTTTTATAAATTCTTGGGTCATGAAGAAAGAAAGTGTAAGGCTTAGTTTTTTTTCTTCGAAGTTTTGTCTTATCTTATTTTCATGTTATTTTGAAAAGAAAGTATCAATGAAATCCGATGAAAAGTGGTGGTTTTACTCTGTGTTTCGCTGCTGATATCGGGGTAAATTATGATTTTGTTTTTATTAAAGTTATGGTTTTGTCTTATTATTATGTTGCTGTGGCTGAAAACTGGTTGATTCTTCTCTGCAGTGTTTGTTGTAACTTTCTTTCTTTGAGTTCCTATTAAAGAATCGTCAGAGACATTCTTTTTAAAATTCTTGCTGCATCTTCTTTTTTTTCTCTCATCTTCCGGTTTCCTGCGATAATCACAGTAATATAATCAATTCTGTAACTATCGAATCATGTTTTTGTACGGTGCTGCAGACGTTTGGATTCATCAGTTAGCTAACGAACTTGACCCTGAACTTGCTTTCTGCATGACTCTACTCCTCCTCCTCCTCCTCGCCTTGTCACTCACTACACCCGACAACCTCGCTGCACTCTAGTGTCCATCTTCTTAGTGTGAGAGTCAGGCAGAAACTTCACTCTTTCATCACACTGCTGGTGAACTCTCGAACAAGCTGTCACCCTTCATATTGTCCTTCCTTCTGCAACATTAATGAAGTTATCCTTTCATGCCATAACGAGGTGTGTTTGATGTGTCAGTATGATACAATATGTTACGATTGTATATCAAGAGGAGCTGCTGTTGTTTTTTTTTGTTGTTCTTCTTTTTCTTGTTTTTGTTTTTCTTCTTCTGGTGGTGGTGATGGTGGTGGTAGTGGTGGTGGTGGTTGTAGTGGTGGTAGTGGTTGCAGTGGTGGTAGTGGTGGTTGCAGTAAGGTGTAGTCAATGTAAAACTCCACCTATTTTCAACTTCCTCCCGCAGCCTTGATTGATAATTCAGGTATTGTGTGTCATGGGTACTTAATGTTGATAATGTTGGTTGGGCAAAGTGTAGCTCTTCCTGGCCGCCTCCTGGGAACTTGAGGAAAAAAGTGAATTGCTAATGAGAAGTTGCGGTGAAAAATCTACATTATTAGTAAAGCTTTTATCTGTGCGGTGTGATACTAAACTGATATCATCTTATTATTATTATTATTGTTGTTGT
>JAPQNM010000013.1:29897783-29910283 GCA_029783475.1 Metacarcinus magister | reverse complement strand
CGACCAACACTTACTTGCTTAACAACGGTACTGGAATACTAAGAATTGTCTGCACGGGTTCCTGGAATGTGTGTGTGTGTGTGTGTGTGTGTGTGTGTGTGTGTGTGTGTGTGTGTGTGTGTGTGTGTGTGTGTGTCTGTACGCATTTCTTTATAGGGATCCATTAACAGCCCGCCCTCTCCCCTCCTTTTGTTCCCATCCCCACCCTGTTCTCCCCTTCCCTCCCCTTCCCTTCCCTCCCCTTCCCTTCCCCTCTACCACTCAGGTGCGCTAATTAACCTGTCGCCCCTCACACCTCGTCATGTATTTCGCCTGACAGGTAATCCCCCTTTTAAACTCTCTTCTCCTCCTCCCCTTTGCCTTATCATCTCTACCTTCTCCTCCCTCCTTCCTCCATACATCCTTTTGTGACCTCGCCCTCCCTCCCTCCCTCACTCCTCCCTCATCTCGTATTCCTTCTCTTCCTTCTCTCCTTCACCTTTCCCCTTCAGCTTCTCCTTACTTTATCCACCTTTGCTATTTTCATGTTCCTCACCAGTCCTTTCTCCTACCTTTACTCTTCCTTTCCTCCTTCCCTCTGCACTGTTCTGTCTCTCTCCTTCCATTTTTTTTCTTCCAAACTCTATATCTTTCTATCCCTTTTAAAACTAGTCTTCTCCTTTCCTTTTCACCATCCCGTTCCGTCCTCTCCTCCCTCTCCTCTCCCTCACGCCCTCATTCCTTTCCTCACACATACACACACACTCCTCCCTTCTACTCTTCCTCTTCTAATTCCCTTCTCTCGCTTCCCCTCACCTCCTGTACGCGCGTGATATAAAGGCATAAGGACAGGTGTGAATATTTACGCGGGTAATTTCCACTCCCTACCCCTCCCCCATATATTACACCTCTAATAGGGGGATTAACTGTAGCGTTAAAGGGATTAGAACCGACATTTAAAGGATTAGGCGTGATAGAAACGGGATCCAGGTCGATAAGGCGTCGTGTGCAAAGAAATGAGCGTGTTGAGGGAAGATTGTGTGAGGCGTGCAAGTCATCACGGCATTTGTTGTGGAGGAATTGGATGCTAATGTTGTACTTGGAAAGCCTTTGGTGGGTTACAAAGAGGTTAGGATCGTCTCTGAAAAAGGAATTGGGTTGTTGTTGTGTTCGTTGTATTTTTTATGGGTTTGTGAGAATGATATTGTAAAGTGTTAATGTGAGGAAGTATATCACGGGACACTAGAAAGATTTAGAGTGTGATTTTAAAAAGAGGGTAATTAAGTGTTGTTGTTGTTATTATTGTTGTTGTTGTTATTATTGTTGTTGTTGCTGCTAATGTTTTTGTTAAGATATTTTCTGCAATGATGTTTCGTTTGAATGTTTATTGCATTTCAAATTTCGGAAAAGGATTTATTACAGAGAAGAAATTTACTGAGTGTGTAGTTAGGAGTAAAGGAAAGGAAACTGCCAGATAAGTTACAGAGAGAGAGAGAGAGAGAGAGAGAGAGAGAGAGAGAGAGAGAGAGAGAGAGAGAGAGAGAGAGAGAGAGAGAGAGAAGGAGAGAGATTAAAAAAGATAGAAAGAATGTATACATCTACTTACACACACACACACACACACACACACACACACACACACACACACACACACACACACACACACACACACACACACAGTTTCCGGAGAGGGTTTTCTTGTCTTGGTTATTATGGTCACGTGGTTAAGTCTGTTTGTGGTCCCTGTGGTTAGCTTTCCTCCCTTCTCCCCTCCCCCCTTTTTTTCCCTTCCCTCCTCCCTCCCTCCTTCCACTTTTCTCCACCTTCTTTCCTTCCTTCCTTCCTTCCTTCCTTCCTTCCCTTCTCTTCTTCTTCTTTCTATTTCATTCATTTTTATTAGATTGGCAGTTTTTAAATATTATTTCCACTGCTTTTCACTTTTTTTTTTTATCTATGCACAATTTTCTCTCCCTTGTTTAACACTTTATTATATATTAAATGATTCTCTCTCTCTCTCTCTCTCTCTCTCTCTCTCTCTCTCTCTCTCTCTCTCTCTCTCTCTCTCTCTCTCTCTCTCTCTCTCGCTCTCGTTAGTGCGCTTATGAGGGTACAGTGGATTAAAACGACAGTGTGTGTGTGTGTGTGTGTGTGTGTGTGTGTGTGTGTGTGTGTGTGTGTGTGTGTGTGTGTGTGTGTGTGTGTGTGTGTGTGTGTGTGTGTGTATTCGAAGCACATCTATGAGGGGTGGAGGCGTGGCTGGGCAGTGGCGGGCGTGTGTGGGAGTGTGTGCAGGGCGTGGGTTCGAAGGCGCGGAGGAGCGAGTCGGAAAATCCTGAACAGAAAAACAACTTGAACTTGATTTACAACATGAGCAGATTAGGGATTAGGGAGGGACTGTTTCTCTCCTTCCCTCCCTCCCTCCCTCCATCCCTCTCTCCGGCCACCTAACCCTCCCTACACCCCCACCCCCCTTTCACCTATACTTCCCATCATTTCTCCTACCTTCCCTCCCTACCTCCCTCCCTCCCGTAATACCTTACCTCCAGGTGTATATAGTCGACCATTTATTCGAACCCAAAACCGAACTGGACTCGGGGATTAGGCGATAGAAATGGCATCTGGCGTTGGTCTAATGAGTTTATGACAGAGAACTAGCCTCCTCTCTCTCTCTCTCTCTCTCTCTCTCTCTCTCTCTCTCTCTCTCTCTCTCTCTCTCTCTCTCTCTCTCTCTCTCTCTCTCTCTCTCTCTCTCTCTCTCTCTCTCTCAAGGATATAGGATGTAAACCCTCATGCAGACAGGTATACTTAACAGTCCATGTCCTTAGTAAATGCAACCAGTTTTCGTATGCAATCGTGCAGTGGGTTGTCATGAGGTCATTCTGAGATGAAGTGGACCGACGCCTCCTTGAATCAGGTCTCCGCTGTGACGACCAAGCAAGGTTTCGGGTACTGGTAGGCATCAGCTGCATACATATAGCTACACATTGCCAAGTATGGATCCAAATGGGCGTGTGTGATCTGTTTTTTGTATTGTTCATTTCAAATTTTTTTCTCTTTCTCTATGTTTCAAATCCATTTCTGTTTATCTAAAGCTGTAGCAAGGGGGGAAAAGGATCGAGGAAAGGGAGGTGAGATGGAAGATATGGAGGGAAGGGAGGAAAGGGAAGGAGGGATGGATGGATGTAAGAAGGAAAGTCGAGGCAAAGGCACGCGTTCGGTCAGTTGGTTTGAGTAAGAAAAGGCGGGTGCTTAAGCCTTTCACCCTGACCCTGTCCTGATCCTAGCTTTACTCTCTCTCTCTCTCTCTCTCTCTCTCTCTCTCTCTCTCTCTCTCTCTCTCTCTCTCTCTCTCTCTCTCGTACTTCCAGCCAGTTTGTTTGTCTCAGTGTGGTGGAAAGATAGAGAAACATGCCAGTACTACATTGTTCCGAGAATGTAGTACCTGTAAAGATGCAGTGACCTGTACTAATGCATTGAAAATACACCAAATCTGTTTGACGAAATAGAAAATGAAAAGAGTAGAGAAAAAGAAGCGTTTAACTTAAGCATTTACGATTAAAAAAACATCACATATTTTTCTTAAACTCCAGCTGTAAATTCAAATGTCTTTTTAACAAGATAGAAAATAAAATAAGGACTCTTTTTAAAACAACATACATATATTTTTTCTTGAACATCGCCTGTGAATTTAAATGCTTTTAAATCAACAACAGGAGAACTGGTAGAGTATAATTGTATACTATTTTATTGGTACCCACAATCGTAGGGAATATTTCGATTCTATATAACACTAAATACATGAACAAAATTTGCTTAATCGAATCGTCTTAGCGGGGTTGAAACGTGGTGTTGGCGTGTGTTGAGTGAGTGTTGAGTGAGTGTTGAGTGAGTGTTGAGTGAGTGTTGAGTGAGTGTTGAGTGAGTGTTGAGTGAGTGAGTGTTGTGTTGTGTTGTGTTGTGTTGCGCGCAGGAGTGGGTGGCCTTGCTGGTTGTCGTCGTGTCCGTCTGTCTAATAGGATAATGATACTTTCTCTCCTTTTATCAGTGTTGGCAATGATAATGTGTGGAAGTAAAAGACATCTGCCTGTTGGTGTATTTATATGTTGTTGTGCGTGATAATAAAAGTCTGGTGTCTTTGCTTCTCTGTTGCATATTTTCTTCTTTTTCTCTTATTTTTTTCTTTATTTCTCTCTCTTTACCTGTTTTATTGTCTTTCTTTCATGCATTCATTCATCTATCCTTCCTTACTCCTCTCTTTCTTTCTCCTCTTCTTCTTCCTCCTCCTCCTTCTCCTCCTCCTCTTTCTCCCTTCTCTTCTCACACCACAGCATAACCCCTTTCCCTCTCTCCCTTAAATTTTCTCACACTATAATACCCCTTCCTCCCTCCCTTCCCTTCCCTTCCCTTCCCTTCCCTTCCCCGCCCTTCCCCTTTCTCCTCCCCTTCCCTCCCCTTCCCTTGTTTCTCAGGTCTGGTTACGCTGTCACAGTCTCACGGGGAAGGGAGTGTCAACTTACCCCTTCCTCCCCCTCACCTCCCCCTCCTCCTCCTCCTCCTCCTCCTCCTCCTCCTCCTCCTCCTCCTCCTCCTCCTCCTCCTCCTCCCATGCTGTCTTCCAAAATATGTTCTCCATTTCCTCTCATTTATTTCTTCGTTTGTGTTCACTTATTTCTTTGTCTGTAATTGTCTTCTTCTCTTTCCTTCTCACTTTTTTCCCTGCTTGCCTCACTTATTTTCCTCTTAATTCCCATTCTTCCTTTCATTCTCCTCGTTTCTCTCCTCTTCACTATCTTTCCCTCCTCCTCCTCCTCCTCCTCTCTCTTCCGTTCCCTCCCTCCCCCTCCCTTCACTTCGAGGATTTGTGAGACATCCTTGAATACTTAGAACGAGTGACACTCCTTTTAAGACGCGTGGGAAGCTGGCGAGCGAGCCTCATACTCTCAAGGACCACCACCATCACCACCACCATCACCACCACCATCACCACCATCACCACCTCACCACCATCACCATTGTCATCACCACTACTAATACCACCACCACCACTATATGTAACACCATTAGCAAAGTCAACACCACTACTAATACTACCACCATCACCATCAATAATGTCACTACCTCTACTAATACCACCACCACCACCACCACCACCACCACCACCACCACCACCACCACCACCACCACCACCACCACCACCAACCTTTTGTCACTGTTAATAAAGACAAACTACAGTGTTGGTTAATTCCTTTCTCCCTTCTTCTCTTCTTTCCTTCCTTCCTAACTTCCTTCCTCTTTACCTCGTGCCCTTCCTCTTCTCCTCCTCCTCCTCCTCCTCCTCCTCCCTCCTCCTCCTCCTCCCCTCCTCCTCCTCCTCCTCCTCTAAAGACTTTCTCTTCCTCTCTATTGTTTCCATATTCACGCCCCTCCTCTCTCGTCATGCCTTCTCCCCTCCCTCTCCCCCTCCTTTCCTCTCTCCTCTCCTTTTGGTTCTCTCTCCCTCCTTTCTTCGTTCCCTATGAGTCTCTACCCACCACCACCACCGCCTCAACCACCACCACAACCATAACAAGCACAGTAAAAACAACAACAACTACTACTACTACTACTACTACTACTACTACTACTACTACTACTACTACTACTACTACTACTACTACTACTACTGCCACCATCACCACCCTCAGGCCTCCTCCTCCATTAACAAGAGGCAAAGGGAAGATATAAGACTCAACATCTTATAAAGTTATGATAGGAGATGATAAAATAAATCTGCCTTAAGAAAACAGACTAAAGAAAGAGAGAAAGAGTGGATAAAAAGATTGTTCATAGTACTTGTTTTAATGTTTGTGGAAGTTTGTTATAAAAGAAAATGATTAATAAAGTAATTCATATTTATATATTGTAATAGGAAACATTTATTGTATTTTTGATGTTTTTTTTATCTTCTTCACTTCCTATTTCCTTGGTGCAAGTCTTGATATCTTGTTAAGAGAGTAATCAACTGATGATGATGATGATGATGATGATGATGATGATAATAATGCTAACACACTGACGTAAGAAGTAGTAATACCAGTGGTCAGGTTTGTTCTAAGAGCGCCGAACAATGTGACGCAACTGTGTATACATTTGAAACACAGTAATACATAAAGGAATGAGGACTTATAATAACAATGACCTCACTAAACACATGCATACTTATGTCAACAAGTTTCTGACGATCAAAATAAATTACTCGTGTATTTTTATTCAAGTGTTTAATCAATTGACGAATATATTAGATTTTTTTTATCATGAAGAGTTACGTTAAAATACGTCCTCCAAGGGAATAGAAAGGAAAAAATTATACATACAAAGAGTAATATTCCTAAATTTTCTTTCTTGGTTTTGTGGTTGACAGATACTTCCTTGTTTAAGTTAAAGAGAGAGAGAGAGAGAGAGAGAGAGAGAGAGAGAGAGAGAGAGAGAGAGAGAGAGAGAGAGAGAGAGAGAGAGAGAGAGAGAACGTTCTTGGTATAGTATGTATTGTTTACTCTCCTTGGAGTTGTTGACCTTGGGAATAACTACCTTCTTATCTCTTGTCTCTTCCTCTTCCTTCTCCTTCTCCTCCACACATTTGTTTTATTCATATCTTTATCTTATTTACGTCATCCGCCATCCTTCACTTGCAAACCACCACCACCACAACCCTCCTCCTCCTCCTCCTCCTCCTCCTCCTCCTCCTCCTCCTCCTCCTCCTCCTCCTCCTCCTCCTCCTCCTCCTCCTATGCCACTAATAACCAGAAGGCCATTATTTTCCCGTGGCCACAACCACCCCCCCATTCTTCCCCTCCCCCACCCCCCACAACATGCAAATGACGTAAAGTAGTAGGTGGGGAAGGTGGGGGGGGAGATGACCCCTCACCCCGCCAGGTAAAGTGGTCTTAATTAGCTTAGCAGGAAGCGGCACTCCTACCTGTGTTTGGCAGTTATTCAATCCGTATTTCTTATTATTAGTATTAGTGTTATTATTATTATTATTATTGTTATTGTAGTTTTGTTTACGGGCTGACTAAATGAACACTAAACTTTTTTTTTATGCAGTAGTGGTATGTATAGTAGTAGTAATAGCAGTAGTAGTAGTAGTAGTAGTAGTAGTAGTAGTAGTAGTAGTAGTAGTAAGTGTTGTTATTGTTGTTGTTGTTTTTGTTGTTGTTGTTGTAGTTTTTGTTGTGGTGATATACCTTAAGTTCTACATATTCATCATCATCATCATCATCATCATCAATATTTTCATCGTTATCCTCAGTACCTCATCATTCTCCTTAACATCATCACGAACATTGTTACAAAATCATTTACTTCAATACGCCAAAAACAACGATGCTGCCACCGTTGAAATCAGTCAGACACTTCTTGATATATTTCTCGACCAAATGACACAAGAGAGAGAGACAGAGGTAGAAACAGGCGTAGATCAAGTTGGTGATACTAATTCATATTACTATTCATATTCTCTTTACGTTATGCTTCATGAAAGTGAGTTAAGCATAGACAAACACCCTCATTTTCGACCATTCATAAACAGAGACGTACATACATTTTCATATTCTAACATTTACATATATTTTTTTTCCGTTTCTCAGGTAAATCAAAACAAATTCGTACTAACAGATTTTTTTTCAATTTTCATTTTTTCTTCCATTTTTATTGTAATCCAAATATACAGTAAATAGTTCTTCTCTTTCCACTTGGTCACGGTGGCTGAGGGGACGACAGGGGGCAAGGGGAGGCCAGAGGAGGCCAAGGAGGGCAAGGCAGGGCAAGGCAGGGCAGGGCAAGGAAGGGCAATGTCACATACTTACCTGTGACTTTTTTTCTCACCGCATAATGAGTGAGGTGATGAGGGGCAGGTGTGTGTGTGTGTGTGTGTGGGTGTGTGTGTGTGTGTGTGTGTGTGTGTGGGTGTGTGTGTGTGTGTGGGTGTGTGTGTGTGTGTTCGTGGTTGCGTTAATTAGTGTTTGGTGAATGTATGTAAGGAGGAAGAGGAAGAGGAAGAGGAAGAGGAAAGAAACGGTACAATGAGGAAGAGGAAGAGAGTCTAATATTTTGCTTTGTTCTTTTTGTTTTATCATAATATTATTTGTTTTCTCTCTATCTATCTATCTATCTATCTATCTATCTATCTTTCTGTCTGTCTCTCCGTCCTCCCATCATCTCCTTTTTCTATCTCTTCTATTCACATCTTTCTCTCATGTTTTCTCTCTTCTCTTATTCAGTCTATTTTCATCCATCTCTCCTTACATACTTTTTTTCCCCCTTTCTCATATCCTTACTTCGTCCTAATGCTTACTTTTCTCTCCTCTTCGATCCCTTTATAAGATTCCTTTCATTCAACCTTAATTAACTACCTTCCACCTTCATCCCTTCCCTCACCTGCTTTGTTTCATCTTCCCTTTCTTTCTTTCCTTCCCTCGTCTCTCTTCCCATGCCTCACTGTCTCTCTCCCTCCCTCTATTCCTTCCCTTCCTTCTCACTGTCTTTCTCGCTCCCTCTCTCCCTCCCTTCCTTCCCTATCTTCCTTCCTTCCTCCCCTACTCACTGTCTTTCTCGCTCCCTCTCTTCCTTCCTCCTTCCCTCCCTTCCTTCCCTCCCTTCTCACTGTCTTTCTCGCTCCCTCCCTTCCTCCCTATCTTCCTTCCTTCTCTCCCTTCTCAATGTCTCCCTCCCTCCCTCCCTCCCTCCCTTCCTCCTTTCCTTCCTTGTTTCCCGTCACAATAACACAGTCATTAACACGAGGTGCCTGGAGGTGACCCCGTAACTCGACCCTGGTTTAGTGCTTCGTTAAGGGTGCTGTTAAGTCGAAAACCAACCCCCCCCCTTCCCCCACTTACTTAACCCTCCTTTCCCCTTCCCTCCTCTACCTCTCTCTTACTCAACCCTCCTCCTCCTTCCCCTTCCCTCCTAATTCAACTATTTCTTCTTCCCCTTCATCTAGCTTCCTATTATTCCTCCTACATTTTCTTTACTTTGGTTTCTTGATTATTCTATTTTTCTTCCTTTCTTCTTTGTTTTTTTCTCTCTTTTCAGTTTTTTTTTTTTATATTTCTTCCTACCTTTCTCCTCCTCCTCCTCCTCCTCCTCCTCCTCCTCCTCCTCCTCCTCCTCCTCCTCCTCCTCCTCACTGCTTCAACATTGGCTGGTGGTTTTGGTTGAAATGTGAGGAAAGGGAAGGAGGAAGGGAGGAAAGGGAGGGAGGGAGGGAGGGAGAAGCGATTAGAGGGATATTGTTATAGTCTTTTGTTTCCATTCTCTCTCTCTCTCTCTCTCTCTCTCTCTCTCTCTCTCTCTCTCTCTCTCTCTCTCTCTCTCTCTCTCTCTCTCTCTCTCTCTCTCTCTCGCACACACACACACACACACACACACACACACACACACACACACACACACACACACACACACACACACACACACACACACACACCGTTTGAATTTAAAAGAATTAAGAAATAACGTTTTAAAATGTGGTTACCAGTTTGGAGAGAGAGAGAGAGAGAGAGAGAGAGAGAGAGAGAGAGAGAGAGAGAGAGAGAGAGAGAGAGAGAGAGAGAGAGACCGAGACCTGTTGCATGTTCTAATACAAACATGAAATTTCTTCTTTCTCGTTTTCACTCTTTCCCGTTTTCACTCTTTCTTTTCTATGTTTCTGTTGTACTTGCTCGTCTACTTCTCCTTCTTCTTTTCTTCCTTCTTTTATTTGTTCTTCTTCTCTTATAGTGACTATTCTTATTATTGCTATTATCAGTATTACTGGTATCATCATTACCATCATTGTTATTATTAAAATTATTCAAGAAATTTTCATCAGATTAACCCCTTCTCTCCTCTCTTCCTCTTCTTCTCCCTCACCTCTTCCTCCTCCTCCCCCCCAATTCCTCCCCTTCCCTCCAGCATTACGTCTAACCCGCTCTTATCATTCCTACGCCTGGGAGGGGAAGGATGCGGGTGGAGGGGAGGGGAAGAGGAGGGGAAGTCTCTACATCCCACTACTCTTCCCCTCCCTGTAATTCCCCTCCCCCACCCCTAAGGCACAACCAGTCCCTCTTCCCCTTCCCCTTCCCCTTTTTCTCCCCCCATCCTCAGTTGCTTCATCCTCCTCATCCTCCTCTCTCTTCTTCTTCCATCTCGTATTCACTTTCTATCATTACTTTACTTTCCTTTCTACATCTTCCTCTTTCAATCTTCTCATCTTCCATATCTTCCCCTCCCCATTTCAGGAGTGGGAGGGGAGGGGAGGGAAGGGAGGGGGGGAGAAGGAGGGGATGTGGATTGAATTATTGAAGTGTGTGTGTGTGTGTGTGTGTGTGTGTGTGTGTGTGTGTGTGTGTGTGTGTGTGTGTGTGTGTGTGTGTGTGTGTGTAGTGAAACTGGAGAAGCAAGGGAAAGAGAGAGTATCTGAAAAATGGATTAGTGTAAAGGATAGGGAAGGAGGGAGGGAGGGAGGAGAGGATAATGGGAGAGAGAAAGGGGTAGAGAAGAGGGAGCAAGAGGGAGGGGAAACCAACCACACACGCCCCCCAGTATCTTTCTCTCTCTCTCTCTCTCTCTCTCTCTCTCTCTCTCTCTCTCTCTCTCTCTCTCTCTCTCTCTCTCTCTCTCTCTCTCTCTCTCTCCCCCATTCACTCCCCTCTCCTCTTTTTCTCTCTTTCTACTCTCCCTCATTCTCCTCCCTCCGTCTCTTATTTCACTTTCCATTCTACAATAAGACTTTTACTTATTCGTTTTGTCCTCCTCCTCCTCCTCCTCCTCCTCCTCCTCCTCCTCCTCCTCCTCCTCCTCCTCCTCCTCTTGTCGGTATCTCAAGAATATCTCCGTGACTACCTGTTGATATCAATCTGTGCTTACCTTCTCGTCTCCTCATTACCTGAGTTACTTGTTTTATTATTTATATGGATTTTTATATTATGTTATAATTTTTATTTTATTTTTCCATTTTATTTTCTTAGTGTTTTTTTCATGTGTTTTTTATTATTTTTTTTTTATCATCGTGGTGTGTGTGTGGGTGTGTGGTGTGTGTGTGTGTGTGTGTGTGTGTGTGTGTGTGTGTGTGTGTGTGTGTGTGTGTATTTTCTCATAAGCTTGGGAGAGGGAGAGGTTAAATTACACATTTCCCAGACCTACTCCCCCCCCCCACCCCCACACACACACACACACACACACACACACACACACACACACACACACACACACATGGAGTCCAATACCTTGAGACAAATTATATAATAAAACTAAAAAACTATAATAGAAATAAAAAAGACTTCCGAAAAATCTTCTTAATAACACGGTGATTTGAATCCGGTTCTGAACCCTATTTGTGGCGATTCGAGACGGTCCATGAACCTGCCTCGTGTGTGTGTGTGTGTGTGTGTGTGTGTGTGTGTGTGTGTGTGTGTGTGTGTGTGTGTGTGTGTGTGTGGAGGGCGTGGGCGTAGGCTTGAGGTATAGCCCAGCAACATCCTAATTATACAGTTAAAATAAGGTTTTCTGAGTGTGCAGCCCCCGCGGTGGTGCTACAATAGATAGATAGATAGATAAGCAATATATAGATAGATAGATAGATACGCAATATATAGATAGATAAATATATGAAGCAACAAATGAAAATAGGTAAGTATGATTATATAGATACAGGTAAATTGATAGATCGATTGATTGGTAAATAATTGATGCAGATAATTAAGTAAATGGATGAAATTAAATCAAACAATATAGATAGCTAAATAATGGTAAGTCTATGGATCAGTAGCCAGGTAAACAGACACTTAATTAGATAGAAGTACACACAGGTAAATGGTGATAGTACTTACACGTTAGTCACTTCGTAGGTAAGGTGACAGGTAATTTATCTATACAGTTGATTAATACATTCTTGAAGGAATATAATGAGCTTGATAACAGGTAAACATTTTTCTTACGTAACTATCTTATTACCGGTTTTTTTTTTCTTTCTTGCATTGTGTGTGTGTGTGTGTGTGTGTGTGTGTGTGTGTGTGTGTGTGTGTGTGTGTGTGTGTGTGTGTGTGTGTGTGTGTGTGTGTGTAATGTGATATCTACTACCACAACCACAAAAAAAACTCACATATACAATGTCTCCATTCATAACTATTTTTTTTCTTATATATACAGGTTGAAATAAAAACAACTTTTTTTTTGCTATAGACAAGTTGAATACAAATGAATGGTTGTTGTATAATGTTAAAATTAAACTTATACAGGATAAATTTGACACCATGTAAATGTAATAGCTTAAGGTGGAATAGATTATTAGACAGCTGTGTATGTTAAACTGATTATATGTAACTTAGAACTTTGAGAGAGAGAGAGAGAGAGAGAGAGAGAGAGAGAGAGAGAGAGAGAGAGAGAGAGAGAGAGAGAGAGAGAGAGAGAGAGCCAGCCAGCCGTTACCTCACACTGAAGAATCACACCTGTAGGCAATACTTACCTGCCTTGACCGTCCTAAATCGGCCCTCCCATCACTCTCC
>JAPQNM010000013.1:29880283-29890283 GCA_029783475.1 Metacarcinus magister | reverse complement strand
AGTTTTTTTCTCTCTCCCCCACCAGGTATGTGCGTTTGGCGAGGTGTACATGAGTTGTGAGTACTTTATCGTGTGCACCACATTACGTACACACTACCCGTGGCTCTGTAAGTACACATAATGACAGCGATGCTTAGAGTGATGAAGGTGAGAGAGAGAGAGAGAGAGAGAGAGAGAGAGAGAGAGAGAGAGAGAGAGAGAGAGAGAGAGAGAGAGAGAGAGAGAGAGAGAGAGAGAGTACACATTCCTAACCTTGCTTTACGTATTAAACTTACAATAATCGTAACATACACAATAATTATACACACATACAGCGAAGAACATAATTTTAAACGCACCCTTATCTCACGTCAACCAATAGCAAGCCAGGGATTTGTTTACATGCTAACACGGAGCCAATCAAGGGAAAGAACTAAAAATTTTGGCCGGAAAGTCTATCATACCTCCCCCTGTCACCACCACCATACTGCAACCGCCGCTACCACCTGCCCCTGTCATGTCCTGCCACCCTGCCGCTGCCCCTGTCTTGCCTCCGCCGCCGCTAGGGTCCGCGTAAGGCAGGATCGTGTAGGTTTTGATGTTGGTGAAGCTAGCCATTTGTCAGCGTGGTAGTAAATGTCACTCAGCCGCGGGTCGTCAGCTGCCAGACGTAGGGCACGAATCGCGATAGATAGAGAGAGAGAGAGAGAGAGAGAGAGAGAGAGAGAGAGAGAGAGAGAGAGAGAGAGAGAGAGAGAGATAATAGACCCGCATCTTTAGAAATAATGCATTTTACGCTCATAAAGGGTAAAAAAAAAATAGTTTATTAGCATTTTTATCGAATGTGAAAAAAAGATCAAGAAAAAAGAAGATGGGAGTCTACTCAAATTAAATTGGTGTAAATTGAATTCTGAATTCTTCTCTCTCTCTCTCTCTCTCTCTCTCTCTCTCTCTCTCTCTCTCTCTCTCTCTCTCTCTCTCTCTCTCTCTCTCTCTCTCTCTCTCTCTCTCTCTCTCTCTCTACTTAAGGTTAATCACTACGTTTCTCTCCCTTCCTCTCTCCTTCCCTCCTTCATCCCTCCTTCCCTCTGTTTCCTCCATCATTCTTGTCACCTTTATCCCTTCTCCCCTCTGTCACCCCTCACTTTGCCCTCCCTTTCCTCCCTCTTTCTCTCCCCTCGCACCCATTCTTTCCTCCCCTCTTTCCCACCCCACCCACCTCCCACCCATATTATCTCTCCTCCCTCCCTCTCTCCCCCCTCTCTCCCTCCCTTCATCTCTACTATTTCTTCCTCTCCCCTTCCTTTCTCCCCTCACTCTCTCCCCTCTCTCCTGATCGCAAGTGCATCATACCGTTAGTTTGATCTTAGACGGCAATGGAAGTGGTTGTGATGGTGTTTGTTTCGTGTTGGTGGTGAGGAAATAGTGGTGATGAGAGCGTCTTGCAGTGGTGGTGATGTAGTGATGCTGCTGGAGGTGTGGTGTTGGTTGGTGTGGTGACGATGGTGATGACGGTAGTGGTGTTGTTGTGTCGTGATTGCAGTGGAGGAAAAGATTGATACGTTAAATAACTTTATATGTGATTGAATTCCTCTGTTTCTGATAATACAAGTGGGAATGTTTATCTATGTGTCTGAAAACTACAGTGAAAATACAGTGGAAATGTTATATTTGCTACCATATTAATTTCTACGGGTAAATACTCCTCCTTCCATCGGGTATCTGAGCAGGAAAAAGAGGACAGTAATGGAAACTATATGTATAATTGTTCATGTCTATCCGAAACTTCATGAAAAATCCTCTCGCTCTACATATATGGAAGAAAGAAAAAATGTAACGTGTTTTCCTAATACCACAAAGAACAACGACAATTTATTTCACTACGGGAAAGTTTATTGGTAAAAATAGCTCGTTACATCGGAGAAAAAAGAAATATAGCGAGAAAAAAAAATCTTAGAACTAATTATTTTTCTTTTATATCGTGAACTGTAACGAAATATTCATGTCTGCTATATGTGTCAAAGTAGTCCTTCTATTGCGAACACGTTGATGAAGCAGAACTTATAGAGAAAATACTAGTAATAAGTTCTTAGATATTGAAGTGCAAACATAATATCTATATAGACCAGGATGTAGTGAGAAATAAAAAAAAATCTTGGGTTGTAGTACGATTGAAGAGAGAGAGAGAGAGAGAGAGAGAGAGAGAGAGAGAGAGAGAGAGAGAGAGAGAGAGAGAATGGGGGAAGGAGGGAGGGTGGCAAAATATGTGAATCAGCGTGGTGAAACATGGTGACTAATATTCTCTCTCTCTCTCTCTCTCTCTCTCTCTCTCTCTCTCTCTCTCTCTCTCTCTCTCTCTCTCTCTCTCTCTCTCTCTCTCTCTCTATTACGCCTTCGTTTTACATCTTGCGTATTTATCTCCATCTTCCCTTAACCTTTCTTTCACTCCCCTCTTTTCTCCTCCTCCCTTTTCCCTTCCTCCCTTCCTCCCTTCCTTCTATCCCCTCACCCACTCCCCTTCCTCTCCCGGACCAACATGTGATTGCTATTATCGATCTATTCTTCAAGTGGGTAATTTCATGATGGGAGGCTGTTGTCGATGACGTTGTAGTCGTCGTCGTCGTCGTCGTCGTTGTTTACATTTTCTAATGGTGGTGCAGGTGAAGGATATTTTTCCAGTTTTTTTTTTTTTATTTCTTCTTAATTTCGTCATTGAATTTTGTCATGAAATTCATTGGAAATTTTTTATATTTTCATGAAGTGTTCAGTTTCATTCGTTTCGCCTTTATATTTGAATTTTATCAAAGTTCTTTCTGTTACGTGACTTTGTTTCTACTCTCTCTCTCTCTCTCTCTCTCTCTCTCTCTCTCTCTCTCTCTCTCTCTCTCTCTCTCTCTCTCTCTCTCTCTCTCTCTCTCTCTCTCTCTCTCTCTCTCTCTCTCTCTCCCACACACACACACTTCACTCCCTTAAGTACAATATATTCCATCAAACGTTTCTCTTCCTCACTTTAATATTCTTTTTTTTCACTACAATACACAAATAATTTTCTTCATTATCTTTAGTCTGTCTTTGTTGGTTCGTTTCTGAGTTTCTTTTTCTCTATTTAATTACCAAGTTATTGTTGGTGATGTGTTTCCCCTCAAATCCCCGCTGGGTTATGACGGCTTCCCCTCCCTTTTAACGACGCCCTACAAACCCCCCACCCCCACCCCCACCCCCCACCTTTTACCCCTCACACCCCTTTTTCCCCCTCATTCCCTCCCTTAAACCTCCATCCCTCCCTTCATCCCCTCATTCCCTCCCTCCCTCCCTTATTTCTTTCCTCCCTTCCTTCCTTCCTTCCTTCCTTCCTTCCTTCTCTTTCTGTGTTCTTCTCCCTTTCATCTATCACTCTCATTTACTTTCTTCCTCTCTTTCTATCTCACTCTCTCTTTTTATCTCTCTCTCTCTCTCTCTCTCCTCTCTCTCTTTCTCTCCGTGGCTAGATTTCGGAAAGCATAAATATTTTTTCTTAGTATTACGTTGAGTTTTTTAATTTTTTTTATTCTTCGTTGTCTCCTTGCTCTAACTACTATTTTTGTTTTCTCTCTCTTTATCTCTCTCCACGCGTCCTCCTCTTTTCCTCCCTTCCTCTCTCCCTCCTCTTCCTTCCTTGTCTTTGCATTCACTCAGTCGTACTTCCCTCTTCCTCTCCCTCCCTCCGTCTCTTCCTCTCTTTCCCTCCCTCCCTCCCTCCCTCCCTCTGCCCCTCCGTCCCTCCTTTCTTTCCTCCACATCTGCATCCCGTCATTGACATAAAAAAGGGTCGATCTTCTTTTGGGGAAAATCTTCCTCCGAATTACGTAAAAGAGGAGGAGAAAGAATGGGGAGAGAGAGAGAGGGAGGGAGGGAGAGGAGGGAGGGAGAGGGGGGAAAAGAGGGAGGGAGAGAGGGGAAGAGGAAGTTGTGTAGAGGATGAAAGGGCGGAGGGAAATAAAGAGAGAGAGAGAGAGAGAGAGAGAGAGAGAGAGAGAGAGAGAGAGAGAGAGAGAGAGAGAGAGAGAGAGAGAGAGAGAGAGAGAGAGCATTAGAAATAGCACAGGAAATGTGATCAGTGTAGGAAATGTACCGAGAAAAAAAATATTTACGCAAAACTGAACACTGTAAAAAGGAGAGAGAGAGAGAGAGAGAGAGAGAGAGAGAGAGAGAGAGAGAGAGAGAGAGAGAGAGAGAGAGAGAGAGAGAGAGAGAGAGAGTCATAAACCCACCATGGGAACGCCAAACTTCCCCTCATCACCCCTTCCCCTCCCCGGCCAGCCAGCCAGGCGTTGTGTTCCCCTCTGTTGAACATGTAACTGACTCCTGTATATTGTTGTCACAGAGGCCAACGATGCTCCATACGTGACACCTGTCCTCTCTCTCTCTCTCTCTCTCTCTCTCTCTCTCTCTCTCTCTCTCTCTCTCTCTCTCTCTCTCTCTCTCTCTCTCTCTCTCTCACACACTCACAAGAATCGAGATATAAAGCGTAACAGAAACGTCATAAGAGAGAGAGAGAGAGAGAGAGTTAACAGACGATAGGTGAAGAGAGAAAAACTGACAATATTTGGTGAAATTAAAGAAATATAATGATAGGGAAATAAAGATGTAATGATGAAAATTAGATAAATATATAGAGGAAAGGAAAAAGATAGGTTAAAGAGAGAGAAAGAAACATGTAAAAAGAGGAAGTAGAAGAGAAAATGAAAAGAAGAGGAAGAAAAAGGAATAAAAATCGCGTAACAAAGTAGAGATGAAAAGAAGAGAAGAATAAAAAGTAGAAGATCAGTAACAAAAAAAAAATGATGCCGAGGAAGAGAGGAGGCAAGAAGGAAAGGAAGGGAGAGAGAAAGGGAGAGAAATAGAGGAAGGGGTAAAGGAGGGAAGAGAATAATTCTTTCCACCCATAAAACAGAGTGAGTCATTCCATAGATTCCAGGACACGAGAGAGAGAGAGAGAGAGAGAGAGAGAGAGAGAGAGAGAGAGAGAGAGAGAGAGAGAGAGAGAGAGAGAGAGAGAGAGAGAGATGAATGGACCATGTTTAAGAGAGAAGTATCGGAGAGGAAACGGAAAGGCGGCCAAAAGGGAGGTAAAGAGAGACAGGGAAAGAGATAGTGACATGAAATAGACATAAAAGTGACCCCCGTTAAAAAAAAAAAAGTAAAAAGTAAAAAGACAATATATTAGTTCCTGTTTTTATTATGTTTTTTTTTAGTCTTTTTTTTTAATATTCAGTGTGAACATATTTTTTTTGAAAGTAGAGAGGGGGAAACACACAAGGAAAGACTGAGAATTATCAAAACTCATATATATAGAGAGAGAGAAAAAAAAAACCCGTACTTAAACATGACTTAACGAAACAATTAATATATTAACTCAAAGCGAACCTTGGAATGAACCACCACAACAACCAACACGAACCAGCGAACCAGTATGAACAAAAAAACAAAAAAAATGGAAATGAAAAAAAAAATTCGAATAAAAAAAATATAAACCTTAACGAATGGATAAAAAGTAAATAAATGAATAAATAAGTAAATAAATAATAAAAAATCAAGAAGTTAACGGTGAATGAAGCCGAAATAAACCAGATTTCGAAGCCTACCACTATGAACCAGCGAACCGAGCCGAAGCGAGCTGCAGTGCGCATGCTCCGAGTAGCCTTGATGCGATTGGTCAGGAGGGAAGAAAGGGCGGGGCTTACCGTGCAGAATGTGACCAATAGCAAGCCACTTCGGCCCATGGATCTTGTGGAAAAGGTCAGTCTCTCTCTCTCTCTCTCTCTCTCTCTCTCTCTCTCTCTCTCTCTCTCTGTCTGTGTCTGTGTTGTGTGTCTGTGTCTCTGTCTGTGTGTGTTGTGTGTGTGTGTGTGTGTGTGTGTGTGTGTGTGTGTTTTCTGCCATCTCACATCTCCATCCCTTCCCTCCCACTCTCCAATACTCTCTCTCTCTCTCTCTCTCTCTCTCTCTCTCTCTCTCTCTCTCTCTCTCTCTCTCTCTCTCTCTCTCTCTCTCTTCCTCCTTCATTCCCTCCCGTTTTGCCCTTCCTCCCTCCCCTTCTCCCTCCTTCCCTCCCTCCTTCCATTCCTACCACACAGTCATAATGTGTGAAGGAATTAATGACAAACTGAAACTGAAACTGAATGATTTAGCGAATTGATACAGTAGGAATTTTATAAGCTTTGAAAATCCTAGTCATTTCTCTCTCTCTCTCTCTCTCTCTCTCTCTCTCTCTCTCTCTCTCTCTCTCTCTCTCTCTCTCTCTCTCTCTCTCTCTCTCTCTCTCTCTCTCTCTCTCTCTCTCTCTCTCTCATTCCAATCCTGCCCTCCCTCCACTCCCCTGAACATTATCTCCCGTCTGTCCGCGCCTCATGAAGCTTTCGAGACACAAAGGATTGAATCGCACTCCAAAGGGGGTTCAATCGCCTTCAAGGGGGATCAAAACCCTCTTCCTTCCCTCCCCTCACTTCCTCCTCCCCCTCTTCCTCCCCCTCCTTCCCCCCTGCACGTTAAGTAGAGGATTTGGCTCACGGATAATTTTACGAGTAGAGAGAGAGAGAGAGAGAGAGAGAGAGAGAGAGAGAGAGAGAGAGAGAGAGAGAGAGAGAGAGAGAGAGAGAGAGAGAGAGAGAGATGATGTGGCTTTAAGTTTTCCTTTAATTATGTCGAAATTATAATAGGAATTTTCACACACACACACACACACACACACACACACACACACTTTTTTTTCCTCTCTCTCAAATCCTTTCTTCTCTCCCTTTCCCCTCAATCCCCCTCAAAGTCTCTTGTCGCATTACTTCCCTAACACTGTTTAGTAACACCCTTTCCCCTCCTTCCTTTCTTCCTTCCTTCTTTCCCTCCCTCATTCCATCCCTCATTCCCTCCTTTCTTTCTTTGCCACGTTAGACTGACTTGATGCCAAAGAGGGATGAAAAGAAACTATTCAGTGCAAATTGTTTTCTCAAATGGAGAGAGAGAGAGAGAGAGAGAGAGAGAGAGAGAGAGAGAGAGAGAGAGAGAGAGAGAGAGAGAGAGAGAGAGAGAGAGAGAGAGAGAGAATTGGAAAATAAAAAAAAATGACTAAGAAATATAAAAAATAAAACACTTAAATTTAAAAAAAATAAGAAACAGACAGACAGGCAGACAGAGTGACAGGAAATTTCTCTTATAGATTTTTTGTGTTCTACAGTGTGTGTGTGTGTGTGTGTGTGTGTGTGTGTGTGTGTGTGTGTGTGTGTGTGTGTGTGTGTGTGTGTGTGTTCTGGTCTGTTTCTTCGTTTATGTATCAGTTGCTAGTTTTCTTTTTTTTTCTTTTTTTTTCTATTTTTCATTTCAACTTGCATGACTTCACCTTGTGTCGCCTGTGTGTTCGTACGTACTTACCACCCTGCATGACCGTGTGTGTGTGTGTGTGTGTGTGTGTGTGTGTGTGTGTGTGTGTGGTGTGTGTGTGTCTGCATGCGTTATATGAAGCGAATAAAAATGTAAGAAAAATACAAGAATAAGAAGGAAACAATTACCTTCCATAATACTAAAAAAAAAAAAAAAATCAGGAACCCACAGCTTTAAAAATAAACGTCAAAACATCACACAAAAAAAATAAATATAAAAAAAATGTTTGAAACTCACCCAAAAGTTAATCTCTGTTGTAAGCCGACGTGGTGGGCCTTCAAGGAGGGCTGAGGTGATGGCCAAAGGGAGGGGGGGGAGGGGGGGAGTTTCTTATAGGCCTATGTGGTGAACGAGGCCGTAACTCAGAGGGGGTGAGGGGAAGGGGGGTGGAGAAGGAAGATGCGTGGCGTTCCCAGCTCAGCCTACCCACGGCCTACAGACAGACCTCAAGGTGATAAGGTAGTCTGCTTGACCTACCCCCCCCTCCCCTCTAATCCCCTCCCTCCCACCTCCTCCTTAGTCTTCTTCCTCCTTTTATTCCTCCTCCTCCTCCTCCTCCTTTTCCTTCTCCTCCTCTTCCTGTACTGTCTCTCTTCTTCCTTGTTTTTCTTAATTCCGTTCTTCCTGCTTCATACATTTTATCGTCATCGTCATCATCATCATCATCATCATTATCATCATCATCATCATCATCATCATCATTATCATCATCTTTCTTTTTTAAATTTTTTGACTTTTTTCCCGTAATTGTTTGTTTTCCTTCTTCTGTTTTTTCCCATTTTTTCGTTTGATATTTTTCGATAATTTTTTTCGTTTTTATATTCCATTTTTGTTGTTTTTCTTTAATCGTATTTTTTTTCATATCTCCTTTTATATATATTGCGTTTCTCCATTTTTCTATCTGCCGTTAATCGAGTCTTCTTTCTTCTTCCAATCGTAAATATTGTTCCTTCATCTTCATTACAAAATAAGCACTATGTGTTTGTCTTTTCACTATATAGAATAATTATATTTTTCCTTTCATTCCTTGTATATACTTCCTTTCTATCTCCTTTCTCCATCAACACCTCCTCCTCCTCCTCCTCCTCCTCCTCCTCCTCCTCCTCCTCCTCCTCCTCCTCTTCTTGACCGCGAAATATCACCATAACATGGAAGAGCCGGGTGGTCTACACACACACACACACACACACACACACACACACACACACACACACACACACACACACACACACACACACACACACACAGACCGTATCTTCCAACCCTTCCTTCCCACTTCCTTGAAAAAAAAAAAGATAATGTGTCTTTTAAGTGAAGTAAGAAACAGTGTCAAGCACAATTAAACGTTAGAAAAAAAACATAGGCAGGTGTTTTAATGGAGAGGAGAAAAAAAGGGTGGGAGGGAAAGGAGGGACAGAGGAGAGGGAGGGACAAGAGGAGGGAGGGAGAGAGGGAGAGAGAGGGAGGAAGTTAACGAGGTGGAAGGCTGATTATTAAGTGGATACGTGAGAAACATACTTATGTCACACTCCCTTCCCCTTCCTTCCCCTCCCCTCTCCACCCCTCTACTCCCTCTTCCACTCCCCCTTTTTCCTTCCCTGCCCCATTCCCTCTTTCCGTTAACCTTTCTCTACCCAAAGCATTCTCTCACTGTACCTGTTCCTCACACCTTTCATCTCTTCCTCATTTTCCCTCTTCACCTAGAGTTTCATTTTCCTGTTTTCCATATCCCTTTCCTCTCTACTTTCCTCTCTGTCCCCCTATCATTCATTTTCAGAGAGAGAGAGAGAGAGAGAGAGAGAGAGAGAGAGAGAGAGAGAGAGAGAGAGAGAGAGAGAGAGAGAGAGAGAGAGAGAGAGTTTACCTGTGTGAGGGGGGAGGGAGTGAGGGAGTGCTTGGTTACCTGAGTACTTGATTATTATTCTCCAAGGTGTGAGTGAGGAGAAATAGGAGGAGGCAGAGGAGGCGAGAGAGAGAGAAAGAAAGAGAGGAGGGGGAGAGAGTGGGAGGAGGGATCTTTTGTGTGAGTGTTTGCAGGTTACACACACTCCCCTCCTCTCTCTCTCTCTCTCTCCTCTCTCACCTCCCCCTCTCTTTCCCTCCTTCCCTCCCTCCCTTCCCCGTCTCTTCTCCTCCCTTCCTCTCTTCCTCCCTCCCATCTATCCCTCTGGCTCACTCCACCACCCACGCACGTCACTTCCATCTCTCTCTCTCTCTCTCTCTCTCTCTCTCTCTCTCTCTCTCTCTCTCTCTCTCTCTCTCTCTCTCTCTCTCTCTCTCTCTCTCTCTCTCTCTCTCTCACACACACACACACACACACACACACACACACACACAGACACACACACACATATTCTTACCCTTTGAAAAAACACCCCAAGTCAGCTCCAGCCCACCCACCCACCCCGCCCCCCCCCTTCCACGATGTCTTCCCCTCCGCCTTCACCCCCCCTATAATTTTACGCTTGACCAGGGCACTATCCCCCTGCCAGAAAATGGTGGGGGGGTGTATGTCATGGGATGCTTCAGTGAACAGGGGGATTACGTAGCAGGGGGAAGCAGGGGTAGGGAAGGGAGGAAAGGGAAGGGAAGGGAGGGAGTGGAGATT
>JAPQNM010000013.1:29872783-29875283 GCA_029783475.1 Metacarcinus magister | reverse complement strand
TCTCTCTCTCTCTCTCTCTCTCTCTCTCTCTCTCTCTCTCTCTCTCTCTCTCTCTCTCTCTCTCTCATTTCCAATACTTTGCAGCGTTAACAGAATTGCTTCTAAACATAAACAAAACAGAACAATAGAAACAATAATAGTAATGATAAAACATCATCACCATAATTCAAAAAGACAAAAATGTTATATGTATACTGTGTTTCAATCTAAAAAATGTGTGTGTGTGTGTGTGTGTGTGTGTGTGTGTGTGTGTGTGTGTGTGTGTGTGTGTGTGTGTGTGTGTGTGTGTGTGTGTGTGTGTTTTATTCATGAAGTGTGATCGTGTTTCTGACCATTCCATCATTATTCTCTTCATCTATTTTTCTTTCTTTTTAGACTGAAACACAGAATATATACATTTTTATTTCAATGAATGATGATGATGAGATGTTATGTTATCATTACTATTTTTGTTACAGTTCTGTTTTTTTTTATAAATAATAATAATGATAATGACAATGACAAGAAGAAGAAAAGGACGAAAAAAATAATTGAAGAAAATAATATTAGAAATAGAAGGAAAGTAAAAAGTGTTATAAAAAAAAAATAGAAGGTGACAAACTATAAAAATCAAATAACACCACAAACTAAAAATTCAGATATGAAAAATAAATAAATAAACAATGAATAAATAAATAGATAAACAAAAACAGTCTGACTCAGAAGATGAAACTGTATTACTCTCTTTACCCAAGGGAGAAATGACCCCCCCTCTGTGTGTGTGTGTGTGTGTGTGTGTGTGTGTGTGTGTGTGTGTGTGTGACAAGTGAGGCAAATATATTCATTAAATTGACGAAGCGTTGTTAGAATCATATGTCAAGTGGGGTGGGGGTAGGGGGGTGAGCTGTCAGTGGAACGTTTGGGGAGGAGGAGGGAGAGGAGCGGGGGATGAGGGGGAGGAAAGCTTATGTCGGGGAAAGTAGTGTAGGGGGGTAGAAGGTAAGGGAGGAGGAAGAGGGTCTTAGTCAGGGGAATAGAGAGTGATGATCAGAGAGAGAGAGAGAGAGAGAGAGAGAGAGAGAGAGAGAGAGAGAGAGAGAGAGAGAGAGAGAGAGAGGAGAGAGAGAGAGAGAGAGAGTGTGTGTGTATACACTTGCACAAATTTTCCTTTTAATGCAAAAATCCCGTACTTTTATTCTCATTCTAACTATTATCATTCTTCTAATATTTTTGTAGTATTTTTGTTATTCTATTCCACGTAGCACTCTTCTACGACCATATAATACACCAATCCTTGCATTATTCATCCTTATTCCCTTTGCATCCTTCACGCCCTAACGCCCCTTCTTTTGCAGTGTGGTGAAGGCGTGGGAGGCGGCGACATCGTGGTGGTGGCGGCGCGTGCAGGTCCCAACGCGTGCTGGCACCCGGCCTGCTTCAACTGCCACGTGTGTCGCGAGCTGCTTGTCGATCTCATTTACTTCTGGAAGGACACCCACCTCTACTGCGGCAGACACCACGCTGAGACCCTCAAGCCACGCTGCGCCGCCTGTGACGAGGTAATGCCCTGTAACTGATGCTGTCATGTGTGGGAGAACTGAGGTGCTTCTAGATTTTTTTAATTTAATTTCCAGTGTTTATAATTTCTCACATTTTGTGTGTAGGGAGGGAAATTTTGAGTGTTTAAAGTATAAGTTTATGTGAGATGTTTGTCAAGGGATTTACGTTTGCATGGTGTATATATAAAATATTAATGGATTATCTAAATACATGTGCGGTGTCTAAAAGTGTTAGGGTGCAAACGAGAGTATATGGGGTGTTGGTGTAGTGGAACTGAGATCTCTAATAAAGGCGGGAGGAATCGTGAGGTGTCTAGTAAGAGAATGGAGGGTCCCTGCCATTAAAGGTAAGGTAGGGGCTTAATTGAAAGTGCTGCTAATCTGCCTCCTGCAGAGTGGTAACGGCTGTAGCTTTGTAGGTAGATGGGGTCTTGTGGCGAGTGTGGAGATATGGTGTTTGTCGTGGCGTGAAGTGTTTTTAAGGAAGTGGTGTGTTTATAAAGGTTCTTGGGTCGTTTGTAGAAGTGGTGGAGCTTGTTGAGGCAATGCTTCCACGTGTAAGTGTGAAGTTTGTAGATTGAGAAACAAAGAACAAAACAAGACGACCTAGATTACTGAGTGACTTCTATGTTCATAATGTTTCCCTTCAAAGTCTTAGTAACGAGAAGCAAAAGCCAATCCATTACGTGTGTCGTAAAACATCCGGGAAAAGTAAAACCGCAAAATGACACAGAGGTTAATAGTACCATTACATGTCAACAAAAAAGTAAAGGAAAAAATGGACCTGTAAGAGGTGTGTTGAGACGTCATGACCCGATGTTTTCGAAATAGAATGGCATAAGAAAAGACAGATTGGAAGAGAGAAACACCAAGGTTGTCTCCAGCTTCTATGTGTCACTGGGAAGGAACTGCCAGTCCAAGCAACTGCCTCACCTACATTTCATGAATCCCTTTTTAGTAGG